>JBBCBC010000031.1:22932304-23322825 GCA_037126765.1 Stenogyne calaminthoides | reverse complement strand
AGGAAAATTAGAAGAAAAGATGGAGGGGGTCAAGGCCGAAGCTTAATCTTGAAGCGAAGCATCGGGGAGCAGAGGACTCAAAATCTAGAAGCAAGATTGGTAGAGAAGAGTGAGATCTTTGGTGAAGAACGCTTGTTGAGGAAATGAGCTTAATGCTTTCGTGGCCAAGATGATGTACATGTTCAAGGAAGCTCTCTCAAGCCAATTTTGCTCATCCGTCTCAAGAATTCTCTGTGGCGAAGAACCACCTCGGAAGGCTCGAGGAGGAGCAAGATCGGATGGCGGGGAGGTCGCGGAGTGTCGATGAAGAACAATACCATATGGACCAAAGCTCTCTCAGGGCTTCTCGCGTAGTATGGTTCCAAGAAGGGGAAAGACACGGCCGATCTCAGGGTTTTATTGGAACATACTCTGAAGGGCAAGGTTGTAAAGGAAGCTGAGAAGAAGATCATTGCCGAAGCCATGAAGGAGATAGAAGCCACTGAGAAGCTTAAGTTCAAGGAGGTGGAGAAGCGGTCTACACTCGTGTTTCAGAGGAAACAATGCGGGGAAGTTCTTTGAGAAACCGAGTGGTAGAGGAAGGATTGGTACAAGCCTAGTTGGTCTGAAATGCCCATCAAGAGAAAGGCTATGGCGATGGAAGAGCCTGAGGGCAAAAGAGCAAAGGCTTCTAAGCCAGTTCAGAGGAAATTGATACTGGGTATTGAAGATTCTGAAGTCGAGCCAAAGAAGAAGGTCTTCAATACCAGAAGCGCTCTGAAAACACTCCAGATTGAACAAGCGGAGAAAACATACGCTTTCGGTGTACCAAAACATCGAAAAAGAAGGTAGAAGAAGAGCGAAAAAGAAGGAGTGGGTTCAAAAAATTCGCAAGCAAGAGGAGAGGGAACACTAAAAAACGCGAAATGGCGCCGTTGACAAATGGATGCGATCCATCTCAACGATGCGTGGGAAAAATCAAGATAACCTTCTGGTTCTACTATGATGTGCTCAGAGAATGGAGAGGGGGGAGCTCAGATCCGAATGAGGCTTTCATTGACTATCTCCTGACCTTCTATCCAAAATATCTTCAAGGATGGATAAATCTTGCGGAACCGCCCCTGGTCCATATGTGTACCCTCCTCCCAGGCTGGAGAATGGTTGTGTAAATGAGAAAGCCATTTCTCAGGAAATATCTCGATCGCCACTCGGTTAGGGTCTCGACAGGAACAATCTGATATCATCAAAGAGAGATCTTGTTTGAAAAGAAGATATTCACGGAATGTTCAAACTTGAAGTCCTGGCGATGAGGTGGAAGAAAGCGAAATCAAGAGCCGAATCAAGAGCTTAAGAGAAAGAGCGAAGAAGCGAGAATGAAGACTTCGAAAAAATGAAGACTCAGAAGATTGATGTAATCCTTTATCTTTTTTTTGTCTTTTTGATTTTGTTTGATAAGATTCATTGTAACTTGTAACAGTCTACCTATCATCAATGAAAACTTATCATTTATGCTCAAAAGATAATATCTCATTATCTTATTTACATGTCTTTTAATTTTGATATGCCTGAATGATTGTCTCTGAGATTAATTGATTGAGAAATTAAGTATTTGGTGATGAATCCTTTGAGAGATTCATTACTGAAGAAATTGTTGTGAGAATCTCTGTATGGAAATTGTTGGGAGATTAATTGTTAAGAGACTCATTATTTATGAGGGAAATTGTTGAAAATAAAACCAATCTTGTGATAGAATAAACTGAAACCTGAGTATAGGTTAAGTATGTGTGTAACAAGATAGGTTTTGGCATCATCAAAAAGGGGGAAATTGTTGGGAGATGAATTTAATAAAGATATGATTTTGATTAGATCCCAAAACCCCCGAGTATGACATGTTCGTAATAATCTTGATAGTCGAAGTCGATTCAGCTTTAGAGTATTCGTGATGTTATCTCGCAAAATGTATAGTCGCCAGATATAGATCGTGTTAGATCTGAAGATTCTAAAGAACTCAAAGTTTCGAAAAAAAACAAGTTTCGAACGAAATCAAGTTTCAAGTTTCAAAGATGAAACGAAGAAATCAAGTCTCGAAGAGAAACTGAGATATTGAAGACTTCGGTGTAAAATCGAGATATCAAGACTCAAAAGATGAAATCGAGATATCAAGACTCAATTGAAATCGAGATATCAAGACTCGAAGATGAAATCGAGGAACTAAAGACTCAAAGATGAAGACTCAAGATATCACCAAGACATTTGTAAAAAAGACGCCAAGACTCGTAAGACGCCAAGACTCGTAAGACAAGACTCGTAATACGTATGATGTAAGATCAAGAATCAAGATCGAGAATATCAAGGTACAAGAACTCATTGAAGAGTCGATAATGTCTTGAATGCTCGATATAAACTCAATTTTCTCCGAGGCACCAACATATCTATCTCAAGGATCACAATCTTGAGAAGATCGCGATTCCTTAGAAAAATAGATATTTGCCAAGACATTCAAATCGCGACAAAAGGAACTAAGACAAAGTGTTGTTAAGGTTATATCACTTTCGAAGATTGTAACCAAAAGAGTCGTTGAGTTGTCTACCTTTAACGGAGACAAAAGTCAAAAAGAGGAAGACAACATTGTACCATCTCGACAATCGACAACGACAAAGTCAAAAAAAATGTCAGAAATACTAAGTTCCAGACTGCAAAAAGTGAAGATCGGCTACATGAAAGGCTATTGCCTAAAACGTGTTAGGGAGTGTTAAACCCTAAATATAGCCTTTTCTCACACACCATAAGAGGAAACTCTCGGAGCTATCTCTCCAACGGATAGTTTTTCAAGAGTGACATTGGTGTATGCCTATAAATACTTGTGACCTTCTACATTGAAAGGTTACGGGAAATTTGTAAGCAACTCAAGAGCTCAAACTTGTTATTGCAAGTTGAAGCACTCGAAAACCCAAGAATTTCCCAAGTGCTTTAAATCGAAGAGAGCTCATTCCACTAAGCCTAGCTTGATAGGATATATCCAAAGCTTAGTCGAGATATCCTAGTCGTTGCATTGTTCTTTATTGTAAAGGATATCTCATCCTAGTTGGAAACCAAACAATAAACCCCAAACCCTTTGTAAGGTAGTTTTGAGTGTGATTGTTGGTGAGATTGGAGTTGTAAAGAGTGAGTAAACTACATTGAGGTAGTCAGAAAGCTCTAGAGGAGAAGTGAGTAATCTATCTTGGATAGACAGAAAGCTTGTGTGAGTTTTGAGTTAGTAAACTACAGAGGTAGTCAAAAAACTCAAAATTAGAAAGGTTAGTAAACTACAGAGGTAGTCAGAAAGCCTTAGGAAGTGATTAGTGAATTTCTCTGAAAAGATCAGGGAGAGTGGACGTAGGAGCTTGAGTCTCTGAACCACTATAATCTGTTGTGTTCTTTGCTTTCTGTTTTGCTTGATTTATCTGTTGCATTACTTTGTCTTGAAAGCATATTTTCACTGATATTTCAGTTGGAATCAATCCACTGAAAGTTGCATATAAATTGAATCACAGCCTAATCACTATTCCATTAAAGGAAGGTTTTCAGCAAAAGCTTAAAACGAGTATAAACTAAGGGCCAACCATTCCGCACATCTGAGTAGCTAGAACAGATAGTTACCAAACTAAACTTACTCTTCTAAGGGTTCAGTAAGTTAGTTATCTGATCCAAGCAACTCAGGATCTCTGAAAACTTAGGACCTCAGTTGGGATTATCTGAGGTATCTGAAAGCAGCTCAGGATCACTGTCTCAGATAGACTTTGATTCAGAGCGATTTGTGCTTCTCAGGACCAAATCATCTGGACAACCTGACCCAAGCTGACCTCAGTAAGAAAAGTTTTAAAAACACTGAACACGTGTATTCCCCCCCCATACACGTGTAAGACTCGTTTGCACCGGGACCAACACCAACTGTACAAGTCGATATACCAAACGACGCACTTACACAACCGGAACCTCGTCGTAGTGGGAGGGTTGTCAAATAGCCCGAGAGATTCATGGGGATAGAAGAGTCATCAAACTTGGTCCCTGGTAAAAATGAATCGGACCCATGGACATACAATGAGGCAATCCATGACAAGAATGCGGATTCTTGGCAAACAGCAATGGAAGCCGAGATGGGTTCTATGAATCATAATAAGGTGTGGGAGCTAGTCGAACCACTTAATGGGATCAAACCCATTGGTTGCAAGTGGGTATACAAGAGAAAAAGAGGACCGTACGGGAAGGTGGAAACTTTCAAGGATAGACTTGTGGCAAAAGGTTATACTCAGAAAGAAGGGATCGACTATGAGAAAATCTTTTTGCCTGTAGTTATGCTTAAGTCCATTCGTATTCTCTTGTCGATAGCTGCGCATCTCGATTTTGAGATCTGCCAAATGGATGTCAAGACAGCTTTCCTAAATGGAAGTCTTGAAGAAGATATCTATATACAACAACCCGAAGGCTTCATTGAAAAAGGCCAAGAACATCTAGTTTTCAAGCTCAAGAAGTCAATCTACGGACTAAAGCAAGCATCGCGTACTTGGAACCAATGTTTTGATCAGGTTATAAAGTCTTACGGGTTTGATCAAAATGAGTTCGAAAGTTGCGTGTATAAAAAGCGTGTCGGAACTACATTGGTATTCTTAGTACTATACGTAGATGATATTTTGCTCATCGGAGATGATGTAAAGGTTTTGTCAGACGTAGGGCATGGCTGTCAAAACCGTTTGATATGAAGGACTTAGGGGAAGCTGGTCACATCCTTGGGAACAAGATCACTCGAGATCGTAAGAAAAGGATGATAGGCTTATCGCAAGCTTCATACATAGACACTGTCTTGAAGCGTTTCAGCATGCAAGATTCCAAGAAAGACTTTGTACCTTTCAGACATGGAATACATCTATCCAAAGAAATGTGCCCGAAGACGCAAAGGGAGATAGATGACATGAAAGACGTTCCTTATGCTTCGGCTGTCGGAAGCCTTATGTATGTTATGTTGTGCACAAGGCCAGATATCTGCTTTGCCGTTGGCATGGTAGCAAGATATCACAGTAATCCGGGGAAAGAACATTGTACTACAGTTAAAAACATTCTGAAGTATCTGAAAAGAATTCGCGATAGAATGTTGGTTTATCAGTCAGACAGTCTGATTCCCATTGGCTACACGGACTCGGAATTCCAATTAGACATAGATTCCAAAAACTATCTACCTCAGTTAGTGTGTTTTCATTTGGGAAGTGTAGCCATGAAATGGACGAGTGTGAAGCAGAAATGCATCACTGACTCAACCATGGAAGCCGGGTAAGTAGCAGCTTGTGAAGCAGTGAAGGAACCAGTTTGGCTCTAGATCTTCTTAGTGGACTTGGATGTAGTTCTAAATTTGTCCAGCAATATCTGCTGGAGGCAGTTACAAATTCAAGAGAACCAAAGAGTCCACGAGTCAAACAAAACACACAGAAGGAAAGAAATCTTAGACGAGAAATCGTTAAGAGAGGAGATATAGAGGTGGCTGAGATCGCATTGAAGGATAACCTAGTTAATCTTTTCACAAAGTGTCTGCCTCTGGAAACATTCAAGAGACATGTGGGAGGAATGGTTGTCAAGTGCGTAGCCAATCTGCTTTGAGTATAAGTGGGAGAGATATTATTAGGTTCGTGTAGGTGACATTAGATGTCACGTAGATTCTACACGAGATGTGTTGTAGTATACTTAAAAGCAGACTTTAAGTATAAGTGGGAGATTGTTGGGGTTATACTGGAAAGTATTCTTTTACTTTGTATAACCAGACTGAATTTCTGTCTTATTTACTGAAATAAATTATTTATCACTGATGCTTTAAATATCATTGAATGTTACATATATTTACTGCATAAATGTTCAATAAATAGTATGTGTTACATTGTAGTTAATTTAGTGATACCAGATCACAGAAGATTAAATTAACAGTCCCTTGTAACTAAAAGTACAGAATTCACGACCCAGATGGAAATGAACAAACCATCGTGAAAGGTTGAAGTGCAAGGCTCAGATTGGCTTGTCTTGACCAAGAGATTGCACTAGTGCATTATGATGTGCTCAATAGGACCTACAGGAGGATAAATTCTTCAGTACCGAATATAGAAGAATTAGACCTCAGTGGTTCATTGTTTCTTAATTTCTGTTCCTTAAATAGGTTAGTGTGGAATCAATAATCATTGCTTTGACTTATGATGGGAAGAGAATCAGTGAGATTCAATACCTTATATCTTGGGCAATGTTATTGGTTACACGACGATTGCTAAGATTTAATACGGTGAAACGTGTGCAAGTAAGTCTTGTTTGATTTGTCCCCTTGGGAGTCTCAGAAGTTTTATCATACCAAATCTTGCAAGTGGAATTAGTTTTCCGGTATGGATAATAATGTTGAGGCGTTCCTTGACCAAGGAAAAAGATGTTAATTAATATGAAGCTATTTCAGTGGCCTAAATTAATTAATGGACTAGATAATCTTAAACACGGGAAATAATAACCGGGAGCCATATTAACAGTAATATGAGTTAAGATGGATAGTGCAATATTAATTATGTAGTGGGATTAATTAATATTTATGGGCTTGAATAATATTGTGGCTCAATATTGGAAATTCAAAGTCCATTGGAAGGTCCAATCTTAATTCTCCTAAAGGCCCCTCAAGTAGCCCAAACATAAAGTCCAATAACTGAAAAAGGTGTTTAAAATAAAACAAATTATTGTTACCTAATTTTTCTATTTTTTCGAAAAATACAAATAAAAGAGGGAGAAAGATTTTCTTTGAATTTTGTTATGGAATGAGGATAAGTATTCTTAGAATACAAGATTATCTCATTAAATTCAAGAAATCTTCCACTTGGCTATTTGTTGTGAGATTTTCGAAAATTCCATAACATAAGGAGGAGGAGATTTTATTTGGGAGATATTTTGGAAAATAGAATATATTGGATATATTCAAGACTGTTTATTGGAGAAGAAGCAAGGAAATTTCTCAATCACCCAAAGACCCTAAATTTTCGTCCCCCCTCCCCCCCCCCCCCGGATTATAAATAGGGGATGAATTTTTCATCCCCAATGCAATTCCATGTGTTGGAAAAATTAGAAATCCACGAAGGTGGTGCAACATAATTTATTTTTCCTTCTGTTAATTGTTCGCGAGCATCCTACCACCGGATTGTTGGACAAGGACGAGGGAATACTTGAGAAGGACTTTTGGTGTGTTCGTGTGAATGGGATCCATCTTCTCAACGGTTGTCACTCCGAGAGGTTAGTTCACGTAAACTCCTAGCAATTCCGCATGCGTAGGATTTATGTGACGAACTTGTATGCATGATTTGTTGTTGAATTATTATTTGAATTAATATAGGATTAATTCATGCTAGTAATAATTGTTAGAATTAAATTTGTATTTAAATATTCATCTCGAATAGATCCGTGCAAATAATTCACCAACACAAGGTACGTACAACTGTCAATGAAGAAGCTGGTACAGCTGAGATAGTAACAACTGAACCATCCAGTTCAGGAGGAACACCTGATAATCAGACAGATATGCAGCAACCTGAGACGATTCAAACATCTGCTGAAATCTGTCCCTGTCAAGTAGACCCAACTAACGTCCCTATACAAGTTTCTAGTGATTCTATTGTAGATAATGATGATGAAGAAGATCTCCAAGATGAAACTACACAAGCAAAGAAAATCTGGTTAAGAGATCATCCAACTAATCAGATTATAGAAGATCCAAGCAATAGGGTTCAGACTAGACATCAAATTGGTGAGAGTGCTATGTACTGTTGTTATCTATCTCTCAAGGAACCTCTAACCATTGAAGAAGCACTTCAAGATGCAAGCTGGATTCTAGTCATGCAAGAAGAATTAGAGAGTTTGAGAGGAATCAAGTTTGGGAACTTGTAGATAGACCAACTCACCAAGATATCATTGGAACTAGATGGGTCTTCAAGAACAAGAAAGATGAGCACAATGTGATAACCAGAAATAAGACAAGACTGGTCGCAAAGGGGTACTCACAATCAGAAGGGATTGATTATGATGAGACCTACGCACCTGTTGCACGCTTAGAAGCCATTCGGCTGTTTCTGGCTTATGCTGCTCAATTGGGATTCATTGTGTATCAAATGGACGTAAAGAGTGTGTTTTTAAACGGAATACTAGAAGAAGAGGTGTATGTTGAACAACCTCCTAGCTTTGAATTGAATAATTAGGCTCCTAGAGCTTGGTATGATACACTGTCCCAGTTCTTGGAAGAAAATGGTTTTACTAAGGGACTGATTGATAGGATCTTGTTCAGAATAGAAGATGGTGATGATATTCTGATGGTTCAGATCTATGTGGATGATATTATCTTCGGATCTCCCAATAAGAACTTATGTGATAAGTTTAGTAAACTGATGCAAGGGAAATTCGAGATGTCCATGATGGGTCAGATGAACTACTTTCTAGGTCTTCAAGTATACAAGGAATATTCATCTGTCAGGCTCATACTGGGATCTTCATCTGTCAGGCAAAGTATACAAGGAATATACTAGCTAAGTATGGAATCCAGAATTGCAAAGCTGCAAAGATTCCAATGATGACTGCCTTCAAGTTGGATCCAGATGAGAATGGTCAGAAAACTAATCAGAAGGAATATAGGGCTTTGATTGGATCCTTATTATACCTTACTGCCAGTACACCAAATACAACCTTTGCAGTAGGTGTATGTGCTAGATTTCAGGCAAATCCAAAGCAGAGCCACCTGATAGCAGCTAAGCAGATTCTTAAGTATCTGAAGGGAACTGTGAACCTCGGTTTATGGTACCCTGCAGATGATAATCTAGAGCTTACTGGGTACTCTGATTCTGATTATGGAGGTTGTAGGATAGACAGAAAATCAACCTCAGGTACATGTCAATTTCTGGGAAGTAAACTAATCTCTTGGTTTTCAAAGAAACACACATCTGTTGCCACATCTGCTACTGAAGCAAAATATATGGCCGCAGGAAGTTGTTGCTCCAAACTGCTCTGGCTTTTTCAGCAGCTGATGGATTATAACATTGTAGCTACAAATGTGCCTATCTTCTGTGACAATAATAGTGCAATTGCTATCACATATAACCCAGTTCTGCATACAAGATGCAAGCATGTGGACATCAGACATCATTTTATCAGAGATCATGTGGAAAAGAGGAACATCAGAATGGAAAAGATTCATACTGATAAGCAGAAAGCTGATATCTTAACCAAGCCTTTAGCTGAAGTCAAATTCAGAGAACTATGGAATGAGCTAGGGCTTCTTGATCTTGGAGAAGATGCACCAGAATACTTCGGTGGCTTAATCTCCAATACCAGTTGGTTACGTGCCTGGCCGGGTAAGTAGGTCAGTTGAAGAAGGAACTTCGACTGATCAGATTAGATCAGTTGGGAACTAATCAGAGAGGAATATCAGTTGAAGTTGGAACTTCAACTGACTAAGGGTTTTAGATCAAAAGGAATATGATCTGAGGGATAAAACATTGTTGGGAAAATTTACTAAGGTTTAGGCTACACAGTAAGGTCAACAAGAATCAGATTAGTCAGACTCGACAAATGTGGTAACTGATTGATTACGATATCAGTCAGTCAAATACGTTTTTGATCCTGTTTACCTGATTTCTATCACCTGAAATGTGTTATTTGATTTAATTACTCATCTGAGCTTATCCATATCTGTGTGATAATTGTTGTGCACATTACTTTATGACGTCATGCCTGCAAGCATTAAATGCGGACGTGGGATTTATGTATTAAATGCATTAATTGCTAGTTTTTAAGTCCAAAAGTCTGCCACTCTTAATCCTCAACTGCACGATCAAATAAATTTTCAACCGCTTAATCCTTTCCACCTGTTTTAAAACACGGATACTCAAGAATGCAAAAATAATCGTGTGAAATATTTTTCCTCCTAACTATTTAAACCCTAAAACTAGTCTAGAGTAAACCTTTCATTTCCCTTATTCTCAAATTCTCAGATTAGAAAAGTCTCATTACCAAAACTTCTGAAATACTCTTCAAAAGAAATTCAAATCGAAGAGTTACTTATCCTTCAAATTGCTTATTCTGGTAATTGATACTAAATGCCTTTAACGTTCATATTCTGGTTATAGGACATTTATGCACACTTGGAATTGATATTCATATTAATGCTTCACATATTACTCTATTACGCTTAGAATTGTCTGTATTAGTATGAACTTTGATAGCCCTAATTTTGAGTATATTTTTGTGTCTACAGAAATGGCAACCTCTAGGTCATCTACTAAAAGTTGTGATTATGCGTCTATGATTAATAACTATCTATGAGAAGTATGTGATATTTAATGCAACTAGTGATCCAGAATCGAGAGAAATTCTAGAATGCCTTAGAGCATGTGGACTTGAACAATTATGTTTTCAACACTTGAATAGTGTATGCATTATCGAATCTTTGGAGTTCTTGAAAAAATTAAAATAAACCAAGAATAAGGAATTGTATTCGTTCGTCAGAGGTAACAGAATTGAAGTGAGCAACGATGATCTTGGAAGGATCTTTGGGCTTCCAACTGGAAGGAATTACCCTGATGAGTTCACAGCAGGGATGTCGGACAAAGAATATCTGATGAAAGTGTTATTAAGGCCCGGGAACGTTACCAACATCACAAATGTTAAGGTTCTTTATTTGAAGAGAAAGTACAGATTACTTTTTGAAATCGTTTCAAAAGTAATTTTGGGTATTGCTTTCAGCCCCGATGCCCTAGCGCAGCAAAAGCAGAGCGTGACGACTGCTATCATAGTGAAGGCTCCAAACACGAATTGGATGGGGTTATTTAAACACCGGCTGCTACAGGAAACCTCAAAGTTTTGTTAGTGTTAGTATCCTAGAGACAATCATTTGTATGGACATAATACTAAGATAATATTCAGTGTTGGTTTAATATTATTGTTTATTTAATATTAAATGTATGGCATTACGCTTATTAGAATATTATGTTTGATTGTTTGCATTTGTTCTTATCTATGTTCCCTTGAATCACTGCTGTCATTGAGTACGTGAGAACTCAGATGACTTAAGCGTGATTCTCAAACAACCCCGATCAAGGATCATTGAGAATGGGATATCGATGACACAATGGAGATTGGTTTGCGATCTGCATCATACTCTTAGAGAGTGTAGTAAGATCTCACTTACTACGAGATACTAGGTATCTCATGATGGATGCACAAATACCTTAGAGGGTATTGGTATACCCATCCGAGCAACCCTTTGATGTAGTTCCACTATATGTGTCTAAGGGTGTCTCGGTTAGTGGGAGCGATGCGATACTCCTTTGACTTGAGGTCAATACGCACGACATGTGTAGAGTGATGAACTTTGACCATGACCAATGCTTGCACCCTTCCATGGGTAGATATGACTTGGATTGGGTTCATCATGAAGTACATGTGCGTGGTAGTTGAGCCAAGATAGGGATTCATTCCTCAAAGTGGATTTAGAGAGAATACTCATCTTCTCATCATAATTGGATCAAAGTCATTGGTCAATGCACGTCACCTTGGACTTTGTGACCAAAGGTGACATGAATGATCAATTAGTGATTCGAGATAAATCAATTAAGTTATTTGAATAGACACTTCATCATGTTCAAGGCTAATCGGGTATTCGTGAATGAAAGGAGAAAATCGCAATATCCCATGTTACAGTTACAGGTAGTTGCACGTTTCTCGCAACGTACCTCATATATTGAGATTGTCTGATTTATTGTCTAGGGTTCAATTAAGACCGTTAGTTGGACTAATTGCTCGATATATGAGGGTCTATGGGTCACACAACAAGTAACTCCCGTGTACGGATTAGAGTTGATTGATTAAGTATTAAATTAGATTTAATATTTAATTTATGGAGAATTGATAATATTAATTTGGAATTAATTATTATTATTATTTAATTAAATTAGATTTAATTAAATAAGAATCCCAAAACAATATTATGGAATATTATTGTAGGAAAATATCTGTAGGGAAAAATGTATCTTTGAGATATAGTTTTCAAGATTAGGAATTATCTTTCTAATAGAGATTTTCTTAAGATATGAGCTAATCTCTCCCTATATATATAAGGTCTCGGGATTCATTATTTACTACTACTACAACAAGAAAACCTAGTTTCTTCATAAAATCTAGGATAGGAATTTTCCTAGCAAATTCCGTCTCAGATTCAACCCTGGCAAATTCTTGCAGATCTGTTCACGGGGATTACGTGGATACCAATTGTTTGTCCCGGTGAAAAACCCATGAAATGCGAAAAAATCATGAAATGCATATAAAAACAGGGTGAGGGAAGAGTGATTCCAGATTTTTTTTTTGAGTCCATGTGTTGTGTTTTGCTCATAATCGAATGCATATGACAAGATAAGAACGTAAAGCAATAAAGAACACAACAAAGTATAGTGGTTCGGAGACTCAAGCTCCTACATCCACTCTCCCTGTTCCTAGGGAAATTCCTTCAAACTGGACTTATCACCCTCTCGGGCTCGCCTCCAGATATTTAACGAGCTCTCACTCATACGGGACTTATCACCCTTCACGGGATCTCCTACAAGCTTTCAGGCTTACTCACTTCTTCTACCTTGAGTTTTCTGGCTGACTCACTGCAGCTTACTAACTCTTTACAACTTCACACAAACTACCTAACAATAGGGTTTGGGTTTGGTTGATGTCTCCAACTAGGGTGAGATTTTCCCGTACATTTGTTTAGCCTCAATGCTAAGGTTGGGAAAATCTCTCTAAGCTTAGGATATATTGTGGGCTTGCTTAGATTGGGTTTTAGAACACTCTTGAATATATTTGTATGTCTACAGACTTATGTTCTATGGTGGGAATGCTTGAGTGTATGTCTTCTTGGCTCTGTAGCATCTTTTGCCACATTCTCCACACTTAATTTGATGGAAGATCTTGTATTTATAGTGTGGATTTGAATGTTACCGTTGGAGAGAATCACATTCAAATCCATAATATTACATAAGTTCTATGACTTCTTGGTTGGTTGTCTTCCTCTCATTGGTCCACGTCAGCTGAATTCTAACGGCTATATTCTTCAGTTTCTTCTGATTCTTCAGGATTCTCTGAGTCTCAGGATGTTCAGTGACATACTGAGTCTTCAGTTCTATCTGAGTCTTCAGGTTTCTCTGATTCTTCAGGTTTCTCTGAGTCTCAGTGTCTTCAGTGACATACTGAGTCTTCAGTTTTATCTGAGTCTTCAGGTTTCTCTGAGTCTCAGTGGCCCGATGACAAAGCGAGTCTTGATTACTTCTTGAGTCTTGATTACTTCTTGAGTCTTGATTTTCTCTGAGTCTCAGGATATTTCTATGAGTTCAAGTTTATTTGAGTCTTGAAACTTTCTTTTGAGTCTTGATTTCTTGAAACTTCTTTGAGTCTTCGATTTCTTGAAACTTTCTTGAGTCTCAAGTTTCTTGATTAATGCCGACTTCTCTTGGTGACCTTGTCGTCGGGCATCTTGACACTCGAAACTTCTTGAGTTCGGCTCTTCTTCCGGTCGGACATCGACCCTCGGGTCACTTTTACTCTTGACCCTCGGTCACTTGGACTCGAAGTATCGATTTCTTCTTACTGGTGATCGGCTCGGCCCGATCGGATCAACTTTATCTTCAGTCAACATCTCGGCCTAGCATCAGTCGATTACATCAGGTTAGCATATCAGTTTATCATATCTGATCTCGATCACGCCCGATCTTGATCAGTCTCATCTGCTCATCTTCTGATCTGCAACCTTCTCTTCTGATTTGCTGGCTTTAGCTTTTCTTCACATTTGATTTGCACAGCTCATCAGTTAACTCGGAGCTCATCTAACTCATCTGATCTCGCATCAGTCTCATCTGCAGCCTCGTCTGATCTCGATCATCTACTTCTGATTTCATGAGTTCCCCCTCAACTTGTTCTCTCGTTCCCCCTCAACTTGTTATCTGTAAATTAGCTTGAATAACACAAGTTGATAATGTTTTGGCATAATTCATCAAAACTAAAATATCCCAACATAACATGCTAAAGACTTTTGAATCTTCCACTGCTAAGGAAAAGCCCGTGCTCATGGTGAGTGCTCCTACTTCTTCTGCTCTTAAAAGAAAGAAGAAGCGAAGAGGCAAGGCAAAGAAAGGCTCCAAGCCAAACTTCCTCAAGCCCAAAGGTGGAATTCAAAAGAAGGAGAGGGTGGACAAGGATGTATGCCTCCACTGCAAGCAAAAGGGGCATTGGAAGAAGGATTGTAAGGTTCTAGCAGCTGAAAAGAAGACACATGGTGTCTCAGCCACTGGAACAGTTATGTTTGTTATTGAGATAAACATGTCCACAAATGATACTAACTGCTGGGTATTGGATACCGGTTGTGGCTCACACATTTGTACCAATGTGCAGGGTCTCAAGCATAGCAGGGCAGTTAGGCTGGGTGAAGTCGCCCTACACGTTGGGAATGGAGCAAGAGTTGCTGCTGAATGTGTTGGCGTTTATGTTTTAGATTTACCCTCTGGTTTTAGACTTGAACTGAATAATTATTATTTTGTCCCCTCTATTACTTGCAACATTATTTCTATTCCTATGTTAAGACATTGAAGGGTTTTCCTTCCATTTTGCAAATAATAATTGTTATTTTTCGCTTAATGGTTATATGTATGGGAATGCTCCTTTATCGAATGGTTTATACTTGTTGCATTGTGGACATAATATTCTTAATATACAAAACAAACGACTCAAACTTAGTAATCATGAAAACCCAACTTACTTGTGGCATTGTAGACTTGGTCATGCAAATGAGAATAGGATTGCAAGGTTAAGAAAGTTAGACTACTTCACCCCATTCGATTTTGAGTCTTATGCCTGTCTCAAGGGCAAGATGACCAATAAACCCTTTTTCTGGGAAAGGAGTTCATGCCAAAGAAGTTCTAGAGTTGATCCACAGTGATGTCTGTGGACCATTGCCCACTGTAGTTAGGGGTCAGTTCGGATACTTCATTACCTTTACTGACGATTTTTCAAGGTACGGTATGTGTATCTTATGAGACACAAATCTGAATCTTTTGAGAAATTCAAGGAGTTTAAGGTTGAAGTAGAGAAGCATCTTGGTAAGAGTATTATGACTCTTCTATCAGATCGAGGAGGAGAATATCTTAGCCATGAATTCACTGATTACTTGAAGATGCATGGAATCCAATCACAGTGGACTCCTCCCGGAACACCACAAATGAACGGTGTGTCCGAAAGGAGAAACCGAACCTTGTTAAACATGGTAAGGTCCACGATGAGTTTTTCCTCTCTTCCGACATTCTTATGGGGATATGCGCTTCAAACCTCAATCTACATTCTGAATATGATTCCATCCAAATCAGTTGAGCATACGCCATACGAGCTATGGCATGGCAAGAAGCCAAACTTCAGTCACATGAAAACGTGGGGCTGCCCCGCGTTTGTGAAGAAGATGTTCACTGATAAGTTGGAATCAAAAGGTGAAAAGGGTTACTTTGTGGGATATCCTAAGGAAACTAGAGGATATTACTTCTATCTTTCTGAGAAACAAACAGTGATTGTTTCTAGGCAAGCCAAATTCCTTGAAGAAGATTATGTCTTCAAGGGACAAGGCCGAACCTAAAACTTACACTGAGGAAACATTAGATGTTGACTCAAAGAAGTGGCATGAAGCCATGAAATCCGAGATGGACTTGATGTACATCAATCAAGTTTGGGACTTGGTTGAATTGCCAAAAGGGGTCAAACCCATAGGTTGTAAGTGGGTCTACAAGTGTAAGACCGGTGCAAATGGCAAGGTACAAACCTACAAGGCTAGGTTGGTGGTAAAAAGGTTATAGTCAACGTGAAGGCATTAAATATGACGAGACTTTCTCACCAGTTGCTAAAATCAAGTTCATTCGAATTTTTCTTACGGTAGCAACACACCTCAATTACAAGATTTGGCAGATGGATGTCAAAACAGCTTTCCTCAATGGAAACATTGATAAGGAAGTGTTCATGACTCAACCAGAAGGTTTTATCTCAAAGCCAAAATCTAATCTTGTGTGCAAGCTCAAATGATCCATCTATGGGTTGAAGCAAGCTTCAAGATGAGACTGTCAAATCATTTGACTTCATTAGAAATTCGGAAGATCTGTGCGTATATCGAAAGTGCAATGGGAAGAATATTATCTTCATAGTTGTGTATGTCGATGACATACTAATTATGGGAAACAATATCCCTCTCATGCAGTCAGTGAAAGAATGGTTGTCAAAGACCTTCATGATGAAGGATCTTGGTGAGGTCTGCTACATCTTAGGGATCAAGATCCGTAGGGATAGATCCAAGAGGATGTTGGGGATATCACAGTCCACCTACGTAGATAAGGTGTTGAAGCGATTTGCGATGGAGAACTCTAAGAGAGGTTCTCTACCTGCATGTCATGGGATAAAACTGTCTAAGAAGGATTGTCCTTCCACAGACAATGATATTAAGCACATGAAGGACATACCATATGCATCAGCAATTGGGTCCATCATGTACTCCATGACTTGCACTAGGCCACATGTGGCTTTCGCTGTCAGCATCACTGGTAGATACCAACAGAATTCGGGTGAATCTCACTGGATTGCTGTCAAGAATATTCTTAAGTACCTCAGACGTACTAAAGAATACTTCTTAGTCTACGGAGGACAATCAGGGCTAGTTGCTACTGCTTATGCGGATGCAAGTTTTCAATCTGACTGTGATGATTACAAATCTCAGTCAGGCTATGTTTTTACTCTCAATGGTGGGGCGGTTAGTTGGAATAGTTCCAAGCAAGTGACTACCGCGGACTCAACAACTAAAGCTGAGTACATTGTTGCGGCTGAAGCTGCCAAAGAAGCTGTCTGGATAAAACAGTTCTTAAATGAACTAGGGGTAGTTCCGAGTGCCAGCAGTCCAATAAAGTTATATTGTGACAACTGGTGCGGTTGCGCAAGCTAAGGAACTGAGATCTAATAATAGAAACAAGCATGTGCCAAGGCGTTATCACTTGATAAGAGAGATAATCGCTAGAGGAGAGATAGAGTTAGAACGTGTTCCCACGGAGATAAGTTGGCTGATCATTTCACCAAAGTTTTGAGCGTTCATGTACACACTAGACATTTCAATGGTCTAGGGGTTAGACATGTAGGTGATTGGCTCTAGTTCAAGTGGGAGATTGTTAGTGTTAGTGTCCTAGAGACAATCCTTTGTATGGACATTATACTAAGATAATATTCAGTGTTGGTTTAATATTATTGTTTATTTAATATTAAATGTATGGCATTACGCTTATTAGAATATTATGTTTGATTGTTTGCATTTGTTCTTATCTGTGTTCCCTTGAATCACTGCTGTCATTGAGTACGTGAGAACTTAGATGACTTAAGCATGATTCTCAAATAGCCCCGATCAAGGATCATCGAGAATGGGATATCAATGACGCAATGGAGATTGGTAAGTGTTGGTCCCGGTGCAAACGAGTCTTACACGTGTATGGGGGGGAATACACGTGTTCAGTGTTTTTAAAACTTTTTCTTACTGAGGTCAGCTTGGGTCAGATAATCCTGAAGATTAGGTTCTGAGAAGCACAGATCTCTCTGAGTCAAAGAATACTGAGACAGTGATCCTGAGCTGCTTTCAGATACCTCAGATAATCCCAACTGAGTCCTGAGTGTTAGAGATCCTGAGTTGCTTGGATCAGATAACTAACTTACTGAATCCTCAAATGAGAGTTCAGTTTGGTAGCTATCTGTTCTAGCTACTCAGTCGTGCGGAATGGTTGGCCCTTAGATTATACTCGTTTTAAGCTTTGCTAAAAACCTTCCCTTTATGAATTAGTGATTAGGCTGTGATTCACTTATGCAACTTCAGTGGATTGATTCCAACTGAATATCAGTGAAAAGTATGCTTTCAAAATCAAGTCAATGCAACAGTTAAGCACAGATAAGGAAAGCAATAAAGAACACAGCAATTATAGTGGTTCAGAGACTCAAGCTCCTACATCCACTCTCTCTAATCCTCGGAGAAATTCACTATCAACTGAGCTTTCTGACTACCTCGCGTAGTTTACTTACTCAACTCGGCCCTGAGCTTTCTGACTACTCCACGTAGTTTACTTACTCAACCCGACCTTGAGCTTTCTGACTAGCTCCGTAGTTTACTTACTCCAAACACAAACAAGCTTTCAGACTACCCCTGTAGCTTACTAACTTCTCCTCTAGAGTTTTCTGACTACTCCGCGTAGTTTACTAACTCTTTACAACTCTTTTCTCACCAACAAACACACTCCAACTACCTTCTCAAGGGTTTGGGGTTTCTCGGTTGGTTTCCCCAACTAGGATGAGATATCCTTTACAATGAAGCACAATGCAAAGGGTTAGGATATCTCGACTAAGCTTTGGATAAATCTTATCAGGATAGGCTTAGTATAGTGAGCTCTCTTCAATATAGAAGCACTTGGGAAATTCTAAGTTTTTTCGAGTGCTTTAACATTTGCAAGAATAAGTATGAGCTCTTGAGTTGCGTATAAATTTCTCGTAACCTTACAATGTAGAGGGTCACCAGTATTTATAGGCAAACACCAAGGTCACTCTTGAAAACTATCCGTTGGAGAGACAGCTTCGTGAGTTCCCTCTTATGGTGTGTGAGAAACGGCTATATTTAGGGTTTGAAACTCCCTAACACGTTTTAGGCAATAGTCTTTCATGTAGCCGGTCTTCACTTTTTGCAGTCTGGAACTTTTGTACATCTGATATCTTTTCAGTGACCTGTCACTGTCAGTGTCAGTATGGTACAGTGTCGTCTTCCTCTTTTTGACTTTTGTCTCCAGTTAAAGGTAGACACCTTCAACGGTTCTTTTTGGTTACAAACTCTGAGTTTGATATAACCTTAACAACACTTCTGACTTAGTTCCTTTTGTCTGTATTTGAATGTCTTGGCAAATACCTTTTATCCAAGGAATCGTGATCTTCTCAGTATTGCATCCTTCAGATAGATATATTCAGTGCCTTGGAACATTCAGGTTTATACTGAGCATTCAGTACCTTACTGAGTCTTCAGTAATTACTGTGCCTTCAGTATTCTTGATCTTCAATCTTCAGTCTTCAGTCTTGTGTCTTCAGAGTCTTCTGAGTCTTCAGGGTCTTTTGAGTCTTCAGAGTCTTCTGAGTCTACTAACTGATACACTGAATCTTCATGCTGAGTCTTCAGTTTCTCAGTATCCTACTGAGTCTTCAGAGTCTTCAGAAATTATCCTGAACTATATCTGCTGACTATACATTTTGCAGATAACATCCTGAATACTCTAAAACTGAATCCTGACTCAACTATCAAGATCATTCTGAACATGTCATACTCAGGGGTTTTGGGATCAAATCAAAATCATATATCTTTTATTAAATTCATCTCCCAACAATTTCCCCCTTTTTGATGATGCCAAAAACTATCTTGTTACAAACATATAACCTATACTCAGGTTTCAGTTTATCCTATTACAAGATTGGTAGTCTCCCAATAATATTCTGAAACAGAGAATCTCTCAACAATTTCAGAGAGTCTCCCAACAATTTAAGTCATTTAACAATTTCTTCAGTAATGAATCTCTTTAAATAGTTCATTACCAAATACTTAAACAATTTCCCATATTCAGACAATTTCTCCCTTATATAAACATACAATCAGTTCAGAGACATTCATTCAAGCATATCAAAATAAAAGACATGTAAATAAGATAATGAGGTATTATCTTTTGAGCATAATGATAAATCTTCATTGATGATAGGTTAGAGTTACATATTACAATGAGTTTATCAACAAAATCAAAAAGACAAAAATTTAAAGATTATAGAATCTTTTGAGTCTTCTGTCTTCGGTCTTCAGATTTTGGCTCTTCAGTCTTCTGCTCTTCAGTTTGCTTCATTCTCAACTTCATCAGCGGGCACTTCCAGGTCGAACATTCCAAAAAATATCTTCTTCAGCTCATTTCTCTCCTTGATGATGTCCGGACTGTTTCCTGTTAAACCCAACTGACCAGCATACTGAGCAATTTCTTGAGTAATGGCCTTCTCATTCACCAAGCCATTACCAAGTCTTGGAGGTGGATAGAAATATGGACCAGGGGCTACTATCTGTACCTCTCCTTCATCCGCAAGGTTAATCCAGCCCTGTAGATACTTTGGATAGAAGGTAAGGAGATATTCAATGAATGCTTCATTCTGATCTGAGCTTTCCCCTCTCCATTCCCTGAGAACATCATAATTGAACCAGAAGGTTCTCTTGACTTCTTCCCACATATCGTTGAGTTTGATAGGCATCCATTTATCAATGTGGGGCCACTTTAGTGCTTTCGAAGTTCCTTTCCTCTTGCTCGCAAACTTCCGAATTCACTCTTCCGACACGCTCTTCGTCTATCTTCTTTTCCGATCCGACGCTCACGAGACCGGCGGCAACTTTCTTAGCTTGTTCTATTTGGAGTGTCTTGAGCATCTCTCGTGTTGAAGACTTTCTTACGAGGTTGAGACTCAGATTCTTCCGTTTCTTCATCATCGAAATCGACTTTCTCTGGATTGGCTTAAAACCCATACGCTTGCTTGCTTTCGGTTTGAACAACGCCCAAGGCTTTCCTCTTCATAGGCAGTTTAGCAGCAGCCTGGCTTGTTCCAACCTTTGCTCTAGCACTCAGTTTCTCTCTTGCAACATCAAGCATGGTTTGCTCGAAACTTCGAGTGTAGATAAACTTTTCTACTGGCGAACTTCAACTTCTCAGTAGCTTCGACTTCTCTTAAGGATTTGGCTAGGTTATAGATTTCAGCATCTTTCTGAGCCTTCTTCTCCAAAGTACGTGCCATGAACTTCCTGAGGTCTTCACCTTCCTTTTCCCCCTTCTTGGCACCGTAATTTGGAAGAAGTCTGGAGAGTGATGTGTCCATGTGATATTGCTCTTTACTCACACAGCAAACTTCTCCTGCTATCTGATCTTGTTCGTCTTCCAGCCTCCTTAGATGGTTCTTGGCCACAGAAAATTCTTCAGATAAATGGGCAAACTGGCCAGAGAGTGCTTCCTTGAACATCTCTGTCATCTTGGTCATGAGCATTGAGCTCATTTCCTCAACAGCAGACTTGATTAGCACCTCATTCTTCTCTGCCAGTTTCACCTCTAGGAATTCAGAACTCTCCTGGTGTTTTACCTTCGATTCGACCTTAACTTCGGCCTTGACTCCTCCGAACTTCTCATTCACTTATCTTCCATGGAGGTCATCTGTGAGGTCAGAGTGTTTTGGATTAGCACTAGCTCTGAAGAGTGACTAAGACTTTCCATTGATTGGCCAATGTTTCTTCCATCTGAGCAATCTTGATCATCATTGGCTCAACCTTCTCAAGTTTATCCATAAAGGGAGTGAGATCAATCTCAGGAATCTTCGCACCTCTGTCTTTGTCGATCATCCCGAGCTTCACTTTCATTCGAGCCTCGATCATTTATCGGACAATTGAAATTAAAGATAGAACTTTTCGATAACTTTGGCATAATTGTTAATAGTGTCAAAAGGTACACGAAGAGTGCTAACCGATCTGAGGTTGACCAATTTCAGGTTGATCAGCAACAGAAGTCTCCTTTTCCATCTGAGACTGATCCTTAGCATCTCCCGGTTGGTCCCCATCTCCATCTTGAGATTTGTCTCCGCTGCTCGAGGCACCAACTTCAGTAGCTTTTCTTTCAGCTAATTTCCTCTGAACCAGCTCATCAAAATCGGAGTTTTTCATCCTGAGCTTTGTCCTTCTGAACCCTGAGAAGTCGGTCAGAAAGGTTGTTTCCTCATTCCACCAGTCTTCCCTCTGCGAAAGCGAAGAATATCAAGCATCTCGGGAAGAGTCTGATTGAGGATGAACACAGTTGTCCTTAATCTGAAGAAAACATCTTGCAGATCAGGGTATGAGCTGAGCTCAGGGTAGCGGTCAAGAATGAACCGTTCCCCCTTGCTCCTCCACTCGCCTTCTTCAGCCTCGCCCTTCTTCCATCTCGGGCTCTCTAGTTCAGTTGAAACTTCTGCTGATGGATCAAGAAGTAGATCACTCAGGAGCTCATCAAGAATATTCTGCTCCTGAGTCTCAGCAGCCTCTGAAGGTTGTTCAGTCAGGTCCTCAGTTTGCATCTGAGTGGGTTATGGAGCCTGAGCTGACACTTCCTCAAATTGGTTCTGAGTTGGCTCTTCTGCTGTCTGAGCCGGCACTTTTTCAATAAGAATCTCTGAGGCCTGAGTTCCTTTGAAAATTTCCTGAGAAATTTTGTCTGAACTTAGAGATGTCTCAAGAACCTCAGAGAAGACCTGTTCCTCAGTCTGGTCTTGTGCCTTGGAGATAACCTAAGCCAAAACTTGCAATGGCGAACTCTGAGCGGTTTGGCCCTCAGGTTGAATCTCCTCAGAATCACTACCATCTTCATCGGTGAGAACCACCAATCTTCTGTGCTTTGGGGCAAGGTTCTTCTGCTTCATCATTTTTGCTCCCTGCTCCATCTTTGCCTCCAACAAAACCTTCCCTCTGGTTTTTTGAGTCTCTTTTTCAGCCGCAACTGGTGATTCTACCTTTTTTTCTCTCTTCCCCCTGATGACCTGCTTCTTTGCAGCAATGGGTTTAAAGAGAATTTTGGACTTAGGGAATGGGGTCGAATTGGTGAAGATATCCTCCTCCTCTCTGCACATCTCCAAAATATAAGCAATTTTGGTAGCATGGTGGATCTTGCCTTTTATTGAGATCGCCCCGTCAACCTTCTTCAAGACTTTGGTCTGCTCACTCACCGTCTGAATCAGAAATTTCAGCCAGTTGAAGTCAGTGGTGGGTGAGGCTTCTATCGCCGCCATCAATCTAAGCTTCGGGGTACTGATCTGCTCAAAACTCCCCGCAAGACTCATGATGCACTTGCTCACAATATCCATCAACACACGATATTGTGGCTTTAAGTGCCTCTTATGCAATGTCGCCTCAAATTTAACAGGATTCTCAGCAATCCTATCTAAGTACTCCTGCTCTCTTCCTGACATATACATAGTAGGATCCTCTCCTCTATCACAGAGCTCAAAAACATCATTCAAATTTTTTGGAACTATATACAGATCCCTCTCAAAATCGATGTATTTGGACGACTGCTCTAAGTGTGATACAGTAATCTTAGAATGCATACAGTCCTCTTCATCTATCTTCAAGTTATAGATGAATTCGATTACCTCTTTCGCAAACTCCTGGTCTGGTAGGCTTGCGACTAGTTGGGTGAGTTTAGCCAATCGAATCATATGCAGAGCCTCCTCTTCTGGCTTTGAGTTAGTTATGATTTCGAGTGAAACAACGAACTCATACCACGGCTTGTTGGTTTCGGCTAATCTCTCGAACAGGGTTGGGGCCATTTTTAGAGATTGATTGAAGAAGTGAAGCTTTAGGGTTTGGGATTTTCTGGACAAAGGGGATTTATTTGCAGAGGATTTGGGAACGAAGGGTTTGATAAAATTTTGGTTTGAATGGCTTATTGGGGTATAAATAGCTTTGAGATCGTGGGGAATCGTGTTGGTTAGGTGAAAAGCAACGGTTGAGATTAATCTCCGATTAATCGGGTATACGAACCGATGATCTCCGAAAAGTAAGCCGCCAAAACATCCTCATTGGTCATTAATGTAGCAGAGCATTAAATGACTGTCGACCTTCTTCGGAATTTAAAACGATCCCGCCCAAAAACATTCCTCAGGTGTTTTGTATTTATTGCGAATGATTACTGATTTTCACTTAAGCAATAAATGAGTCGCATGAGTCATTACTTCTTCAGGCTAATTTTCCTCTATCAGTCTTACTGAGTACTGATCTTGATAAAATGTCAGTATAATACTGATTACTGAATGGGTTCAGTATGCTACTGAGTACTGACCTTCAGTAAATCTGAGTTTCCCGAGACTCAGTTCAGTATTTCCATTTTATCCTGAGCTTCTCAGTAAGATACTGAGAAAACTTCATGCATCTGAAAATCTTCAATTTTTCAGATTTTACTCTATACACCTGGTTCTAACATCCCTAATTCAACTGAAAGTTCCTGAAATCTTGATTCAGCCAAAGGTTTAGTCAAGATATCAACTCTTTGCTTATCAGTATGAATTTTATCCATCCTTATGTCCTTCTTCTCGACATGGTCTCTGATGAAGTGATGTCTGATATCCACATGCTTGCATCTGGTGTGCAATACCGGATTTTGTGAAATAGCAATGACACTATTATTGTCACAAAATATTGGTACTTCATTGGCTACAACTTTATAATCCTTTAATTGTTGTCTGAGCCAAAGAATCTGAGCACAGCAGCTTCCTACAGCCATATATTCAGCTTCAGTAGTACTTGTTGCTACTGAGGTGGACTTCCTGTCAATTCTGCTTCCTAGAAATTGACAAGTTCCTGAAGTGGACTTCCTGTCAATTCTGCAACCTCCATAATCAGCATCTGAGTAACCACTTAACTCAAGGTTATCATCAGCTGGATACCATAATCCTCTATTCACTGTCCCTTTAAGATACTTCAGTATCTTTTTGGCAGCCTCCATGTGACTAGCCTTAGGATTAGCTTGGTATCTTGCACATATCCCAACAGCAAATGTTATGTCCGGCCTACTTGCTGTGAGATAGAGCAATGATCCAATGATTCCTCTATAATCAGTATGACTCACTGATTTGCCTTCAGAATCAGGATCCATCTTGTAGTTAGTATTCATGGGAATCCTAACTGCGTTGCAATTCTGTACACCATATTTGGCAATCAGATCTCTGGTGTACTTTGCCTGGTTGATGAATATTCCTTCCTTTGATTGTTTCACTTGAAGACCTAGAAAGAAATTCATCTCTCCCATCATTGACAAAACCATGGTCAGTAAGAAACTGAGAAAGAGTATCATACCATGCTCTGGGTGCTTGTTTGAGACCATACAAGGCTTTTCTGAGCCTGTAAACTTGGTCATTCTGTTTGAAACCAGGAGGTTGTTCCACATAAACTTCTTCTTTAAGCACACCGTTCAAAAATGCACTTTTCACATCCATTTGATAGACTGTGAACTTCATGTGGGCAGCATATGCAAGAAACAATCTGATGGCTTCTAGTCTTGCAACAGGTGCAAAGGTTTCATCATAATCCAAGCCTTCTTCTTGGGAATAACCTTGTGCAACTAGCCTTGCCTTGTTTCTCACAATGTTGTTGTTTTCATCTCTTTTATTCTTGAAAACCCACTTGGTTCCAATGACATTGTGCCTTTCTGGTCTATCTACCAGCTCTCATACTTCATTCCTTGAGAATTGATTCAGCTCATCTTGCATAGCAGTAATCCAATGAGAATCTTGTAGAGCTTCACCAATCTCAGTAGGTTCTTTCTCTGATAGGAAGCAGCAGAATAGTGCACTCTCACCATGGAACCTTCTTGTTTTAACACCTTCAGTTAGATCACCCACAATCTGACTTGTAGGATGACTATCTAACTATTTCCTTCTTGATGTTCCCCCTTCAATAGTATCCTCAACATTTGAAATGTTAGGTTCGATTAAATCGATGGCTTCGAGGAACAACGAAAAATGAAAAGGGAATCATCTTCCTCGGGGAAATTCTATTCAGAACATTGTCAGAGACATTTGTTCCCCTTTGGTTTATAGATTCAGAATTTGCCTCAACTGTGACCACATCTTCATTGGCATCACATACCTGAGTCTGAACTGGTGTCTGTTCAGATTGGTCAACTTTGGAGTGTTGGTTTTCCTGAGTCTCACCATCCTGAGTTCCATCCTGAACTTCTTTATCTGAGTCTGAGTCACTCCAATCATAGATAGTGACTGACTTCTTCTTTTCAGGTTCAGTGGATGATTTATCTTTCTGTTTCAGGCTTAATCTGGTGATCCTCTTAGTCAGTTCATCGCATCATGTTCTGTTTCTTCCGAAAACAAACCCATTCATCAAAAAACAACATGAGGTGTTTCCTCCACAATAAGAGTCCTACAGTTGTAAACTCTGAAAGCTTTTATTGGCTTCAATATCCTAAGAATATTCCTTCATCGACTTTTACTATCAAATGTTTTCAATCGATCTTTATCATTATTGTGTATGAAACACTTGCAACAAACACACGAAAAGAAAGAAAACAAGAGGCTTCCTTTCATTCCAAAGCTCATAGGGTGTTTTGCCTTGACTCTTGGTCAAGATGGATCTGTTTCGAGAGTAGCATCAAAGGTGTTGACAACCTTCACCCAAAATCTCTTAGGAATATCGACTTCATTATCATTGTCCTTCGCGAACTTTCTTTCGTAGTCCTGTTCCTTCTTTCAAAGAACACCATTTTGTTGAGGGGTCCTTTGCGGTGATGTTTCATGTGAAATTCCATTCTCTCGCACAATAATCGATATGATATGATTTATAAACTCAGTTCCTTTGTCAGATCTGATTTTGACCACACTCATATTTTTCTCAATACTGAGTCTTTTCAGTAACTCTGGCAGCTTTATCTGAGTCTCTTTCTTACTGAGTAAGAATATGACCCAAGTATATCTTGAGTAGTCATCAACTACTACCAATGTGTATTTCCTGCCATTAGTGCTCACAGGTGTTATAGGACCAAAAAGATCCATATGCAGTAACTGAAGTATTCTTTCAGTAGAAACTTCAACTTTGCTTTTAAATGATGCTTTAACTTGTTTTCCTTTCTGGCACGCATCACAAATATGTTCCTTACTGAACACTTCATTAGGAAACCCTCTCACAAGAGCTAATCTTGCAAGCTTGTTCAGGGTTTTGAAATTTAGATGATTCATTCTTTTATGCCATAACCAACTGGTATATGTGGAACTTTTAGCAACCAAACTTGTATCTTTAGGAGTTGAACTCCAATCAGCAAGATACACATTCCCTTTTCTTGTACCAGTCAGTAATACTTTCTGTGATGTATCATCTTTCACAAAACATAAGTTCTTAGAGAACTCAACATTGAAACCCTTATCACAGAATTGGCTAATTGAAAGCAAGTTATGCTTCAATCCAGATACATATGAAACACCATGGATATGAACTGAGTCGATTTCCAAAGTTCCATATCCTTGATCATCCCTTGAGTTATCTCCAAAAGTGATTTGTGGGCCTCTTTGTTCAACATAGTCACTGAGTATCTTCTTGTATCCTGTCATATGTCTTGAACATCCACTGTCAAGATACCATATATCAGGAGCTTTTTCTTCTCTGCTCATCAGTGCCATGTGATCTTTCATCAGCTTAGTGCCCTTGTTTTCCTCCTGAAAAACAGATCAATTCTTAGGTACCCAGTTTGTGTAGGGTCCTACAAGGTTAGATGTACCTTTCGGAATCCAAATCTGCCTGACAACTCTAATCACTTTAGAGTGGCTAATTTGTCTTCCATAAATATCAACATATACATCCACTACTCTGGGTGCCTTAGCAGTTTTCTGTATATGTGTGCTAGCTTTGGCATGAACATGGGCTTTTGAATTCTTCTTTGGTTCAGGCCTTCTGTTCAGATGCTTAGGCTTTTGTGCTTCCGGTCTAAATCTTTGTTGACTCGGGTTCAGATAACCTTTACCCTTAGGTAAGTGGGGTTCAGGTTGTCTATACTGAAATCTGGGTCTTTCAGCATACTGAGGACTTGGTCTCTTCAGTTGAGAATGTCTCTGCTGAGTGTTTCTCATCTGAGGATTCCTATGATGGTTCAGTGTGGAGCCTTTCAGGTTTGCATTCTTAGCCCGAGGCTTTGAAGTACTTGCTCGAAACTTTCAATCGACCGCGGGTTTTCTAGCCTTCACCTGAGGTTTGGGCTTTCTAACCTGATCATTCAGTTTTACTGAGACCATTGGTCCTTTTCCCTTGTCTACAACCTTGGGCATTACTTCAGTTTGAAGTGTAGGTGCCACTGGTTTTACAAAGATAGTCTTTTTGCTACTTGATGCAGCATTTAGATGACCTTGTGAGGTTCCCCTTGGAATGTATCCCAATCCAGTTTTTATAGTCACAGATCTCTGGTAACTCTGAATTTCATCTATTACATTAGATGCGTATTCAATAGAGTTAACTTCTTCATGCACTATCCTCACAGCTCTGTAGAGTTTTATGCTTCTCAGAGAGGTCATTGAACTTCGATTACGATTAGATGAATTTCTTCAATGGATTTCTCTAGCTTTTCAATTAGGGACATTATCAGCTTCTCTTTCTCTGAGAGTTGTACTTTCGTAACATCCAGTTCATCAAGAGCTCCCATTAATTGAGAAGTGATTTCAGATATTGCTAGAGTCTTTCCATTTTAGATTTTCGACTTTTCGGTTCCTTATTCTGCTCTTGAGTTCTATTTAGCGATCCTTGCAAAACAAAGATAGTCCTTCATCGATTCTCAAAAAGAATCCATCGGTCAAAATGACTGTTTTCAGTGGAATTTGAAAACTCTTGTGCTAGTGTAGGAGCAACAACAGAGAAAGAAGAGTTTACCTCCTCAATGGCCATCAAGACAGATGTCATCACTTTCACTTCGTCGAGAATATCTCATCTGAAGAGCTAGATTCCTCCTCAGAGTGTTCTTCTTCTGCAACCATGGCCTTTTTGCTTGAGAACTTCTGGTCTCTTTTAGCTTGTCTTTCTCTTCTCTCCTTAGCACTCAAATCTGGACAATCATACTGGAAGTGACCTTTCTTCTGGCAATTATAGCATATGTTGGTATCATCATCCTGATCATTTTCTTCTTTGGACTTGGAGTCTTTTCTCTTGGATGAAGATCCTTCAGCTTTCAGGTCCTTCTTCTTCTCAGTTGATCTGTCCTCAGGTTTCTTCTGGTACCTATGGTTCCTGTAATAGTTTTTGTATTTTCCAAATCTACTATTAAGTCTATCAAACCTCCTTGCCATCAGTGCTAGCTTTTCCTCAAGCTCATCCTGATTTTTGGCATGGGGGTTCTCAGACTCTCTAGTTTTACAGGTTTTATCTTTGGCTTTTAAAGCCACATTCTTACTCGATGAAGAATAACCTTTGCTGTCAGCCTTTCTAGATTTCTTATCAATTACAAATTCATAGGCCTTCAGCTCAGAGAAGACTTGTTGATAAGGCATTGAATTAATGTTCTTGGTGTTTTCAATCACCACTGCATGAATATTCCATTTCTTAGAAAGACCTCTAAGAATTTTCAATGCCACTTCTCTTTGTGGATATTTCTTTCCAAGTGCATTTAGATCATTCATGATGCTAGTGAATCTGACTTCCAGTTTGTCTATTGATTCACCATCATCCATTTCAAAACTATCAAACTTTCCAATTGCCACTGAAAGTTTGTTTTCTTTTATATGATATGTGCCTTGGCACATAACAGCTAGTGTATCCCAAATCTCTTTAGCAGTATTACAGTGAGAGATCATTCTCATCACACCATCATCAATTGTAATGTATAGTGTGTCTTTTGCAATGTAGTCTAGATTGACTAACTTTCTCTCCTCAGGAGTCAGTTGGTCATCAGACTTAGGAAATTCTGCTCTAGGATCAATTCTCTCATCTTCTGTTCCTCTGGGATTCACTACAGTAAATTGGAATGGTCCTTGAGAGACCACTCTCCACATACGCTCATGTTTGGAATACAGATGAGCCTGCATTCTCAGTCTACATAGGTCATAGTTCTCCACTGAGAACATGGGAAGTTTTTTAGAAGACATTTTTCTGATCTTTTGAAAAGAAAAAAAATTCAGCAAATAAGATCAGTTAAGATAGACCACAAGTATTTTTGAAAATAAAACTTTGGTCAACACAGCAGGTGGTCAAGTTGAACCACTGCTCTGATACCACTTGTTGGTCCCGGTGCAAACTGAGTCTTACACTTGTATGGAGGGAATACACGTGTTCAATGTTTTTAAAACTTTTTCTTACTGAGGTCAGCTTGGGTCAGATAATCCTGAAGATTAGGTTCTGAGAAGCACAGATCGCTCTGAGTCAAAGTCTACTGAGACAGTGATCCTAAGCTGCTTTCAGATACCTCAGATAATCCCAACTGAGTCCTGAGTGTCAAAGATCCTGAGTTGCTTGGATCAGATAACTAACTTACTAAATCCTCAAATGAGAGTTCAGTTTGGTAGCTATCTGTTCTAGCTACTCAGTCGTGCGGAATGGTTGGCCCTTAGATTATACTCGTTTTAAGCTTTGCTAAAAACCTTCCCTTTATGAATTAGTGATTAGGCTGTGATTCACTTATGCAACTTCAGTGGATTGATTCCAACTGAATATCAGTGAAAAGTATGCTTTCAAAATCAAGTCAATGCAACAGTTAAGCACAGATAAGGAAAGCCATAAAGAACACAGCAATTATAGTGGTTCAGAGACTCAAGCTCCTACATCCACTCTCTCTGATCCTCAGAGAAATTCACTATCAACTGAGCTTTCTGACTACCTCGCGTAGTTTACTTACTCAACTCGGCCCTAAGCTTTCTGACTACTCCACGTAGTTTACTTACTCAACCCGACCTTGAGCTTTCTTACTACCTCCGTAGTTTACTTACTCAAAACACAAACAAGCTTTCAGACTACCCCTGTAGCTTACTAACTTCTCCTCTAGAGTTTTCTGAATACTCCGCGTAGTTTACTAACTCTTTACAACTCTTTTCTCACCAACAAACACACTCCAACTACCTTCTCAAGGGTTTGGGGTTTCTCGGTTGGTTTCCAACTAGGATGAGATAGCCTTTACAATGAAGCACAATGCAAAGGGTTAGCATATCTCGACTAAGCTTTGGATAAATCTTATCAGGCTAGGCTTAGTATAGTGAGCTCTCTTCAATATAGAAGCACTTGGGAAATTCTAGGTTTTTTCGAGTGCTTTAACATTTGCAAGAATAAGTATGAGCTCTTGAGTTGAGTATTTACAATGTAGAGGGTCACCAGTATTTATAGGCAAACACCAAGGTCACTCTTGAAAACTATCCGTTGGAGAGACAGCTTCGTGAGTTCCCTCTTATGGTGTGTGAGAAATGGCTATATTTAGGGTTTGAAACTCCCTAACACGTTTTAGGCAATAGCCTTTCATGTAGCCGGTCTTCACTTTTTGCAGTCTGGAACTTTTGTACATCTGATATCTTTTTCAGCGACCTGTCACTGTCAGTGTCAGTATGGTACAGTGTCGTCTTCCTCTTTTTGACTTTTGTCTCCAGTTAAAGGTAGACACCTTCAACGGTTCTTTTTGGTTACAAACTCTGAGTTTGATATAACCTTAACAACACTTCTGACTTAGTTCCTTTTGTCTGTATTTGAATGTCTTGGCAAATATCTTTTATCCAAGGAATCGTGATCTTCTCAGTATTGCATCCTTCAGATAGATATATTCAGTGCCTTGGAACATTCAGGTTTATACTGAGCATTCAGTACCTTACTGAGTCTTCAGTAATTACTGTGCCTTCAGTATTCTTGATCTTCAATCTTCAGTCTTCAGTCTTGTGTCTTCAGAGTCTTCTGAGTCTTCAGGGTCTTTTGAGTCTTCAGAGTCTTCTGAGTCTACTAACTGATACACTGAATCTTCGTGCTGAGTCTTCAGTTTCTCAGTATCCTACTGAGTCTTCAGAGTCTTCAGAAATTATCCTGAACTATATCTGTTGATTATACATTTTGCAGATAACATCCTGAATACTCTAAAACTGAATCCTAACTCAACTATCAAGATCATTCTGAACATGTCATACTCAGGGGTTTTGGGATCAAATCAAAATCATATATCTTTTATTAAATTCATCTCCCAACAGTAAGCGATCTGCATCATACTCTTAGAGAGTGTAGTAAGATCTCACTTACTACGAGATACTAGGTATCTCATGATGGATGCACAAATACCTTAGAGGGTATTGGTATACCCATCTGAGCAACTGTTTGATGTAGTTCCACTATTTGTGTCTACGGGTGTCTCAGTTAGTGGGAGCGATGCGATACTCCTTTAACTTGAGGTCAATACGCACGACATGTGTGGAGTGATGAACTTTGACCATGACCGATGCTTGCACCCTTCCATGGGTAGATATGGCTTCAATTGGGTTCATCATGAAGTACATGTGTGTGGTAGTTGAGCCAAGATATGGATTCATTCCTCAAAGTGGATTTAGAGAGAATACTCATCTTTTCGTCATAATTGGATCAAAGTCGTTGGTCAATGCACGTCACCTTGGACTTTGTGACCAAAGGTGACACAAATGATCAATTAGTGATTCGAGATAAATTGATTAAGCTATTTGAATAGACACTTCATCATATTCAAGGCTAATCGAGTATTCGTGAATGAAAGGAGGAAATCACAATAGCCCATGTTACAGTTACAGGTAGTTACACGTTTCTCGCATCATACCTCATACATTGAGGTTGTTTGATTTATTGTCTAGGGTTCAATTAAGACCGTTAGTTTGACTAATCGCTTGATATATGAGGGCCTATGGATCACACAACAAGTAACTCCCGTGTACGGATTAGAGTTGATTGATTAAGTATTAAATTAGATTTAATATTTAATTTATGGAGAATTCATAATATTAATTTGGAATTAATTATTATTATTTAATTAAATTAGATTTAATTAAATAAGAATCCCAAAATAATATTATGAAATATTATTGTAGGAAAATATCTGTAGGGAAAAACGTATCTTTGAGATATGGTTTTCAAGATTAGGAATTATCTTCCTAATAGAGATTTGCTTAAGATATGAGCTAATCTCACCCTATATATATGAGGTCCCGGGATTCATTATTTACTACTACTACAACAAAAAACCTAGATTCTCCATAAAATCTAGGATAGGAATTTTCCTAGCAAATTCCGTCTCAGATTCAACCCTGGCAAATTCTTGCAGATCTGTTCACGGGGATTACGTGGATACCATAGTTGAGAAATCTGTGTTTGATCTGCTGTAAGATTTCTCTTTATGTTTATATGTACTCAATTATGCAATTGTATGTTCGTTGTTGGTTAACTATTTATTTCCGCTGCGCATGTATTACGAGTTTAAGTGCCTCTATATTCCAACAAGTTTGTCGTGAATGAGAAGAACCAGGTGATGCTGGCCAAGAATATTTGCAATATTCACAAGGTCTCGATGATCCTTGCTGATAAAATTCCGAACTATCCTTGGTCAGAGGTTGGTATAAAGCCCTATCTGGAGAAGTACAAGTCTCTATTGTATAAGGATGAGGAGTTGTCTGGGCAACGAGATGATGATCCAGCCCCCTATGTGCCGAAAACCAAGAAAGACAAGGGTCCGACCTCTTCTGTGCAATCCGAAGCACAAGGTCAACCCAAGACAAGGGTTTTCAAAAGAAAACAGCTGGCAAGTAAACCAACATGAACATCTGAAGATGTGGGTGAGAAACGCCAGAAAAAGCTCACCACATTGTTACCAAAGAAGGTAGGGATGCCATCCAAGGTCTTCGGATGAAGATAAGCATGAGAGATTCCGAATCGTGGAGAGCAACCGATAGAACAGTCAGTGAGGAGACTGGCCAGAGTTCTCGAACACGGCCAAGACGGGGCTCGAGATCCGACAAAGAAGAGAGGAAACTGGTCAGATGGAGACTGGTGGAGAAGAAGGAGAACAACTAAAAGAGGCTCAGGACGAGTTTGAACCATCTGACTCAGCTCATCTGAGTTCATTATTCAAAGGTCGTGAACCCACTCACTACCCCAGATCACCTACTCCCCTGTAGGTCCCGAACGGGTTTTGTGAGGGCAGAAGTCTAGAGGGGAGGGGTGAATAGACTTCTGAAAACTTTTTGTGCAGATCGTGTGATGGCGCTTAGCCCGATCGAGTCGAGTGAATCGGTTTAGGTGATAACCAACTTACTAATCGCCGGAAAAGCGGTCGATTCGAACTATCGGTTTAACTGATGTGTCGGAAGCTTAAGTTTTACCCGTGAAAAACCGGTTTTTTATAAATCGATTCCAAAGTTAGTCTTTTAACCAGATTAATCAAGTGTCGAGCTTGATCGGATCGATCGAAGCTTGGTGCTAAATGATCTCAACTTAGAATATGTATGCGCTTTTAAAGGTTGTGTGCAATTGTGTGAGACGCTTAATCAAAGCGGTAAAGGCACACAAGATTTATAGTGGTTCGGACAAACCAATCCCCACGCCCACTCTTCCCTATCACAAGGGGCACCAACTTAACCAATGGACTTAGTTTTATGTGTTAGTCCAACACAAGACAATCGACGGATATTTAAGGAGTTCTCACTCAACCGATCCCGTAAATCGGAACTAGAAACCCTATGCGAAATCTTGCTAAACAACTTAACCTAACTTTGGGTTTGGATAAGATTGTTTGGTTCCAACTATGAAATCTTTTCTAGTGTTTAAGGTAGCCTATCACCTAGATGAAAAGATTTCTATTCTAAGAACTTATGGGATGAACACTTAATAAAATAATCTTCTTGATCGTGTTCTTCGTATGAAAATCGATAATTGCTTGAGCTTCTTGATTATTCAAATAGTTTCCGTGTCTTCACTCAAGTGTGATCCCATATTTATAGACCTTGAAATCAAAGAGCCGTTGGAGAGCAATTTGAATTTCGTGCTATATTTGGTAGGTTTGCGGATTGATGTGGCGTGCTTTCGAACGGCATGGCCGAAAAGCGTGAACTTGTATTTTATAGCCGTTAGAGAGAGAAGATCAAATCCGTAATTGCTTTTCTCGGATCATACGTGTCTAGTTCTTATTGGTTAACAAATGCACTTTTCAGTGTTGTTCTTCCAACTAAGGTTGACATTCTTCTTGTTTGGATAATTGACGTATGATTTGGTGAAACATCAGTTTTCACCTGGTGAGCTGACTTGATCAGTCAGAACTGATCAGTCTACCTGATGGAGTCTTCTGGTGCCGGTTGACTTAGCTTCAACTAGCAGACTCGGCTGATGTAGGTCTTCTGGTCTGATCTTCTAGAAGTCATGTGATCTTCAAGTATTCTGAGTTTGAGCTTTATGACTTCAGTTGAGATATCTGACTAGATCAGATCGATCTGATCTTCTGATCTTCTCTAGCATTCTGGCCTGTCGGATATCAGTTGTTCTTTGGATCTTCAGATCTGACTCATACATATTGAGGTTCCCCCTCAATATGTGACCTATCTATTACATCAGTTATTCTATACAGTAATTATCAACTAGTATTCTATAAACGGTAATATAAACATCAGTCAGCTAACAGGTCTGACTGGTCCTATTACATGTGTTTTTGGAACTTTTATCAAAACTATAAATTTCCCAACAATTTCCCCTTTTGATAAAAAAACCAAAACACTGAGAAACCAAACACAGTTGATAAATATAGAACGAAGAAAGAGCACATAATCGTAAGACAATGAGATTTTGTCTTAGGATCGAAAAAATAAACTTTTCTCATTAGATATGTTGATTACATGTTACATCGAAAAAGTTTGAATTTAAAAAGCAAAATGATCCTGAAAGTCTTCCGATTCTTCACTCTTTAGGCTTGTATCCTTCCCTCGCATCTCTTTTGATCTTGAGGTACGTTGAAAATGAGATATAGATTCCATTTGACATCATTGGTCCTGCTGAGGATCGGTTATGTGCGTTTTGCTCGGGATGTCAAAATAGAATCTCAAATGCCATCATCTGTCAAATGAGCCATCCGCCTTCTTCGAGTAATCCAATGTATCATACTCTTGGCGAGATATTTTTACATTGATAAGTTTGGCCTCATTTTCCGATACTTGAAAAAATCTGGATATTTATTTTCTAACCAGGTTGAGGAATTCATCATCCGGAGATTCTTCTCGTGGAACAAGATCAAGAACAAAAAGCGTCCGAAGCCATTCACTACGATCTTATTCCATTCCTCAAACCTCTTAGCATGTCGGCGGTTTTTTGAATGATCTCATCAACTCTTCTTTGGCGGTGAGGTTACAGTACAAATTTTCCGATCTTTCCTTTCTTAAGCTCTCGTCCGAATCCTTTCTTGATTTTACGCCTCTGTCAATTTTTTTTCGCCCTTCTTTCTTCTTCTTTTTTTTCGGGCCTCTTGACAAAGAACTTTCTTTGGACAATTTCTCGGCCTAGTTCCTTATCGGCCAGTATCATTCTGGCTATTTGTGCTTCTTGTGACTATTTTAGTCCGAGAGTGGTGCATGCAGTTGTGATGTCCCAAAGACCATGGCTGACTACCTTTTGTGATGTCCCAAAGACCATGCAGACTACCTTTCTTTCTTGCTTTTGACTTTTCCATCTTTTGGAGACTTCGTTAGCAAAGAGATCCAGATGGTCTAGTCTTTGTCCATAGGCTTCAACTGTCTGAATTAGGTCTTATGTTGTTCTGATCATGTCAGTTGGTTTCTCACTCCGTCCTTTCCCCTTTTTGGTTTGATCAAAAAGAGCTATGAGGTGGGAAGTTAGGGATCCAAAACTGACTGATATTGCCCTGTTGAGATCTGCAATAGATAAACCTGGAACTTGAGCAGTTAGATGTTGAACCTTCGAGATCAGCTCAGTCTTGACAGATTCCATGGCGATGAGAGTGTAAAAATCAGTTTGTCAAGTTTCTCTTCACAATTTGAGCTTTTCAAAGAGCATCGAAAAGAAACTTGTTGTTGATCCACCAATCGACTTGTCATCAACGGATTTTATAAGTTCGGCGGAACCACGGTGGTCACAGTTTGGGAGAACCGATCTTTGATTGCCTCAATCACGGAAATAGCCAATTCCCTTTGATCATTATTTCTTTGAGGCCAATCGCCTCGATCGACTATCACTCCCTCAACTTCTTCTTTCAGGAGATCTTTGAGACAAGATCTGATCTCCTGAAGTTGATCAGCGGTGATGTGAGATGTTGGAATGTTTTGCGTCACCGGATCTCTTTCAGTTGTTTGCGCCTCCAGTGGTTGGTCATGAACTATGACACCGGTTCCACTATCATCGGCAGCTCTGCATCCTTCATTGTAGCATCTGCTTGAGAGCTTCTTCCGATCTCTGGTTCACCTTGATCAGTTAACCCCAGCTTCCTGTGGATCAGAGCTTTGATAGATTCAGTAGTTATCAGCTCAGCTGGTGATCCTACTTTAGCAGATTTCCTCATATCAAAATCAAAATCTGCAAACTCATCAGCACCGCCCATCTGTTCAATAATCATTATAAAATCGAGAAAGCTTTTTAATCCGAGATCTCTCGGTGAGGATCTCCATAACTTCTTCTCTAATAGCGAGGATGGGCGACCCGATTACGGATACATCTCATCAATTTCTCGTTCGATTTTCATTACGACCATTTTCCTGTGATGGTCTTTGATGATCTAGACTTCGAGAATTGTCCATCCGTCCCGTTGATGAGAAGTGGAGGGTTACGTGGTGCTTGAGTAGGTGGAAGTTATGCGATTGGCTCGACCTGCGGAGGTTACTGGCTGTGGAGTCGAGTGCGCTGGTTCCTAGCGAATAAGCTTTACGGTTCATGAACCGATGTAGTTTCAGTTCAAGGCGCGGTAAAGATGAAGGAGAAACATGCTTTCAGCTGACCCGATAGTTTGAGCGGTGAATCAGTTCGAGTTGGAGGAGAATGAGATCGTTCGTCTCGTGCTTCTTCCTCAGAATGTTCTGGCGACCTCTCAGCCTGAGAACCCTGCCTGTCTGATTTTTCACCTGTTTTTTGTGGCGCATCAGGCTGATCTGGTGCTCCTTCTTCATCGACTCATCTTCTAGAAACAAAGTCATGGAGGCTCTTGGCCTTCTTGACCTCTTCTCTGAGCCTTCACCGATTTTCTTTTTCTTTTTCCGGGGGCATCCGGTGTAGGCGTGGTTACTTTCTTGCTCTTTTCGGCTTTGGAGGTTGTTAAACATAAACTTCCTCTGCTAGTACCCCGCTTAAAAATGCACTCTTTACGTCGTCTGATATACGATGAACCCTCCAGGGGAAGCATATGCCAAAAACAGCCGAATGGCTTCTAGGCGAGCGACTGGTGCAAAGGTCTCATCATAATCAATTCCTTCTGATTGTGAATACCCCTTAGCAACAAGTCTTGCCTTATTTCTGGTGATGACGTTTTTCTCATCTCTCTTGTTCTTGAAAACCCACTTCGTGCCAATTACGTCTTGATGATTTGGTCCGCATCTACCAGTTCCCAAACTTGATTTCTCTCGAATTCGGCTCCTCCCCGCATGGCTAGAATCCGACTTTTGCGTCTTGTAGAGCTTCCTCTATTGTTGTTGGTTCCTTCATAGACAAATAACAAAGAATACATGGCACTTTCACCAATCGATGTCTAGTTTTAACTTTATCGGATGGGTCTCCGATGATCGGTCGGTTGGATGACCGGTTATCCGTGTCCTTCTATTCGATTTGCGTCGGTTTCGAGAACATCATCCAATTCTGATAAAGGTTCATTACTAGAGACTGAGAGTGGTGCAGAATTATGATCCACTTGATAAGAACATGTCTCAGCTGATGTTGGACTCATCATGTGCTGATGTCCGTGCTCGTGGGAACTTCAGTGTTCCCCCGAACCGGATGGTTCGGTTGATCTTATCTCACCGTACCGCTTCTTCATCGACGTTTTTTAGTACCTTAGGATCTGAATGATCCGGTGAATCAGCTAGATCCGGAATGTATCTTTGTTATGGTTTTACGATTCTTTTTCCTTGATCGTTAGTTGATCCATTTTCGAGCATCAGTCTTGGTTGATCAGTGCGTCTTGTTCTCGAGGCGATTTCTCTTGTTGGAAGATGCTTCATCAAAGACTACATGGGGTGTTTCTTCCACAAGTAGGGTTTGTCTCATTGTAAACCCCGAAAGCCTTTTTAGATGAGGAATATCCTAAGAATATACCCTCATCGACTTGGCCTCAAAAGTCTTCAACCGACTCTTCCCATTGTTGTGTATGAAACACTTACACCCAAAAACATGGAAGTAGGAGACCGCGGGTTTTTTTCGCCTTCCACACAGTTCATAGGGTGTTTTGTAGTGAGCCTTAGTCGAAGACATTTGTTTCGAGTATGGCATGCAAAGTGTTGATTATACGCGAAACGGCTTGGTATTGCATGTTCAAATTAACATCGTGCGGCGAACTTTCTTTGAGAGTTCTGTTCCTCCGCTTCTGCTACTCCATTTTGTTGTATGTCCTTGCGGTGATGTTTCATCTTTGATACCAAACTTAAGAGTTCAGAAATTTTGTACCTTTATCTGATCTGATTTTTACTACACTGGCACCCTTCTCATTTTGTAATCTTTTTAGCAAATCGGGTATCTTCGTTGTCGTCTCATTCTTCTTATGTAAGAATATAACCCAGGTAAACTTGGAATAGTCATCCACGATTACCAGAGTATATTTACGTCCGTTGAGACTGACTGGTGTAACTGGTCCAAATAGATCCATATGAAGCACCATACTTTCTGCTTGGATCAGGTCCGGAATTCCTTGAATGAAGCTTTGACTGTTTTTCCTTCCGACATGCAAAGACATGTCCGATCCTTTGAAAATACTTCATTCGAAGTCCTTCCACTAGTGACATCCTTGCTATCTTATTAAGAGTTTTAAAGTTCGGGATGGCTCATTATTTTGTGCGAGCCAACCGCTACTTTTTGGAACTCTTGACAATCGAGCATGCATTTCTTGGGCAACTGTTCCAATCAGCTATGTAGATCGTCCCTTTCCTTGAACCAGTTAGCAAAATCTGTTGAGTGGCTCGATTCTTGATAGTGCATTGGTCAGTCGAGAACTCAACACTGAATCCGTTGTCGCAGAATTGTGAAACCGATAATAGGTTGTGCTTTAGACCTTCGACATACGAGACTCCAGTTACTTGTACATCATCATTCTCTAAGGTTCCGAATCATTTGGTATAACCAAAGTTATCATCACCGAAGAGTACACGCGGGCCTTTCTGTTCTATGTAAGAGCTGAGGAGATGTTTGCTTCGGTCATGTGCCTTGAGCATCCACTATCGATGTACCGGATAGTTGTTTGCACACCTCCTTTGTTGGCGGACCCACGCGATCCTGCAGACCAAATCAGGCTTTAGGTACCCTTTTGGATTGGGTCCCGAGGGGTTAGGATTAGTTTTGAGGATCCATACAAACAGAGCACTTCTATTGTGATCAGTTAGATCAGAAGGCCTGATTTGTCTCTCATACCTATCAACATAATCATACGTCTCTTTATATGCTTTCTGATTAGTATGATTATTAGTGTGAACCTTGGATGACTTAGAAGACTTGGGATTTATCTTTTCGCTTTTGTCTTTTTTTCATCGGTGTGGTTCAAAAAGTCTTGCAACCCTAGATTTCGATTATAGGGGTAGGTACGATTTGCTACCATCAAAAGATTCATATCTTTTAGGCATAGGTGGTTTTTGCGGTTTACGAAGCATGCTTATTAGGCAAATGACCTTGATTGGGTCTCGATTAGACTTCCCTTTTACGGTTTGTCTTTTTCGATTCTCGATCTGTTGATCGAGTTGAGGTCTCTTCGGAAGAATCGGGTTCTTCGTTGATTCCTCGGTGATGCTTTACCCGATTAGGGGTCCATTTACGTTCCCTTACGGTTAAGCACCTTACTTACCCTTTCAACCGGTCTTTTTCCCTTATTAGATACATGTTTGGCTTTTGGTGTATCTTTGTTTAAACTCGTCCTGATTACACCTTTTTGAGATGAATCGGTAGGGGCTTTTGAGGATGTGGAAGGGTTCTCATACCCAAGTCCCTTCTTGTTAATCGTTGTTCAAAATAGGTGTTCATGTCTTGAACGGTTTTAGATGATTTTGTGAAAAACCTCTATTTTCTTCTGCAGATTATCCTCGGATGATTTTAGACTTTCATGCTTTCGGAATAGCTCATCGAATTTTGCTTGCGAGGATTTTGAAGTCATCGAACTTTTGTTTGTTAATTGCCGACTTATCTTTGATCTGCTTCTCCCAGTCGAAGCTTTAACTTTCGAATTTTAAATTCCTCGGTTGCCTTCGAAAGCGGTTTTATAGATTTAAGTTCGGAGGCTTTTGAGATCATTCTCTTTAGCAAGTGATTATTTACGGTCCTCGGCTTGTCATTTTCAAACTTCCACTATAGCATTAGTGTCTCACTTGCATTGGAGAGATCCTCAAGCAATTGCTCGAGTAGAGTGCGAGTCAATCTCCCCAAAGAAAGTGCTAATGATAGCGGTGTAAAGCGAACAAAGCGAGGTTTGGAGGTTACCTCGAGATTGGTCCTCCTTTGCCATCGAGGCGAGATCTCATTGTCATCCAAGAGAATATCGGATCTTCATTTCCATAGAAGTCAATAAAGACTTCTGATCGATCGGTAAATCTTCTCAGAGGAGTATCCGGAGAATCCTCGGAGGGCGGATCTGAATCGTCGATTCTGACGTGTCGCTAACCCGTAGCTTTTACGTCCTGTCTGGTTGCTCTCTTACATTCCTCTTTTCTTCCCTTTCTCTTGGCGTCGAATGCAGGCGTCTGCGTTGTAGTGACACAGCTTCTCATAGTTGAAGCACGCTCTTTGATCCACGAGAACCTTTTTCTTCGGGTGAATCACTCCGTTCGTATGATCTATCGGTGACTTTCCTTTTCGATAGTAGTCAACTTCTTCTTATGCGATTAGTTTATCTCTTCTCTCATCATTTAGATTATCTCTTTTCCTTTCATCTCTGTGATCTCTCGATCATCGGATCACGTTCTTCGGAGATCTGTTTATGCGATCTCCTATCTCTTCCTCGGTATGTTGATAATCTTTATAGAATCTTCGATACTTACCCGGTTAGTATTTGATTTTCTAGTTTCTGGTAAGCGAGAAGCGTCTGTTTTTGCTGACTTATGATGTTTCCAATAGGTTCATTGGTCTTCAATCTGTTGTTGGTTGCCTTAAAAGCAAGCCGATTTGGAAGTTGAGGCTTCAAATGGGCACCTCATCTTCATCCGCTTGTCCTCTCTCAATTAAATCGAACTCGTGAGCTTTAAGGCTCAAGAACAAGCTACTTGGCTTCATTTTTTAAATGTCTTGGCAATCATTGATTACCGTGACCTTCATGTCCCATTTCTTGGTGAGAGACCTTACAATTTTGTAGTTGATATCTTTATCAGACATCTCTCTACCAAGTTCTCGAAGCTTGTTTATTGACATTGTAATCCTTCCATCGAGTTCGTTGATGGTTTTGTTGAAATAAAGATCTTCAATTTTTTGAACTTCACCAGTTAAACTTGCGTGCAGACGGCTTGTCTTTTATCTGGTCATTTCCTCGCGATATTTCAAATTAGAGTATCCCACATTGCTTTCGCAGTTTTGAGATACTTAACCCTTTCCTGGGTGACCTTATCCATTGTTTTCATGATAATATGCCTTGCGATAGTATCTAGAGTATGCAGTTTCCTTTCCTCTACATCCATCAAGGCTGGGCTTTTTCGTACACGACTTCCAGGGGCAAAGTCTGGATCTCCTCCAACTGCAGGGTTATCGTAATATATGATGATGGGTCCTCTTTCGATGACTTCCATCATTCTGCCACTAATCGAACCTAGATGGTTGGACATATATATGGCCCAATCTGCATACTCATCAATTGAGAACTTCGGCAGATCATGATACATACCTGAGGTGTTATCCATGCTGAGTGATTTTGGAAAATGAATGAGTTTTAAGAAGGTTTTTTAAGATCAGTTCAGTTGACCACAAAGATTCTTCCTCAAGAATCGATGATACGCAAAGTCAGTGGTTTGTAGAACTAATTGCCCGATACCACTTGTAGGTCCCGAACGGGTTTTGTGAGGGCAGAAGTCTAGAGGGGAGGGGTGAATAAACTTCAAAACTTTTTTGTGCAGATCAGGTGTGATGGCGCTTAGCCCGATCGAGTCTTGAGTGAATCAGTTTGGGCTGATAACCAACTTACTAATCGCCAGAAGGCAGATCAGTTCGGTAACTATCAGTTTAACTGATGTGTGCGGAAGCTTAAGTTTTACCTGTGAAAAACCAATTTTTATAAATCAGATTCCAAAGTTAGTCTTTTAACCAGTTGACTGAAGTGTCAAGCTTGATCAGATCAGAAGCTTGGTGCTAATGATCTCAACTTAGAATATGTATGCACTTTAAAGGTTGTGTGCAATTGTGTGTAGACAGTTAATCAAAGCGGTAAAGGCACACAAGATTTATAGTGGTTCGACAAACCAAATCCTACGTCCACTCTTCCCTATCACAAGGGGCACCAACTTAACCAACTGGACTTAGTTTTATGTGTTAGTCCAACATAGTACACCCGACAGATATTTAAGGAGTTCTCACTCAACCGATCCCGAAAATCGGAACTAGAAACCCTAGTCGAAATCTTGCTAAACAACTTAACCTAACTTTGGGTTTGGATAAGATTGTTTTGGTTCCAACTATGAAATCTTTTCTAGTGTTTAAGGTAGCTGTCTATCGCCTAGATGAAAAGATTTCTATGCTAAGAACTTATGGGATGAACACTTAATAAAATAATCTTCTTGATCGTGTTCTTCGTATGGAAATCGATAATTGCTTGAGCTTCTTGATTGTTAAGTGTTTCCCTTCACTTCACTCAAGTGTGATCCCATATTTATAGACCTTGAAATCAAAGAGCCGTTGGAGAGCAATTTGAATTCCAGGCTATATTTGGTAGGTTTGCAGGATTGATGTGACTTGCTTCAGGAACGGCATGGCTGAAAGCGTGAACTTGTATTTTATAGTCGTTAGAGAGAGCAGCATCAAATCCCATAATTGCCGGCTCAGATCATACGTGTCTAGTTCTTATTGGTTAACAGATGCACTTTTCAGTGTTGTTCTTCCAACTAAGGTTGACATTCTTCTTGTTTGGATCATCGACGTATGATTTGGTGAAACATCAGTTTTTTTCGAAGTGGTGACTTGATCGGTCGAATCGGGTCGATCTACCTGATGGAGTCTTCTGGTGCCGGTTGACTTAGCTTCAACTAGCAGACCCGACTGATGTAGGTCTTCTGGTCTGATCTTCTGGAAGTCATGTGATCTTCAAGTATTCTGAGTTTGAGCTTTATGACTTCAACTGAGATATCTGACTAGATCAGATCGATCTGATCTTCGCTCTTCTCTAAAGATTCGGCCTTTTTTGATATCACCGTTTCTTTGGATCTTCAGATCTGACTCATACATATTGAGGTTCCCCCTCAATATGTGACCTATCTATTACATCAGTTGTTCTATACAGTAATTATCAACTGATATTCTATAAACGGTAATATAAACATCAGTCAGCTAACAAGTCTGACTAGTCCTATTACATGTGTTTTTGGAACTTTTATCAAAAATATAAATTTCCCAACATCCCCTATCACCTCAACCTGATATACCCTTACCCTCACCTCCCAGACAATCATCTTCCCCATTCCCACTTGCTCAACCTGAACCATCTATAACTGAGCCAATTCTATCTGCAGAAGCTCCTTCTACAGAAATCTCTATTTAGGCTCCACACCCAAAAACCCGCTCAACCTGAGCCTTCTGAGTCTCAACCTGAACTCATCTCTCATCCCACACCTGAGCCACCACAACCTGAGTCTGAGCCATTCAGAGAAGCAACTCCGGATATTCAAACTGCTCAGCAGAAGGCAATGTTTGTTTCCATTATTAATAACCCCTTCAACACAAGAACTGTGTTCGAATCTCCTGAACCTGAGAGACCTGTTGTCAAATTTCTGAGAAGAAGGGTGGATAACTATCTGAACAGGCATTACTCTTATCTGGTGGATCATCTTGGAGTAAGGAAGATTGTTGTCGATGCTCTATTCTGGAGGGATGTCAGACTGCAAAACATCGAGGATTTTCTGATGGTCCTAGATGCATTCGGGAGAGATGAGTTTGTTGAGATGGAGCTCAAAATGAAAAATATGACAGAGTGGGCAGTGCTACTGAATTGGCAACAGATGACGATGTTGCCTGGCTAGTCAACAAACTGATGGGATATCCTGAAATAGAAGAAGATGATCAACCTGAATAGGACATTGAGTCAGTTGTCGATGAACAAGTTGAGGGTGTAACAGATGAGACCCTGGACCAAGTTTCGATGACTATTCTGCCTGATGAACCAGTCTTCGTGATTCACCCTAAAACCCTGGACCAAGTTTCGATGACTATTCCGGGTAAGGTAAAGGCATCAGTAGAAGCTCAATCCAACACCCTTGATGTGAATTTGCTGATTCAAATGGATGAAAGAACAAAGCAACTTGTTGAATCTGAGAGGAATCATACTGCGAAAAAGCTGACAGAAATGCATACGGACATTGCTCTGAATGAGATGGCAAGAGTAGAAACTATTCTGCAAAAGCTGGGACTGGAGGTATCAATGTTTTCTGAGGTCAGAACACTTCTTGAGGAAGCTTACAAGTCTCTGATGCAAGCAGATTCCAGCTTCGAGGCTTCGGTGAGAAAGTTTGAAGTCTCTGTTTCTATTCCTAAGAAGGCCCTGGAGGAAGCAGTGTCGAAAATGCTTGGTTCTGCACCATCTTCTACCTCGTCCGTACAAATTAAATCATTAGAAGTGGAGGACCTGAAGAAAGAAATGCTCAATCTTTTCACCAACCTCGAGAAGAACATCCGACTCCTTTTTTATGCAACCAAAAAGGGGGAAGGACGAGCTAAAGCTGAATCAGAAAAATAGGATGTCCAGGCAAGTCAACTGACCATAGTTACTGTTGCTGCACCAACTCAGGCACCCACTACTGAATTGGTTGATACTGAGCTGCCTGAGCTATTTTCCACTATTGAAGAACATACAAAACAGCTAGATCTTCAGGATAAGGTCATTTTTGAACAGAAAGCAACAATGGTTGATCTGACTTCAAGAGTCGATAGGATTGAGGACTTTTCCTCAACTGTTCAGAAAAGACTTCAGTCAGAAGAAGAAGCAAAAGGTCTAGAGCTGGATAGGAAACTTGAAGAAGAATTCGCATCAGAGTTAGCTGAGGCAGTTGCAGAAAAGAGAAGACTGTAGAAAGGCAAGCAGGTGAAGGAACCAAAGAAGAAAATTGTTGTGACCAGATCTGAACTACTATTATCATCAAACCAGATCATGGAACAACAAGATCAGGTCAAGAGAAGGAAGGTCATAGAATAAGCTACCAAAAGAAAGAAGCTGCGAGAAGCTGGAGGACTGGATAGGGCCTTCAGAAGAAAGCAAAAGAAAAGGGCTGCTGTGACCGAAGCTGATGAGACCTGGATAGAGCGTGCCTTACCTGCCAGTATGGATGACATTCTTGTGTGCAAAGAGGATCTTCATGAACCTTGGAGGATAATAAAGACAGACTGGTTGTGCGATGTATTCATGATACAGCGAGTCCCAGAAGAGAAGGATGACAATCTGTTCGACGAGATCTTTCTGGACTGGCTCGAAGCAAAATATCCAGTATTCTATCAGGAGGTTATGAAAGAAGGACAAATGATGACAATGAGACCTTCTGCACCAAGGTATGAGTTCCTAATGCCATCTTTGAAGAGGAACAGATATGATCCAGTGGCCTTCAGACAAGCATATCTTGATGCACTGGAAAGAGGCAACATTATTGAAGAAGATCGCCAGAAGGAAGTGCTGAAGAGGATGTATGACATCTTTCAAATTCCTGAAGGCATGAGAGACAAGTGTTGATCAGAAGATGAAGACCGTAGGTCAGAAGTTAGGTAATTGTTGCTTATCATTTATGTACATGTAAACTGCAAAATCTAAATGAAATGATTTACCTCTTTTCTGATCCTAAGACATCATCCCAATGTCTTCTGATTTTTGTCTCTAGTTCTTACTTTTTCTGATTATTTGTTTTTCTGATTAACTGTTTTGGTTCCATCAAAAATGGGGAAATTGTTGGGAAATTTATAGTTTTGATGGAAGTTCCAAAACAGATTGTAATAGGACCAGTCAAACCTATTAGCTGACTGATGAATTAGATATCATATTAGGATGATCAATTGAGATGTATAGACAACTGATATAACAGATAGGTCACATATTGAGGGGGAACTCAATATGTATAGGTTAAGTCTTGAAGAAGATCAGAAGATCACCAAGCGAGAAGACCAGAAGACCTACATCAGAAGGAGTGAAGAAGAGTCTGCAAGTTGTGCTAAGACAACTGCATCAGAAGACTCAATCAGGTAGACTGATCAGGTCAGCTCAAATCAGGTGACAACCAGAAGATCACCAAGTCATACATGTTCATCAGACACAAGAATGTCAACCTAAGTTGGTAAATCAAACACTGAATAAGTGTACTTGATAACCAATGAGAGCAAGACACGTATGTACAGAGCTGACATTGAAGGACAAGGTACTTCAGAGTTAAACAGCTAGAAAGGACAAATATACATGTCTTCAGCCATGCCGCCTCTGTGCACATCAAATCAGGTCTGCAAACCTACCTTAAATAGACCGAAATTCGAATTGCTCTCCAGTGGCTAGTTTGATTTTGTGTCTATATATATGGGATCAAACCTTCATAGTAAGGTTACGAAAATTATCATCAAGCTCAAGCTATCCGCAATTTCCGCACGAACACAAATCAAGAATATTTTCTAAGTATTCATCTCATAGTTCTTAGCATAGAATTCTTATTCTTTAGCTTTAGGCTACTCAAATACTAGGATAGAATTCAAGTTGGAACATAAAAATCTTATACCCAAACCACAAAGTTAGGTTAAGTTTGTTAAGCAAGATTTCAGACTAGGGTTTCTAGTTTCTGATTTCTGGGATTGTTGAGTGAGAACTCTTAAAACATTTGTTGCACTCTGTTGGACTAACACATTAAACTAAGTCCAGATTGGTTAAGTGTGTGCCCCTGCTGATAGGGTCAGTAGGACGAGTTGTCCGAACCACTATAAATCTTGTGTGATTTATCTGCTTTACACTCTTAGCACGCTACCTGCTTTATATTCCATGCATGTTCTGAGTCTAGATCAGATCTACACCAAGCAACTGATCTGATCAGGTGGACACCTTTGTCATCTGGTCTAAAACATATTACTCAGAATCTGGTTTGAGTAAATCTAATTTTTCACACGGGTTAACTAATCTTCCGCACAAACAGTTGAGCTGATAGACGCCGAACTGGTCTTCTTTCAAGCTGTCAGTAAGTCGGATATCAGTCCGTACTGATTCAATCTCAATCTGATCAGGCTACTTGCATATTCACACCTGATCTGCACAAAAGTTTTAGAAGTCTATTCACCCCTCCCCTCTAGACTTCTACCCTCACGAAACCCGTTCGGGACCTATAATTAGGCTCGTTTGGTTCGCGGGATTTATTGGAATATGCCAGGATTAGGATTTGAATGTTAGTGTCCTAGAGACAATCTATTGTAAGGACATAATACTAGATAATATTCAGTTTGATTTAATATTATAATTCATTTAATATTAATGTATGGCAATACACTTGTTTGAATATTATGTTTGATTGTTTGCATTTATTCATGTCAGTGTTCCCATGATTCATTGTTGTCATTGAGGTTGTGAGAACTCAGATGACTTAAGCATGATTCTCAAATAGCCCCAATCAAGGATCATCAAGAATGGGATATTGATGATGCAATGGAGATTGGTGTGCGATCTGCATCATACTCTTAGAGAGTGTAGTAAGATCTCACTTACTACGAGATACTAGGTATCTCATGATGGATGCACAAATACCTTAGAGGGTATTGGTATACACATCCGAGAAACCATTTGATGTATTTCCACTATATGTGTTTACGGGTGTCTCGGTTAGCGGGAGTGATGCGATACTCCTTTGAATTGAGGTCAATACGCACGACATGTGTGGGATGATGAACTTTGACCATGACCGACGCTTGCACCCGTCTATGGGAAGATATGGCTTGGATTCGGTTCATCACGAAGCGCATGTGCGTGGTAGTTGAGCCAAGAATAGGATTCATTTCTCAATGTGGATTTAGAGAGAATACTCATCTTCTCATCATAATTGGATCAAAGTCATCGGCCGATGCACGTCAACTTAGACTTTGTGGCTAAGTGTGACATACATGATCAATTAGTGATTAGAGATAAATTGATTAAGTTATTTGAATAGACACTTCATCATGTTCAAGACTTAATCGAGTATTCGTGAGTGAAATGAGGAAATTGTAATAGCCCATGTTTCAGTTACAGGTAGTTGCACATTTCCTCGCAACGTACCTCATATATTGAGAATGTCTGATTTATTATCTAGGGTTCAATTAAGACCGTTAGTTTGACTAATCGCTCGATATATGAGGGTCTATGGGTCACACAACAAGTAACGGTTGTTTACTAATTATAGTTGGTTGATTAGATGTTAAATTAGATTTAATATTTAATTTATGGAGAAGTAATTAATAATAGATTAATTTGGAATTAATTATTATTAATATTTAATTAAATTGGATTTAACTAAATAAGAATTCCCAATAATAATATTTGGAATATTATTGTAGGATTTAATATATATGGAAACAAATCGTAGAGATTTGTCATATATGGAATTTAAATCCGTAGAGATTTATATGTGGGAAATAAATCTAAGAGATTTATTTAAATAAAGATTGTTGGTCCCGGTGGGAAAACCTATTTTGCGCGTGCGGAAGTAAAACGTTTTATTTCGGTGCATATAAAACAGGGGTGAGGGCAGAGTGTTTCCAATTTTTCAACTTTGGAGCTCATGTGTTGTGTTTTGCTTATAACTAGATGCATATGACAAGTATAAACATAAAGCGAAAAACAACACAAAGAATATATAGTGGTTCGACAACCCGGTCCCTACATCCACTCTCCTCTCTAGGAAATTCCTTATCAACTTCGAGCTTTACGACTACTCCGTGGTTTACTTACTCAACTTCCCCTCGAGTTTTCCGACTACCCACGTAGTTTACTAACTCAACCCGACCTTGAGCTTTACACTACCTCCGTAGTTTACTAACTCAAACTCTTAGATGTTTAACGAGTTCACACTCCTTCGGGACTTATCACCCTCACTGGGTTTGCTTTTAACAACTACCTCACTTCACCACTTGGGTTTGGGTTTGGTGTTGTCTCCAACTATGGTGAGATTTTCCCTTACAATGGTTTAGCCTCAATGCTAAGATTGGGAAAAATCTCTAAGCTATAATATACATCGTGGGTTGCTTAGGTTGGGTTACAGAACACTCTTTGAATATATTTGTATATATCTATGACTTGTGTTCTAGGGTGGAAATGCTTTTGACTATAACGCTTTTTGCTTTGTAGCATTTTTTTTGCATAATCTCCATGCATCCACCTTCCACCTCTATAATGAAGGAAGAACTTGTATTTATAGTGTGGATTTGAATGTTACCGCTGGAGAGAATCACATTCAAATCCATACTATTCTTTTGTAAGTTCTCCGCAGCCTTTTTCAGTTTGTTGTCTTCCTCTCGTTGGTCCACGTCACCGGATTCCAACGGCTATATTCCTCGGCTTGATTGCCTCGGAACATTCGGGATATCTTGAGCATTCAAGACATTCTTGAGTTCTTGATAATTATTGTGCCTTGATATTTCTCTGAGTCTTGAGTTCTCTGAGTCTTGAGTTCTCCGAGTCTTGATTTCTCTGAGTCTTGAGTTCTCTGAGTCTTGAGTTCTCGAGTCTTGAGTTCTCTGAGCCTTGATTTCTCGAGCCTTGAGTTCTCGATATCCTCTTGAGTCTTGAAACTAACTTTGTTCTATATCTGCCCGACTATCGTATGGTGCGAGATAATATCCCGATCACTCTAAAAGCGAATCTGACTATCTATCAAGATTATCCTGAACATGTCATACTCAGGGGTTTTGGGATCTAATCAAAATCCTTTTTATTAAATTTATTTCCCAACAAAGATTATGAATTTTATTTCCTAATTAGATTAAAAACGACACTTAAAATAATCCTCTCCTATATATACGGTTCTTGGGAATTCATAAAACGTGAGTTCATATTTTCTCCATAAAATCTCTAAGTTAGAATTTTCCTAAAAATTCATCTCTTGGATTCAACGCCTGGCGGTCTCTATGCAGATTAATAAACGATCGTTACGTGGATACTATAGTTGAGGAATCCGCAGTCTTAATTGTTGTAAGAATTATGTTTACGTTCTTTCGTATTTAATTATGCAATTAATTATTTATTGTTGGTGAATCGCTTATTTACATTTCTTGCATGATTACGTGTTTACGCCTTTAAATTCCAACAAATGAGATCGTAGTTTGCGCTCTTAATTTAATTGCATGATGTTTGATTTATTAATTTTTTTTTTAAATCGAACTGTGCCGTTCTTATTGTGAATGTGACTTGCAAAATTTTGGGGGCATGCTTATTAGATAAACACACCCCCTCTTTTATCTCGGTTCATCTTCTTCGCTGCAACACCTAGGGTTTTCTTGGAAAACCTCTGCCTCCCTGAAGTGTGCACCCCGGCCCTACGGGCGCACCGCCGCGCCAACGGATTAGATCCGTTCCTACGCTCCTTCTTCCGTCGTGATTCACGGTCACACTCCCTTTTCGACTCGTTTTGGTAGCGGTCACTCACATCTCGTGATGATGCGCTCCGATTCAACTAGATTCACTGCGGAGCACCGCCGTTATCGTTTCGTCTCAGGGCGGCGCTGCACGCTCTCCTTCGATTTGCGGTGGCCCTCCCCTGTTTCAAATCGATTTGAGGCGGCGCACCAGTGAATTGTTCGATTCCTCGCTTGTCGACTCTCTCTCTGACCCAGTTCGAAGGGTACGCGACTTCACGCACGTCCCTCTGTGTGGCTCGAGGTGGCTAGTCGCCCGCACGCGCCTAGCGGCGGCGGCGACTCGCGCGCGTTTGCTACCAGTCGATTCTATCTCTCGTTCATTCTGGGTTTTTGTTGTTTGTTGTTCAATTGCCTGCTATTTCGAATTGGGTTTTTGGTTTGGAACTGATAAAATGATGATTAATTAAACCCTAATAGTTGGAACAAATTTGCGAATTGTTTGGAATAATTCTGATAAACTGTGATGAATTATTGGACGTTTGATTGATATTGGTTGACTCGATTGGAAACGGTTTTGGAAACTAGGCGATGATGAGGGGAAGGACTATGCCGAAATTGAATTGTTTGACAGGCCTTTCGTGCAATTTTGGAAATCTACACATGAGTCCTTGACAAATAACGAATGAAATTTGACATTCAAAACTTTAATAAAATTAATTTGGACTTTTATTAATAATTAACTAGATTATTTATCCAAGTTTAATAATTTTAAAATTGAATTTAAAATTGGATTGTGAAATTCATTTTAAAGGAATAATTAAATCTCACTAAAATGTATTAATTGGACTAATGACGGACTTAATTAATTGGATTAATTAAGAGTTAATATTAATAATGAATTTAATTGTTAATTTTTTTTTAAAATTGAATTTTAAAATTATGATTTAAAGAATTAAACGAGTTATTAATTCTCACTTGGTTAACGTGTTTTATATTCTGTTAACGTCTTTTACATCCGCATTATAACTGTTTGGGTAGGCGGCGCCCAATATTTGTCGGACCGTATTAAATGCTTGGGTAGACGGCGCCCAAATAAATGTTAGTCCGTGTAAATCATGTTTGGGTAGGCGGCGTCCAATAATTGCTCAAATGTGATGTAGATTAACATGTTGGATCTCGATTAAGCAATTAATATCCCGCCTTTAAAACGCTCCTCACTAAAATATGGTTTTCTCATTAATTTGATAAGATGTCTCCCATCAAAGTTAAAAGTAAACCGGAGATTTCGTTCCAATGGGTATTTAAAACCAAAGTCTTTTGCTCGGATCTACATTCAACGGGACTTTTATAGGGACACGTAGTGTCGCCGCTTGATGGTTGTAAACCAACTTAACTTTGTTTATTCAGCCAAAGCAGGGAAACGAAAGTTAAGGGACATCCGATTGAACTAGGTTCAATCAACTAGGAATTGCAAATTTTGCAATTGGTTTGGAGACCTACCAGTTATGCTACTATGATATTCAGCCAAAGCAGGGATCATGATAGTAGGAATGTGGATCCTAGTCCATTATAATATATATTAGATATAAATTCGTATTCTTCTGATGAGGTCGTTGAATATGTGAAAATAATAGAGACCAAATAAATACAAAAGAAAGTCCATGTTTATTTTGATTACCTTAGAGGGTATTGGTATACTCATCCTAGAAACTGTTTGATGTATTTCCACTATATGTGTCTACAGGTGTCTCGGTTAGTGGGAGCGAAGCGATACTCCTTTGACTTGAGGTCAATACACACGACATGTGTGGGATGATGAACTTTGACCATGACCGACGCTTGCACCCGTCTATGGGTAGATATGACTTGGATTGGGTTCATCACGAAGCGCATGTGCGTGGTAGTTGAGCCAAGAATATGATTCATTCCTCAATGTGGATTTAGAGAGAATACTCATTTTCTCATCATAATTGGATCAAAGTCATCGGCCGATTCACGTCAACTTAGACTTTGTGGCTAAGTGTGACATACATGATCAATTAGTGATTAGAGATAAATTGATTAAGTTATTTGAATAGACACTTCATCATGTTCAGGACTTAATCGAATATTCGTGAATGAAAGGAGGAAATCGTAATAGCCCATGTTTCAGTTACAGGTAGTTGCACATTTCCTCGCAACGTACCTCATATATTGAGAATACTTGATTTATTGTCTAGGGTTCAATTAAGACCGTTAGTTTGACTAATCGCTCGATATATGAGGGCATATGGGTCACACAACAAGTAACGGTTGTTTACTAATTATAGTTGATTGATTAAATGTTAAATTAGATTTAATATTTAATTTATGGAGAAGTAATTAATAATAGATTAATTTGGAATTAATTATTATTAATATTTAATTAAATTGAATTTAATTAAATAAGAATTCCCAATAATAATATTTGAAATATTATTGTAGGATTTAATATATATGGAAACAACTCCGTAGTGATTTATATGTGGGAAATAAATCTAAGAGATTTATTTAAATAAAGGTTAAGGATTTTATTTTCTAATTAGATTAGCTTGAGACTTAAGCTAATCTTCTCATATATATATGAGCTCTTGGGAATTCATAAAACGTGAGTTCATATTTTTTCAATAAAATCTCTAAATTAGAATTTTCCTAGCAAATTCATCTAGGGGATTCAACACTGGCAGATATGTGCAGATTAGTAAACGACTGTTACGTGGATACCATAGTTGAGGAATGTTGTAGCCATAATAATCAGCCAACAGCCACATGGTGAATAGTGATGACGTGGCAACCAGACCGGGTCTATCCGTAAAGAAGTCGAAGTCGGCCCCCTTAGGGCGACTTGGCGACCAGAGCAAGGAAGAAGACGAGTCGAGCTCGCCTGAGCGGGTGACCTCTCGAGAGGTTGCTCCGTAGGCAATGTTCGACGTGCATATCAGGGAAGAGACGTCAGTTCCGAATATAAGCAAGATTCCCAGTGTCAATTATGGAAAGAAAGATCTTACATATCTATTGAAGATTCAGACGAAGATTTAGTGTATCTTGTATTTCCTTGTTTAGAAGGCCCATTAAGTGGTCCATTAGGGTTTTCATCTTTGTACTTGTAATCATTATAAATAGGGGACAAACCCCAAGAGAAAATGGACTCGAAAATACACACCAAAAACAAAAATTATAGTAGAATAGTCCTGGTTTGGTATGCCCCCAGACGTAGTCCTTCCAGACGAACTGGGTCAACAAATTTATTTGTTCTTTACGTTTTTCATTGATTGTCCATTCATTCTTCATTAATTACTTGTTTGTGGCATAGACGTGAAAATCTATGTTACAACAATTGACGCCGTCTGTGGAAAACTTCTAACGAATATCCAAGGAAAATTCGTTAGGACCCAAAAAACTGAGAATCAAAACGATAACACTCCTTGTTCATCGAGAATCATAAAACCAAATCTGGATGAAACGCTCACGGTTCATCCAAAGTTCGTACAGTCTGTTATTCAAAACTTTCACAAAAACCCATCACAATATACAACCAAGAAACCCGAGCCAAAAAACCAAAAACCACCGGAAAAATCAAAACCCCAAACCCAATCGTTCACACCCAATGGACCTGTACATACACAGACCCTTGGTTTCTGTAATTCAGGCCACCAATTTACATCATACTTTTCTACATGGATGTATGAAGCAAGATTTTTTGAGGAGGGGACTCTGTCCAGCAATTCCGGCACCCGTGCAGGCACCTTTTTTTGGGTTGGTGAAATTGGGGTAGTCAAACCCAAATTAATGAAATCTGCGCCGCTACGCTCGGAACATCAGGAATCTCGCCGCCGATACTGACGAAGCCTCGCCATAAGCGCCCAGTTCCGGTCGTGTCGCCGCCCACTTCGAAGTCGATCCCTACGCCTACTCCCTGCAAAATCTGCCAACGCCGACACGCCAACACGCCAACAGGGAAGTCCCGCCGCAAATCGCAAGCACCTCCACCCCACCGTGGCGACATCAGTCGACCATACAGGAGTTCGCCAAATCCACCGTTGTTTTGTTTCGGGTCCCAGGAGCCTCTCCACCGTCAGAGACCGTCGCTTCGAACACCACCAAGCCGCGTGGACACGACGCGTGAACTGTGGTCCAATTTCTCGGCGCTGCGCGATTTCGGACGGATGGTAGGGGCGTCGATTGGGGCACGAGATGCGCGATGCTAGCGAAATTGGGAAGGAGGCGTGTTTTCTGCAAGACGAACAGTGAGGGCGTGATTTATGGCCCACGTGCAGATTTGGTCAAAACAGGGGCGCGACTCTCTCGAGGAGGAAGAGAGAAAGAACGGGTTTCAATGTCAAGATAACCGGCTTGACCTAGCCCAGTACTTGGGCCTTGTGGGAAGTTTTCAAGTTTAAAAAATGGAATGGGCCTTGGTCTGATAAATAAATAAGCCCAGTTCCGGGTTAATTTAATTGGTGAGCCCATTTTTCGGATTAATTAAATTATTGGGCTACAGCGTTTTACATTAACATTTTTGGGCTCAATCATGAAAAATTGGTAATTAAATATATATATATATATATATATATTTGATGTTTAATGCTTTCTCTAGATTCTCGTGTTATATAAATAACTTGATATCTAACGGATTATTTATTTTTTGCGAGGAAAAATATTTGTGACGTCAAAGAAAATTGGGCCGCACACGGTTTCTGGGCAACTCAAATAATCTAATTGGCGGTCATTTAAATTTTTCACATCGTGCTTATTTTATTTACTTCCTTTTAATATATATCACAGTGTTCATACTCATTTATTAAAAGGCGGGGGCATATGTGCTCATATCTCGAGCTATTCGGGTTAATTTCAAAATACTAGTTGACGTTAGAGACTCAAACTAGCATGTCTAAATTTGGAGGATTAATTAAAACAAGCTCCAAATCCTTACTTTTCATAAAACCTGAAAAATATCACGAGACTAAGGAAAATACTCAAATTCCTAAAGTCGCGGTCTCAACAAGCAGACCCGACAAACTCAAACTCATAAAGTCGAGGTCTCAAACCGTGAAGACCCGACAACGTCAAAATCACGAAGTCGCGGTCTTAAATAAACAAGACCCGACGACCTCAAATTAACAAGGTCACAGCTCCAAAAAATGACCCTGTCGACCCCGATAGGCGCAATGGTCAAACCAGAAGGCAATCAAGTCGCAACTTAAGTAAGACGACAAATAAGCCCTTCGAATCACAAGTCAAAGAGAGTTGTAATCTCAATAAAACGACCTCGAAAGACGACCTTTCTATATCAAACGAATATCTCAACCCAAGCTGACATCGAGTTAAAACACTTGTTTAAAGTCACATTTCGGAATATCCTCCAGCTCACATCGTAGCCATGACTTTCGAATCCCAAGATCGATGAGGTCGCGGCCTAAATGGCTCGATTCTTGTCACGACTTCATAAGACGACAAAGAACAAGTTCATTTAAATCTCAATGTCAATAAGACGATAAGAACATAGCTCTATTCAAAGTCGCAGAAGTTATTTAAGTCACTGGCAAACAGTCCGAAACGACTACAAACCGATTCAGTCCGAAATGACTATAAACTTATATGCCAATCTTCTTTCACATTTTTGAAACAACACATCGCTCTGGTACAAACGATCTATACAAACGAGAATCAAATCTCTGCCCGGGGTCAAGACCCTAAGGATCCCAAACCTTTATATATCCATGAAAGATGTTTTTAAACAGATATCAAAACCCGATCCTAGGGGCAAAACCCCATAAATCACCAAGGTTATTTTATAACACAAAAATCAAAAGAGATCTTGTTAATAATCTCGAAGTTCAAGTCTCCTTTTCGAACACAGATAGAAGTCATTATTACCAAAAGATATCAAAAACCTTTTCTGACCTCCTATATAATATCTTTACAAATTTTTCAAGAGTCTTTTAACCTAAATCTCTCTTCCCAAAAGATTTCCTCAATGGCCGAACAAACCATGGCACCCTCCAGCCCGTGGCGATGATTTTTTGTCCCAAAAAAGTCGACCGACCCCTTTACTCGGCATTCGCCGCCGTGGCGATGATTTTGTCCGCCTCAAAAAGGCGACCCGGACCAGCCTTCTCGGCGCTGGCATTCCGCCTTCGTGGCGATGATTTTGTCCACCTCAAAGGCGTCGACCAGCCCGCCTCCTCGGTGCTGGCATTCCGCCATCGTGGCGATGATTATGTCCGCCTCAAAGGCGTCGACCAGCCCGCCTCCTCGGCCCAGCATTCGCCTTCGTTTAAATCCGCCTCTAAGCGTTGACCAACCGTATCCCGTCGTGACATTCCGCCTTCGTGGCGATGATTTTGTCCGCTTCTAAGGCGTCGACCAGCCCGCATCCTCGGCGTTGGCATTCCGCCTCCTACGGCGATGACTTTGTCCGCCTCTAAGGCATCGACCAACCCACCTCCTCGGCGCTGGCATTCCGCCTCCTACGACGATGACTTTGTCCGCCTATACGGCGTCAACCTGCCCCCCTCTTCGGCGTCGACTTTCCGCTTGCTCGGCGAGATTCACTGGTTTTATCTATCATAAGCCAACACAAGTCAAATAAAATGTTACCTTTCTTTTCATAATTCCTGGGTGTTAAACCGAAGGAGGTCGCATGAGTAAACATCGAACCCCCGAGGTACGACTTTCGACATACTGGAGGAAAAATCACAACCCAGCGAGGTGTGATTAAACCCGACTTTGTAAGACGACTAAGCAAAAGTTTGTAAATAAGCCGCATCCAAATAAGACAGCAAGAACATATGCAATTTTAAAGTCGCATAAGGAAATCAAGTCGGCATGCTAAAGGTAGAAAAAGAAATGAATTTCATTGACGGAAGGCCTAAAGACTAAATACATAAAGTCGCAAACTGCTCGGCCAGATATGGTCATCGACAAGTACAGAAAAGTCTCGCACAAAGAGATTCAACTCAAAGTGCGAGCACAGAAAAGTCTCGCACAAAGAGATTCAACTCAAAGTGCGAGCACAGAAAAGTCTCGCTCAAAGAGATTCAACTCAAAGTGCGAGCACAGAAAAGTTTTGCACAAAGAGATTCAACTTAAAGTGCGAGCACAGAAAAGACTCGTACAAAGAGGCTCACCTCAAAGTACGAGCACAAGTAAAGAAAATCAAATACCTACCAAGTCGCAACCTGAACTAGCGACCACGACTCTCGACGAGCTCAGCTTCTCGACGAGCTTAATCTCAACGAGTAGCAGTTTCACATGATTAACCTCCTGACAAGCAATAAGCACAAGATTAAATCCCCCGACTTGGGGGCACGAAGGAGAATCGAGCCTGCTAAGACATGTCGAAATCCGGAGTCGAAGATCCAAACTTTATACTAGAAATATTGTCATCAGAGTATGAACAACCAAAACCTCATGAAGGCATTCAGGGCATGTACAGGGGCAAAGAACACAACCTCAAGGGCGAAAATCAGACATCTCTTATGTGAACGAAGATCAAGATCGACCTCCGAACAAAGTCGAAGTCCGCTCTTGGGGGCAATTGTTGTAGCCATAATAATCAGCCAACAACCACATGGTGAATAGTGATGACGTGGCAACCAGACCGCCTATCCGTAAAGAAGTCAAAGTCGGCCCCCTTAGGGCGACTTGGCGACCAGAGCAAGGAAGAAGACGAGTCGAGCTCACTGAAGGGTGACCTCTCAAGAGGTCGCTCCTTAGGCAATGTCGACGTGCATATCAGGGAAGAGACGTCAGTTCCGAATATAAGCAAGATTCCCAGTCTCAATTATGGAAAGAAAGATCTTACATATCTATTGAAGATTCAGGCGAAAATTTAGTGTATCTTATATTTCCTTGTTAGAAGGCCCATTAAGTGGCCCATTAGGGTTTTCATCTTTGTACCTTGTAATCATTATAAATAGGGGACAAACCCCAAGAGAAAAGGGACACGAAAATACACACCAAAAACCAAAATCATAGTAGAATAGTCCTGGTTTGGTATGCCCCCAGACGTAGTCCTTCCGAACGAACTGGGTCAACAAATTCGTTTGTTCTTTACGTTTTTCATTGATTGTCCATTCATTCTTCATTAATTACTTGTTTGTGGCATAGACGTGAAAATCTATGTTACAACAAGGAATCCGTGTACGAATTGCTGTAAGAATTCTGTTTACGTTTACTCGTACTTAATTATGCAATTAATTGTTTGTTGTTGGTGAACTGTTTATTTCCGCTGCGCATGTATTACGTGTTTACGTGCCTCTAAATTCCAACATTGAAGGCCCAGGATATATTTTCAGTCCGGGTACAAAATGTGTTGAATCCTTCTATGGAGGGATATGTCAATCTCATGTAAAAGGTGGGATATGACATATCCCAAATGCAATATTACAACAATACCCTTCTATTTCAACCTAAAATAACCAAGCTGCCATTGAAAATCAATTTAATTTGAACGTGCCCTAGACTGTGAAATCCTACACTATAGAAGGCACCGTGATTTGTTCTTCAGTGAAGGTGACAACGTCAACTGTAGATGTTATTCAATGGAGATTTTTTCTGAGATTGTTGCTTGAACGAACAAGTCAATTTTAATTTCTCTTTATTGTCCTTTTTATTTTTATTTTGGTTAAACAAACAATTCATTCGACGAATTGATTTTTCATTTTTTGTGCTATCAACAGATTCTGGAGAAGAGAAGATTTATGTGTCTCATGTGACTGCTTTTGTTCCAAGGCTAGAAAGGTTTGTAACCACCTAATTCTGTAATTTTTGTTTTTTTATTTACTTATGCAATGTTTCTTCCATCGCTTTTTATGTTTCTAATTATTTTGTGGGAGTCAATTTGGTGTGTTTTTGTGTTTTGAGTGGTGGAGAGCCTAACTTGTTGTAGTTGAAAGTTGTTGTCAATGGCATAAAGTAAAAGTAACTTTGGAACACCTCTCTCTGTTTTTCTTCCTTTAAGAAATTGTACATGTTTTGTGTAGATTGACAACATATGTTTTTGGGAATGGTTTTTCTTGAAGTTTGATGCACTAGTGTAGTCAGCTCGTTGAGTTCTTCTTGTACATCTATAGCTTGATTTAAAGATTGATACATCTACATTAAGATGCCAATTTTTTATTTTTTTTGGAAAGATCTGTCCTCTAACCACTATATAATCACCTCCAAAAAATGCACCTGCAACTGATCGCAAGTGTTGGTCAAAATAACGAACTTACCTACAGAGTTTACTAGCTTGCTTCTAATCATCTTAAAATCGATTTTGAACATATTTTTTCAGTTAACCATGTTGTTAGTCGTCTTATGTGGAAATTTTGATGCGGCGTTTTGTATTTGACAATGTAACAAAAAAGATATGATGTGACGAGCACAAGTATATGTGACAAACACACGTGTAAATATGAGAGGAAAATCAAATAACATAGTAGACAGGGGGACAATTTGTGTTCCCTTTATTTGACCTCTGAGGGTCTATTTATACTAGTTTGGCAAGCATGTGCTGCCTTGCCTAGCATGAGCTGGCTATTTCTTGACATGCAAGATTACACGAGGTTATGCCATGTGTCCCTGATGCCCTGTATGGTCGCCACCTGTCCTTTCCTCCGCTTGAAGTCTTCTATTCGTCATCCAAGTGGTCATTGCTGAGCAGGTGACATGTCTTCGTGTTATGTGAGTCGTGCTCGTCTACTTTATTTAGACAAGTGCTCGACTCTATATGGTCGACCATGGTTTGACATAGAGCATGGAGTCTTTTGTCTCGCGTGTTCGCCTGGTGTGCAGGTGAAATGCCCCCCCCAGATGATAAATCTTAGGGGGCTGAATTTGCCTATGATGGAGAGAAGAGTTTGGACTTGCTTTGATTCTCTCTTACCTCCCCATTACTTCGGCTCAAGTCCCCGCAGTGGGCTCGCCTAACCGGCGAGCATGTCCAGTGGGCCCCCAGGCGAGCATTCCGCTTGCCAGTTGGAGTGGGGGCCGGTTTGAGTTACGCGTGCTCTCCTGAAGTGGCGAGCTTGCATGTTGCGTCTGTGGCAGTATGCTCGCCTACCTGGCGAGCTCCTTTGTGTTTAGCTGGCTCTCCTTCTTGTGTATTGGTCCCATTTACTTTGACGAACCGTGGCGAGTTGAACTTTGGTGATTTAATGGAAACACAACAATACCCCAAGCCCGGCCTTTGATGCTCGTCGCGGGAAAGAGACTTTCTTTGGACTCGGGAGTAGCGCCTCAACTGTTGTGATGCGCGCCGCCCCATGTTTGTAACTTCCCATTTATTATGCACGGGGCTCTAAGTTGGTATGTGAAGAGTTTTTCTGACCTTTTTATTTGTAGAGGACCCCATCTCCCAGAAACTATATAAACCCTTTTACTCTTATTTTTTCATTCTTTCTTCCTTTTTTTTTCTCCCGCTGCTTCCTTCTTACGAAAAATCCGGCGAGCTCCATTCATCCCGGCCAAGATTTTTCAGGTAATCTCCTTGTTCTCTTTCTCTTCCATTCATCATGTCTTCTTCCCCAATTTCTGTCGGCTCATCGTCTGACTCGGAGAGTTTGGAAACCCACCGGAAATTGATGTCTGCTCCTCTTCGTTCGTATTTACTTCGTCGCCGGAACTCACGTGTGGAGACCAGTTCTTCGTCCGCGGGGGCTTCAGGGTCGAAAACTCACTAGAAGATTCGGCAAGCTTCCATGGCTGCTTCTTTCGATGGGGATGGCTCTGAGGATAGTTGCCTCCCTCGAAGGAAGAACTTCCCCGATTGCAGCGCAAAAGGGCTGAAGCTTGAGGAGCTGGATGATCAGAGTTTAGATGATGAACAAATTTTCAAAACTGACAGCAAACAGGATACTCTGCTTGAGGGAAAAACGAATTCCGGATCTGGGAATGAGCAGGTTGGCGTACCTTCGATTGCTTGGCTTCCTAGTTTGTCTTATACGGAGTACTCTTCCCGATTTAATTTTGATTTGCCCGGACAGCCCCATCGGAAAGCTGCTAAGAACGATTTCCCAGCTAGCGAGATCTAAAGTGTGGTGAATGCGGATTGGTTGGCGAGCTTATATAGGCGTTACAAGACTCCAAAAGATGTCTTTTTCTGGGTTCCCAGTTCTGATAAGCAGGCCTATCAACCCCCAAGAGGGTGTGTTGTTGTGAACGTCGACATCATGGAAGTTGGCCTTCGCTTTCCTCTCCACCCAGCAATTCTCGTTTGCTTGTCGAGTGGAATATTACTATCACTCAGTTGATGCCTAATGGGTAGCATATGGTAATGACTTTGCTGACCCTGTTTGGTAAGACGGAACCGCGGTATTTCCCTTCGGCTTCCGAACTTGCTCGCTTGGTCCACTTAACCCGTTTCAACGGCGAGCATGGGTGGTTATATATCTGCGAAACACGGTCGTAAGGTTGTCGAGGACGTCTTGCGGCGAGGATGAGGGGTTGGAAAGATAAATTTTGGTTTGTTGGAGGTGATTGGAGAAGTTATGCTCCTGGTCGTGGGTTTAGTGCTCGCCTGAGCATTCCCACCGATTTCAGTGATAGTCATAGTAAGTATCCTTATTTTCTTGTTCGTCCTACTGACTGATATTGACTTGTTTCTTCCTTCGGAATTCAACCGGCTTTGGATACGGAGGCTAAGGATGGATTTTTTAGCAGCTACTGGCAGATCGAATCCGAGACTCATTCAGCTCGCTCGGTAGGAATTCTCAATTTTGCTGCTGAAAGGACAAAAGGCGGACTATACGTACCCCCGCATCACTTGACTCTCCTTGATCCGATTGGTACCTTTCTCTTGTCCCTCTTTCTAAATTCGACCTTACAACGTAATGCTCTTTAACTCGTCATTTATTTGCAGTTTTTCCCGCTGTCATTCTTCCTGAGAGTTCTGTCGAACATACATAAATGGCTCGGAAAAGAAAAAAAACCGAGATGGCCCGAATCCTGGCGGAGTGTCGGGCACAAAAAACCTTGGGTGGCGAGGCGAGCATACCTAAGAAAACTCCCATCCGTTCGGCCGACCAGGGATTCAGCGAGCAGGCTCATTCACCTAAACGAAACACGAAGGTGTATTCGCGAGGGAAATCCGGTACGCCAGGCGAGCCCTCCTCCGACCGGGGTGGAGGTCCCTTTCTCTGACGGTGATGCACTTGTTTCCCCGTTAGTGGCCCCCGACCCACAAGCTCCATCCAGTTCCTAGACTCGTGCTCCGGGTGATACATCTTTTTTGGGGTGGGATCCTCAGTGGGCGGAAATGTAAGTCTGATTACCCCTCTTTTCTTTATTTTGAATTAGTTCTTGTTGTCTCGAGGAAACAATCCTCTCTCACGCCCGACCTGATGAACTTCTTTTGCTCTCTGTCGGTTGACAATACTCTTGAGCTGCCTGACCACATTCGGCGTGCTTGTGAGACCCCTGTTCGGGCTTGGACAACAGATCTTGAAGAATCTCTTGTGGGTCCAATGGTGCTTGAGCGGATGCGCCTGGGTTTAATTCACTAAGGCCGATCGATGGTGATTTTGGAGAATACTTTTTCGGCGATGTCCCACATATCCAGCAAGTTAATTACTCTGACTGCTAGTTTTAATGATAAAGTGGAAGAATTGAACCAGACTCGCAAGGACACAGAATTGGCTCAAGATGAAGCGCGTTATAGTCTGAAGGAGTTGCATCGGGTTCAAGAGGAGATGAAAAAACTTCATGATGATCATGTTACACAAACCGTCGAACTTCAGCAGCTAAAATCTGAGAAAGAGACTCTGACCCGAACGAACACTCTGCTCTCCCAACAGCTTCTTTCAACCAATGAGATCAACACTCAGCTCAACTCCCGACTTTCCATAATGCGTACAGAAGAGTATGTGGACGTAATGTCCAACTACGCCTATATTTGTGCGTTCGCAAGCGCTCTCCGTACGGCGACGCGCACACTTCCCGCAGACCAGTTGAGGCCATTCATCGGGGAGCTTGAGAAGTATTTGGAGGACAACCCACCAGCTCTTGGTCGGGAATTGCCTTTGGCTGATCTTCAAGACTTATGTGATTTTTCTAATCTTCCTGAAGGGGTGGAGATCGGGGATCTTGTGTCCGATGAAGAAAAGGGCGACCAGGAAGGAGAAGTGCCGAAGAGTCCCATTGGTCTGTTGAGGATCCTAATGGTAGCGAGCAGAGTGATCATAACATCCTCGAACAAAAAAATCCAGATGAGGGCGAATCGATGGTCGAGGCTGGGGACGACCACTTGGTCGAGAAGGATGAGAAAGGTGAGTCAAACAAGTAGAGCTCAATCGCCTCTTTCCGAAATTCCACATTAGCTGATATAAGTTTGAACTTGTTTACTTTTTGTCCGGTCTTGGCCGGTTTATTTTATGTTGTCGTGATCGGCCCAAGTGGCCTTGTGAACTTAGTCTCTATAGGCTTTTTGTTGTGTACATTTGGCCGTTGGTGCCGCGTTTTTGCTGATCTTGATGGGTTTCCAACATTTGCTTTCGTTTTGTGTTTCAACTTGTTTATGACTTTGATTGATTGTCTTATTTAGTTGCAATCACCCCTTGATCATGATCGTCTTATTTTGTTGCGATCCATACTTTATGTTCGTTTTATTGAGATGCGAACAAAGAAAGTTACATAGATGAGGTCGTCTTATTTAGGTGCGACCACGTACTTTATGCTCATCTTATTGTGCTGCGAGCGAAGAAAGTACCATAGATGCTAGTCGACTTATTTTGGTGTGACCCTGTATTCTACGTTCGACTTATTTTGGTGCGAAGCAGGGAGAATACATTAGATTGTTTAGAAAAAAGATCGTCTTATTTAGGTGCGACCCCGTGTTCCCTGTTCAGCTCATGCGGTGAATAGGGGAAACACAATTCTTACAAGTCAGAGAACTCAAAACTTGCTCCTGTTGGACCATCTTCGATTGTGGTCGGCTTATTTAGGTGCGACAGTCTTGGATATGACTAAGAAAAGAGAAAAATGTAAAATGACACCACGTAGGGTGTTTTAACTATTACATTCGTTTACAAGTGTTTGTTACTTATTACTAAAAGCTTTATAAATTACATAGTTGCATTTACAAAGGAAAAAAGAAAACAAAGTACCGGAGGGAAGCGAGCAGAAGTGGTCGCTCGTCCTCAATAGTCTTGTCCGAGATTATTCTGCTTTAATCTCTTTGTTTTTCCCTTCAACCCTTTCCGCCGCATTCGAAGAAATGGGGCAGGGGTTGTGACACCACTTGATACTTTCAGTGCAAGCGGTGTTCGCGCGGATCAGGGCTCTCCGCGTCGTTATATTTTACGAGCATGTGGTCTGAATTTCCAGGATGAGTTGTCTCTCTCTCCCGATATTCTTCCTCCTGGGGCGGTGCGGATCAGCACATGCTCGTCTTACTACATGCTCGCGATACCGAGCATGTGTCCGGATACAAACCCCCCCCAAGTGGGGGCAGGTGTTGTATGCTTCTTGGGGAGCTTATGGTCGTTTCCTATGTTAGGTCCTGGATATGTGCGATGACAAATCCGAGGCTGTCACCCACTGGATGACGGGGGCGAACACAGCCTGGTGGAGTGGTGGCGGTAACTACGTATGGGGGCATACCAAACCAGGATTCCTCTTTACAGATGATTAAGTGTGGAATCATACATTTGGGTTGAGTATTCAGAAGAAAAACTTGATGCCCTTTTCTTGATGATTCGAAAGTGTATATATACTCCTCCACCCAGCATGTGTTGGCATAGTAAGGTGGAGCTGGAATGATATGTGTCTAATAGAATTTAGTAAATATAGACACATGTCTCACCCGGTTTTTGCAACCAATGCGTGTCCACCCAAGCCTTCCTGATGGACGTCTGTCCTGGTCTCGTGTCTGTTTCATTTTGGTAATTCTTTGTTCGTCGAATTTGTGGTCGGCCCAAAATGATGTTATGCTTTTCATAAAGAGTTGGGCCTGTTGAAACTTTGTATTCGCCGTAACATGCTCGGCCCATGTTAATGTTGTTTTGGACCTATTGGGTTCGGCCCAAATTTGGGGTGATGCTCGCCGCCCAAAAGTCTGGCCCAAGAAAGGTACGACGTTATACCTGCTGACTATTGATAGTATTTTTTCAAATTCGACGCATTCCATGAATTGGAAATCTGAGTTCCGTTCAACTCCTCTAGCTCATACGCACCGTTCATCAAACATTCCGACACTCAATAAGGGCCTTCCCATGCTCGTCCGAACACACCTCCCGATACCCCGGTTGCACGTCGGAGAATGAGTTCGCCAATTTTGAACTTTCGTGTTCGAACTTTAGAGTTGTAGTATCTTTCAAACCTTTGCTTGTATGTAGCATTTTTTAGGTCGGCCTAAAGTCTTCTTTCCTCTATCAGATCCGCTCCGAGTGCCAATGCCTGATCATTTATGTGCTCTCCGAAACTCATGGTTCGTGGGCTCGGAACTTCAATTTCTGCTGGTATTACCGCCTCAGTACCAAATGCCAGTTCAAAAGGTGTTTCACCAGTGGATGTTCGAAATGTTGTTCGGTATGCCCATAACGTGTCCGGCAACTCTTCTGCCCATCCCCCTTTAGAATCACCAAGTTTCGCTTTCAATGTATGCTTGATAATTTTATTTACGGCCTCGACCTGACCGTTTGACTGGGGATAATAGGGTGTGGAATAGTGTTTTTTGATCCCCCAGTGAGCACAATTCTGCCTGAACTCGCTCCCATCGAACTGTCTCCCGTTGTCGGTCACGATGGATTGAGGTAAACCAAAACAACATATGGTATTTTTCCACACAAAATTCCACATACGTTGTTCGGTTGATTTTACTATAGCTTCGGCCTCCGCCCATTTAGTATAATAATCAACGGCGACCACAACGTACCTTACCCCCGAGGTTCTTGTTGGAAAAGGGTCGATCAGATCAATCCCCCACTTAGCAAATGGCCAGGGACTGAAAATCGAAATAAGTTCCTCGGGTGGGCTATGAATAAGCGGAGCATAAACTTGGCATTCATGGCACGCGCGAGCATATGCTATATAATCTTTCTTAAGTGTAGTCTAGTAGTAACCTTGTCTGATCACCTTGTAGGCCAAAGCATACCCTCCTGTATGGTTTCCACATACCCCACTATGAATTTGTGCTAGTATTGTGTGTCCTTCCTCCGGGGTAACACACTTTAGCAGGGGCAGAGAGAAACCTCGCTTGTAGAGATGTCCATTCATGATGGTATAACGAGCAGCTTGCAAGCGCAAACGAACAACCTGGGCTTTATTATCCGGGAGGACCTCATTCTGTAAATATTTTAAAATCGGGGTCATCCATGTTGTTTGCTCAACTTCCATCTAGGCGATCACGTATTTCAGGATTGATGGCGAATAGGTTCTCATGATCGCGACCTCTGATTCGAATACCTGTCCGTCATGAAAAGTATACCGAGCAGCCTATAGTCGAAGGCGAGCTGCTCAAGTTCGGCAATTTGGGAGGACCCCGTTCTTAAAATAATTGAGAATTGGGAACATTGAGGTGTCATGTTCAATTTCCATGTTGACGATCATAGCTTTTGGTATCGATGGTGAACCGGTGGTGGTGACTACGATGTCCGTCAAGTCGGTTACTCCGTCAGATGTAGCTAGCCGAGCTAGGGCATATGCATATGAATTTTTCGACCGGGGTAGTTGCTCGATATACACCTGATCGAATTTTTTGAGTAATTCCCTGGCTAACGATTGATATTGTGTCATTTGTTCACCTTGAGCTTCGTATTCCCCCCGAACCTGGTAAACAATTAACTGGGAATCATTGTATATCATCAGCTTTCGTACCCCCATTGCCATGGCCATATGTAGACCGCCGACCAGAGCTTCATACTCGGCTTCATTGTTGGTTGCTTGGAAATCGAATCGAATGGCAGTTGAGAAAGTTTGCCTGGAAGGGCTGATTAGTACTACGCCCACCCCGTCTCTCATGCTCGTCGAAGATCTATTGACAAACATATGCCATGGCTGATCAACTTCGTGTTCTGGTCGCTGCGGGTATGTGAGCTCTACCATGAAGTCGGCCATCACCTGGCCTTTGATTGTCGTTCGAGGTGCGAACGTAATTCCAAACTGGCCCAACTCAACATCCCATTTTAATAACCTTCCCGCCGTATCTGGTCGATGTAGTACTTGCCGTAGTGGGAAAGTGGTGAGCACTTCGACAGAATGATCGAAGAAGTATGGCCGTACCTTGCGGACACTCATAATAAGAGCATATGCAAGTTTCTCTAGTGGAGAATATCGGAGCTCAGCATCCTTCAGTACTTGACTTACGTAATATACTGTCAGATGAGTTACCCCATCTGCCCGGACGAGCACAGCGCTGATAGCATGTTCAGAGGCTGCTAAGTACAAGTAAAGCTGCTCTCTGGGCACGGGTTTGGATAATGTCTGCGTGTCCGCCAGGTATAGTTTAAGGGACTCGAACGCACTTTGGCAGTGTTCGGTCCATTGAAACGTACATTTCTTTAAAGCATCGAAAAACGGCTTACATCTGTCTTCTGTTCGTGAGATGAACCGGTTTAAAGCTGCTAAACACCCTGATAGCTTTTGGACTTCCCTTGCGTTTCTGGGGGCCTGCATGTCGAGCATAGCTTGAATCTTTGATGGATTTGCCTCGATTCCTCGTTGACTAACCATGTGCCCCAGAAACTTTCCCGAATGTACTCCAAAACTACATTTCTTGGGGTTTAACTTCATGTTGTATGCTCGGAGAATATCAAAGGTTTGGGCGAGATTGCTGAGGTGGTCTTCTTTGTGTTCGCTCTTGACCACGATTTCATCGATGTACACCTCAACTGTTCGCCCAATATGCTCGTCGAACATTTTGTTCACCAACCTCTGATATGTTGCCCCAGCATTTTTCAACCCAAATGGCATGCGCTTCCAACAAAATATATTTTTCCCGTTGCAGAATGATGTGCTTTCCTGGTCGTCCGGGTACATGGGAATTTGATGGTACCCGGCGAAAGCATCCATGAAGGTCATGAGTTCATGCCCGGCTGTACTGTCGACCAGATAGTCGATGTGTGGTACTGGAAAATTATCTTTGGGGCATGCTTTATTCAGATCAGTAAAATCTATGCATAATCTCCACGTACCATAAGGCTTTTTGACGAGCACATGATTGGCTAGCCATTTGGGGCATTGGACCTCCCGAATAAGCTTGTTATCGAGAAGCTTTTTTACCTCAACGTCCAGCACCGTATACTTCTCCGGACCAAACTTTTTACGTTTCTGAATAACCGGAACTTGCGTCGGGTTGATGTTGAGATGATGGCATGCATATTTGGGATCAATGTCTACCATATCTTTATGCGACCACGCGAATACGTCTAAATTTGCTCGCAAGTATGCGATTATTTTAGACTTAAGTGGTTCCGGTAATTCAGATCCAATGAAGATTTCCAACTCTGGTCTGGCCGGGTCGACCTGTACAGACTCCAATTCTTCGACCGGAGTTACTCGCTGCTTCCGTTGCTTCCATCGCGGATCCGTGATCGATCCCCTGTGTTCGTCTTCCACCTCTACAGGTTTGAAACCTATATGAGGTTCCAAGACTGGTGACTGATGGTTGAATGGTCGTTCGGCTTGGCCACCATAGTCATCAATGTTCATGGGATCGGGGATCAACTCGGTCGTTGCACCTGTGTTAAACTCAGAAACTCTGTTTGTTTCCGGGCTAGGTTGACGTGTTTCTACTATCTCCAAATCGATGGATTCTATCAGGCTTATAGTAGCTTGTTCTCCAGATTGAAGCAAGCTTCTAGGAGTTGGAATATCCATTTTGATGAGGCTGTCAAATCATTTGACTTCATCGGAAATTTGGAAGATCCGTGCGTCTATCGGAAATGTTGTGGGAAGAAAATTGTTTTCATAGTTGTGTATGTCGATGACATACTCATTATGGGAAACAATATCCCACTCATGCAGTCTGTGAAAGAATGGTTGTCAAAGACCTTCATGATGAAGGATTTTGGTGAAGCCTGCTACATCTTAGGGATCAAGATCCATAGGGATAGATCCAAGAAGATGTTGGGGCTGTCACAGTCAACCTACGTAGACAAGGTGTTGAAGCGATTTGCGATGGAGAACTCTAAGAGAGGTTCTCTGCCAGCATGTCATGGGATAACGCTGTCTAAGAAGGATTGTCATTCCATAGACACTGATATCCAGCGCATGAAGGATATACCATATGCATCTGCAATTGAATCCATCATGTTCGCCATGACTTGCACTAGGCCAGATGTGGCCTTCGCTGTCAGCACCACTGGTAGATACCAGCAGAATCCGGGTGAACCTCACTGGATGGCTGTCAAGAACATTCTTAAGTACCTTAGACGTACCAAAGATTGTTTCTTGGTCTATAGAGGACAGTCAGAGCTAGTGGCAACTGGCTATGCTGACGCAAGTTTCCAATTAGACTGTGACGATTATAAGTCGCAGTCGGGTTATGTCTTCGTTCTCAATGGTGGGCGGTTAGTTGGAATAGTTTCAAACAAGAAACTACCGCAGATTCAACAATCGAGGATGAGTACATTGTTGCGGCGGAAGCTGCCAAAGAAGATGTCTGGATAAAACAGTTCTAAAGTGAACAAGTGGTAGTTCCAAGTGCCAGCAGTCCAATAAAGTTGTATTGTGACAAGACTGGTGCAGTTGCGCAAGCTAAGGAATCGAGATCCAACAACAGAAACAGGCATGTACCGAGGCGTTATCACTTGATAAGAGAGATAATCGCTAGAGGAGAGATAGAGTTAGAATGTGTCCTCACGGAGGATAATCTCGCTGACCCGTTAGACATTTTGATGGTGTAGGGGTTAGACATGTAGGTGATTGGCTCTAGTACAAGTGGGAGATTGTTAGTGTTAGTGTCTTAGAGACAATCCATTGTAAGGACATAATACTCAGATAATATTCAGTGTTGGTTTAATATTATTGTTTATTTAATATTAAATGTATGGCATCACACTCATTAGAATATTATGTTTGATTGTTTGCATTTGTTCTTATATGTGTTCCCTTGAATCACTGCTGTCATTGACTGAAGTGAGAACTCAGATGACTTAAGCATGATTCTCAAATAGCCCCGATCGAGGATCATCAAGAATGAGATATTGATGATGCAATGGAGATTGGTGTGCGATCTGCATCATACTCTTAAAGAGTGTAGTAAGATCTCACTTACTACGAGATACTAGGTATCTCATAATGGATGCACAAATACCTTAAAGGATATTGGTATACCCATCCGAGCAAACCGTTTGATGTAGTTCCACTATATGTGTCTACGGGTGTCTCGGTTAGTGGGAGCGATGTGATACTCCTTTAACTTGAGGTCAATACGCACGACATGTGTGGAGTGATGAACTTTGACCATGACCGACGCTTGCACCCGTCTATGGTAGATATGACTTGGATTGAGTTCATCACGAAATGCATGTGCGTGATAGTTGAGCCAAGAAAATGATTCATTCCTCAAAGTGGATTTAGAGAGAATACTCATCTTCTCACCATAATTGGATCAAAGTCATTGGCTAATGCACGTCAACTTGGACTTTGTGGCCAAGTGTGACATAAGTGATCAATTAGTGATTGGAGATAAATTGATTAAGTTATTTGAATAGACACTTCTTCATGTTCAAGACTAATCGAGTATTCGTGAATGAAATGAGGAAATTGCAATAGCCCATGTTACAGTTACAGGTAGTTGCACGTTTCTCGCAACGTACCTCATATATTGAGAATGTCTGATTTATTGTCTATGGTTCAATTAAGACCGTTTGTTTGACTAATCGCTCGATATATGAGGGCTTTTGGGTCACACAACAAGTAACTCTCGTGTACGGATTATAGTTGGTTGATTAAGTATTAAATTGGATTTAATATTTAATTTATGAAGAATTAATAATATATTAATTTAGAATTAATTATTATTACTATTTAATTAAATTAGATTTAATTAAATTGGAATCCCAAATAATATTATGGAATATTATTGTAGGAAAATATCCGCAGGGAAAAACATATCTTTGAGATTTATTTTGCAAGATTAGGAATTATCTTCCTAATAAAGATAGCTTAAGATTTAAGTCAGTCTCTCCCTATATATATGACTTCCCGGGATTCATTATTTACTACAACAAGAAAACCTAGTTTCTCCATAAAATCTAGAATAGGAATTTTCCTAGCAAATTCCATCTCAGATTCAACGCTGGCAAATCTGTGCAGATCTGTTCACGGGGATTACGTTGATACCATAGTTGAGAAATCTGCTATCGAATTATTGTAAGGTTTCTCGTTATGATTATTGTAATCGTTTATGCAATTATATGTTCGTTGTTGGTGAACTGTTTATTTCCGTTGCGCATGTATTACGTGTTTACGTGCCTTTAAATTCCAACAGTAATTGCATGTTTGATGATGTACGGTGCCATGACTGCATTGCTGACCGAAATTAGAGCATTTGTTATGGTGATGACTTACGGGTATTTAAGGCTGCATCGACGTAGACACCTTAGAAATAATTGGCGCTATAACATTAGGTTTAATGTCACCCGCCAGTTAGATCACTTGTACTATTTGATAAGTTTTAGTCATGAAACATGTAAAGATCACCTTCGAGTGATTAGAGATTGTTTCAATTGAGTGTGATTCCTTGTAGAGAATATAGGTGGCCTTTCCCCTACCCGTCATATAACAGTTGATGAACAAGAAGCAATTTTACTAGCAATGTTGTCTCACAACACAAAGAACAGAATCGTAAAACATAGCTTCAGACGTTCGGGGTACACGATTAGTAAATCCTTTAACTTCGTACTCAACACTCTACTGAAATTGCATACCATTCTCCTTATCGCACCTCAGCATGTGCCGAACAACATCAATGATAATCGGTGGAGATACTTTTAAGGCAATGTTTTTAAAACCGGACCGGTCATCGAATCGGACAATGAATTGGGTCATTGGGTCACTGGTTCGACCGGTTGAACCGTAATAAAAAAACCGGATAACTCGGACTTTAAATATATATACATATATATTAATTTTAATATATTATATCACATATATAAACAACATGTAAATTATATATATATATATATATATATATATATAAATAAAGAAAATTACCATGATTCAGAAAATTGAGTTAGGCCCAAAATTTTATTTGCCCCACGATTTTCTCAATTAAAAAATCCTACGACTCAATTCCTCCGCCTCCTTACTGCCCCAATTTGGATTCGTATGCTCTCCTCCCTAACTCAATTCGTCTTCTCTCTTTAATCATTCTTTACAAAGATCTTCTCCACCATGGTCACATCTTCTTGCTTCATATTATTATGATTTCATATGTATGTTTCGTATTATAAATAGGTATTATTCTACTCGTTTCAATTTCACCATGATTCAGAATATTAGTAATGACATTGGAAACATGGATGTATTTTTTCATTCTGGCCATGATTCGGTATCGCTAATTATGGGTGTTTTTTTTTATAAATAAAAAAACCAAATTTTTCGGTTTGTCGGGTTCACCGGTTCAACCGGGTTTTTGGCCGGTTCACACTGGTTTATTAAAAACCGTTCTATGCTAATAATCGGACCGGCACCGTGACCGGTTCCCGGTTAAACCGGTCGGACCGGTCCGGTTTTAAAAACACTGTTTTAAGGTAATAAATACAATATGCTTGCAATTAGTTTTAATAGGTTGTATTATAAAATGATAAGATGGGATTGTGTCTATCTTAGGGTTGCCTCGGTGCTTTAGATGGAACATACATCTCAGTTATGGTGCCACCTAAGGATATTCTGTGTTATAGAAATCGAAAAGGAGATATTACTGTTAATGTACAGGATGTTTGTGATCAAAGCATGAACTATATATATGTACTTTCTGGTTGGAAGGGTTCTGCAGTTCATTGTAGTATTTTGCGCGACACAATCACTCCAACTCATGGATTAGAAGTTCTAAACAGCAAATACATTTTGTCAATTGAAAATAGTTTCAAATAAGCGTGCAAAATTAGGACACATTTCTTAACTATTGCAAACATTGGTTGTAGTTAACTATTGATGGTGGATACACAAATGGTAATTGTTTTCTGTCTCCTTATAGAGGGGTTAGATAACATTTGAAAGAGTGGGATATCACCCATAATGGACCTCAAAATTATCAAGAGTATTTCAATTTAAAGCATGCCAAGGCGCATAATGTTATTGAAAGGTCATTTGGAATTCTCAAAGCACGTGGAGTATTTTTAGGAGTAATGCATATTACCCGATCAAGACCTACAATCGGATTATTATGGGATGTTGTTTGCTCCACAATTTTATTCGTACTAACATGGCCCACGACCTTATGGAAGATATTGTGCCTGAATTTGAGGGTGCAGTAGATGATGAAAACATGATTGGTGAAGAGTTAGTAGACGTAGTAGAACCCTCTCAAGCATAGACAGGTTGGAGGGACAACTTGGCCATGCAACTGTATGAGGAGTGAGCCACACATAAATTCAAAGATTCATGTGTGGAAGAAACTGTATGCTTCCTTGAAAGATATGATGATGAATGGTTCTGGAGTTGGGTTAAATAGTGCAACACATAAGGTTGAAGCCCCAAAGGATAAATGAGATGCTCAAATCAAGGTAATCTTTATACAAGTTTAAGTTACATCAAGATAATCTTTTTATAAATTCTCAACTTACATAATAAATATGATGTTTGCAGAAAGATCCAAATGCTCATTTTCCAAAAAATAAGGAATTTCCTTACTATTACGATTGGATATAACTCTTTGGAAAGGATCTTGCCACCGGTGAAAATGCTCAAGCCTTCCCCGATCTTGTCCAGAACATTTTGAACAACAGTACCCAGCTAGAACCATGTGTTGGGACTGAGCAAGCGTCAGAAACTACATCATTCAATGAAACCTCTCAGGCTGACTTTCAATCGAAATTTCGAGCAGAATCTAGTTCAACAATCAATAAGGACAAGAGTAAAAAACAAAAGGTGTCTAATGAGTCTGATGAACGCTTCTTCGAGGCAATGAACCTTTTCTGTGGCAAGATTGAATCAAAAATTGGTGATCTGACATCCCAAATGAGTGAGGTTGCACAGGGGGCTGAATCTAAATTTGATTCTGCAAAGAAAAGAGAAGGACTATACGATACATTGTGCAAGTTAGATTTTCAGATTTTAATAAAATGATATTATACTGATAATGTGAAATTTCACAGACAGATATACACAATATTAGTAGATAGCCTAGCCTTTAAAAATGGGAAAAAAGAAGCATGGAGCTCCTTATAATTTGTAATTGAATGGCAAGTTTGGGTAGCAAATATAGGGAAAAAGAGATGAAGAAGAAGAAGAATAGGGTTACGTTGTGTTGGTTTGGACCCAATTTCCTAAGCAAGGTTGTTGAGTGTGTTTGTATATTACTTTGAATAATCTGATATCTCCTTTTTGTGGACGACATGGATTAGTGTTTATACTTTAATTTGAATAATCTGATGAGTGTGTTTTTATGTTAATTTGAATAATCTGGTATCTCTCTGACATCATTTATAGCTTCACCATTTATTTATGTGATATGGTACTAATAATTGACCTTCTTTTTGTGAATTCGATATAATGGTTGATGTTTTATGTTGCTTCTTGTTCTTGGTTAATTTGGTACAGAAAATCTAGTATAAACCTGATATAATTATAGATATTTGACAAAATTTTCTCTTTGATTTTGTTGGAGTTCTTAATATCTATCGTATCCATCGTTTAACTGTGGTTTTGTACTTGTACGACACTTTGTGCAAATTTAATTTCATGTCGCTATCATTGGGGGTGCATGTGTGCCAATATTTTGCTAAAAGTTCAAATGTGTTGGACATGTTCTACAGCTTTCCCGATGATGCAAAGGCGGAAATATTGAAGAACATCATGAATCAAATCTAACTCCACTGATTCTTCGATCGTTTTGTTTAACCATGAGTTGGTTCAAGGCTACTTATCTAAACTGAAAATGTTGTCTTTTGCTACTTTTGATATTGGTACTTAGTATTTTTTTGGGTGGTATTATGCTACTTTTGCTACTGGGTTGTATGGATTTTAGTATGTTTTCGACAGTATGTGCATGATTGATAGTACTTTTAGCTACTTTAGTACTTTTTACTGAGGCGCTATTTTAATTTTGAGTTATGCAAGTGTCGTCTGATAATTGACGTTGCCAAGTGTAATAAAAAATTTATTTTCTCATTTTTTAGACAAAAAAAATAAATAAATTAATTAAAAGGAATTACAGGATTAGTGTGACAATTATTTGTAAAATTCTTTAAAATATCATTTTTTTTGTCCAAAAGTCACATTAAAGAGAAGTTGCAGAAAAAGATTGATATTTAATAGTAATATATTTTTTAGAAAAATTAATTATTAGAAATTTTAACATATTAGGTAGAACACGTAAATAGGTCATTTATATGTAGGCATGGATTTTAGACTTTTTTTTTTGTTTGGATAAATTTACAAGAATGAAGTTCAATTGCATATAGTTCAAAGTTTTATTTATATCACTAAAATATATTGTTCAATTGCTTTAGTATTTTGTGTGTATTTTTTAACAGTACTAGGTTTTCCGACACGTGTAACGCACGTGGCCTGTGCAATCGAGTTCCAATTTTTTTTTTGAAGAAGAGACGAGAAACTCCCCTGCCCCGTGTCGTAGGCCCTCAGCCGAGCTGTAAATCGAAGGATGTGCCCAAGTGGCAGACACTTGTGGGAAAGTGCCAACAGGATTTAATCCCCAAGACAAACCCTCATAGTATTTCAATTGAGAATTTGTCTCACACGGGGTTCGAACATACGTTGCCGGGGGACTTCTCCCCACATCACCACAAGCTTTACCACTTGGCTATGCCCTTGGGGGCACAATTTTTCATGTTTAGTGGTACATGTTGTTTATCATACAAAGTTTAAATTTCTACAATGAAAGAAGTTGATCTTTGAAGTTTTTTTTTAGAGTACAGTGGTGAAAGAGCTCATATCTAATCATCAAAAAATGATATGAAATTGTGATGGTACTTCCGGTCAATTGGATCATCCTATTAATTTTTATGATTATCATATAAGACCTTTCTATTCTTAATATTATAGCTTGTTACTGATCTTTCTGTAGTCTCAAATTCGTAATGACAAAATTAATGTTTTTGTAACTGGTCTGATCTCAGAAACCATGTTCCACTATTCCTTTAATTTGGTGCAATTTTTTTTTCTTCAATGATAATTAAAATGTGATGGAGGTAGCTTTTTTAAATTTTTTATTTCCACCTAATTTTCTACATAGTCATATTCCATGGGCAATTTTAATTTAGTGGTTTCCTTGGATGAGCACAATATTGTAAAATTTAAGCATTAAGGTCTTTGTGTTTTATTCCATATTATCTTTTTAACAACTTACATATCCCAAATCATTTAGAAATCCCTGACAATCTGTCTAACTAATATAGTTTGAGCTAGGGTAATTGGTCCAAAAAATTATTTCCACACTCTTGTTATTTTTTAATATAGTATAGATATAGATAGATAAAAAATAACAATAAAATAAATATTACTGTAGTCCCAGACTCGTAATGACAAAAATTAATGTCTTTGTAACTGGTCTGGTCTCAGAAACAATGTTCCACTATTCTTTTAATTTGGTGCAATTTTTTTTTTCTTCAATGACAACTAAAATGGGATGGAGGTAACTTTTTTTATTTTTTATTTCCACCTAATTTTCTACATAGTCATATTCCATGGACAATTTTAATTTAGTGGTTTCCTTGGATGAACACAATATTGTAAAATTTAAGCATTAAGGTCTTTATTTTTTGTTTTTCCATATTATCTTTTTAACAACCTACATATCCCAAATCATTTAGAAATCACTGACAATCTGTCTAACTAATATAGTTTGAGCTAGGGTAAATTGGTCAAAAAATGATTTCCACACTCTTGTCATTTTTTAATATAGTATAGAATATAGATATAGATAGATAAAAAAATAATAATAAAATAAATAATAACAAAATACCGGTTGAAAAATAATTGATAAGAATTATAAATGAAATAGGAAAATGAAAAGACATCAATTGTAAAAGAGGAAAATGAAAATTAATAACAAAATAAATAATAAATTAAAATATGGGGTCTAAATGATCAAGATTAAAAGAGTAAGGGTAAATTGGTCCAAAAATGATTTTCACACTTTTGTCACTTTTTAAAAAAAGATTAAAATGGGATGGAGTTAGCTTTTTTTATTTTTTATTTCCACCTAATTTTCTACATAGTCATATTCTATGGGCAATTTTAATTTAGTGGTTTCCTTGGATGAACACAATATTGTAAAATTTAAGCATTAAGGTCTTTATTTTTTATTTTTTTCATATTATCTTTTTAACAACTTACATATCCTAAATCATCTAGAAATCCCTGACAATATGTCTAACTAATATAGATATAGGGTAAATTGGTTCAAAAATGATTTCCACACTCTTGTCATTTTTAATATTGTATAGATATAGATAGATAGATAAAAAAATAATAATAACAAAATACCGGTTGAAAAATAATTGATAAGAATTGTAAATGAAATAGGAAAATAAAAAGACATCAATTGTAAAAGTGGGTAATGAAAATTAATAACAAAATAAATAATAAATTAAAATATGGGGTCTAAATGATCAAGATTAAAAAGAGCTAGGGTAAATTGGTCCAAAAATAATTTCCACGCTTTTGTCACTTTTTAATATATTAATTTTATAGTACTAATTATTTCATTTAAGAAATATTTCTCACAAGACTACACGTCTTGTAATCCAAATTTAGTCTTAATCTAAACCCTAACCCCTAAATAGTGAACTTTAAATTATATATGAATCATTCGGGCCGGGTGAACCATGAACCACTTGGGCCGAGTGAACCATAAACCACTCGGGTCGGGTATTGAAAAAAAAAATCTAAACTGAAATTAAAGTTAAAAGAAAATCGAAACTGAAAAAGAAAAAAAAAAGTTAAAACTAAAAAAATTTAGAAAAAAAACTTTTAAAATTAAATTGCACCAATTCTATTGGTGCATGTGGTACACAAGAGAATTTGCCTTTATTTAAAAGTGTTAATAATTATTATATTATAAAACGCTAATTGTAAATTAATTATGCGATAAAATTATTTTATATATAACACCAGGTAATAATTTTTTTACCCTTTCGGAAAAGCAGAATAAAACAGAGCGAAGTGAGAGAGGGGTAGAAGAAAAGGGGACAGAAAATAGAGCGGGACTCCCATCTCCTAACGGCCTCACGCGAAAAAGGCGTAAATACAACCATGTGTCAATTTCAATTCTCCCTCATTTTTCCCTCCATATCATTTCACCATCGCCCCGTTTCCATTCCCTTCACACGCAGTTACAGACAACACACCACCTCTGTGTGTGTGTTACACTCTTTCTTCTTTCTCTCTCTAGAAAACTCCGATTTATCCATCTGATTGGTTGATATACATCGACATCCGACGGATTATTTACAATGTGAGCTCTCTCCATTCACACTTTACACGATTTTGTTGCACATTTTCACGTTAATTGATTTATTGGTTGATGCATGATGATCAGAAATTGGAAACAGCTGGTTTGATCGAGTTGAGGACAGGTAGTGAGACCGGGGAATATTTCTCCGGTCGCGCTGAAGGATCGGTTGATTAATTCTTCGATTGGGAACTGGTTTTGATGGCGTCATCGGGGAATCATGATCAGTCGTCACTTTCACGGCAGCCGTCGCGCAGCGCCGTTTCCATGGAGGTTTTTGACAACGAGGTCGTTCCGTCCTCTCTCCAGTACGCTATTGCCCCAATCCTCCGCGTTGCCGCTGAGATCCAGAATGAACGCCCCCGTGTAGCCTACCTCTGTACGTACCATTCACTAATTACTAATTTAGAGTATTTTTGTTGTCTAGGATGATTTTATGCTTATGATTTAATGTTAAGGGGATTATCTGCATGTGGTTTTGCAATATCCATTAAAATCAAAAGTAGTCATTGAAGAGAAATGCTCATGAACCATTGTATATTTTATTGCACCTCATTATGAAAATCCTGAGTACCGCCATTGACGAAAAAATCTATGACCTAAAACCTTGTTTCACGTACCTGAAATTATGCTGCTGTGTTAATGTTTAGTACTTTTGCGTATAAAGGTTTTGGTTAATATTTGTGGAGAAAAGTTATATGGTCTGTTTTGAAGGTTATAAAAATTACTAATGCGTTTAATTCCTTCATTATTTGATAGGTCGGTTTTATGCATCTGAGAAGGCACACAGATTGGACCCAAATTCCAGTGGCCGTGGTGTACGACAGTTTAAGACTAGCCTCAATCGAAGATTAGAACGGGTAAAAACCTACCTCATACCAAACACTTTCGTCTGGATTTATTATGTGAGTGTGGTGAAAAAGTTTATGATTTTTGAGCTGTTTTTGAGGAAGGGAGAGGGCTAAATAAAAGTATGAATGTCTTTACATTATTATATGTGTGATTGTTTTGATTAAATGACGAGGCAGGAGAATTATAAAATCCTAACAGTTACTGACTGGCAAGTTTACTAAGGCTAGTTAATATGGTTCTATAGCTATATTTTGAGGTATAGGTATATTGGTGCTCTATTAATATGTTCTAATGTCTTTGCTTTACAATTTTCACCAACTTTCTTGGAGTTTCCGGTGATGAATCTCACCGGAATATGAAAAATTATAGATTGCCAACTAATCTGAAATGAGGTGGATAGATTCTGGCATTGTAATTGATAGCATTTCCTCTTACGTATCACGAATCATATTTTGGCGAACCCATATTTATTCAGGATACCACATCAACTCTTGCTTCTCGGATTAAGAAGACAGATGCTCGGGAAATTGAGAGCTTCTACAAGCGATACTATGATAACTATGTTGTGGCTCTTAACAAGGGGGAGCAAGCTGACAGGTATCTCTCATAAGACACTAGTTTTAAAGCAGTTCTTTCCATGGGAAACTATGTATTGGAGGAGTCTCTATCTAAGATGTCAACACTGTAATTGACTTCTCCTTTCGCAGAGCTCAGCTTGGAAAAGTGTACCTTACAGCCGGAGTGCTGTTTGAAGTGCTTTGTGCTGTTAACAAGACTGAAAAAGTTGAGGAAGTTGCTCCTGAGGCCAGTTTTCATCGTATATTGACTATGAATCTTCTCGCATGCAGCTCTTTCAATTTCTGTTCCTAAAATTGATTGCTTGTGAGGCAGAACTGACTTGACAAAAACTTTGTCATCTAAAATGATTATTGTATTTGAACAGATTATGGCTGCAGCAAATGACGTCCAGGCGAAAAAGGAAATCTACGCTCCTTATAACATTGTTCCACTGGATTCAGGGGGTGCATTACAGTCCATCATGCAGCTTAGTGAGGTGATTCATCCATATCTTCTGAGAAACTATATATACACATATATATGTAGATACGCTTAAAAAAGTGCACTTTTCGACATGCATAGTCAGCAAATAGAAGTACTAAGTCATCACATTGAACTGTTAGGTGAAAGCTTCTGTGGCTGCTTTACGAGACACTCATGGCTTAACATGGCCGGCTTCCTTTGAGCAACATCAGCAGGGACCAGGGGAGTTATACCTACTCGATTGGCTTAGAGCCATGTTTGGGTTTCAGGCATGTTTTTGAATTGTTAAACTGGAGAACGAGATAATGTATTCATGCCTCTTTACATGAAGATATTTACTCACCTAGCTATTTTGATATCTACAGAAGGACAATGTCAGGAATCAAAGGGAGCACATGATTTTGTTGCTTGCAAATATCCATGCAAGGCTAATCCCTAAGCCTGAACAGCAAAATAAAGTATGTGATCATTTTTCCTGGATGAAGACTCTTGCGAACTGACTGTTAAGCATGCGGGGCAACCAATTTTCTACTGAATTTGAGTATGGAAAGGAATAAATATTAACCAAACAATTAACTAAAATTATTAGTGCCACATGCTTGCAGTATCAGATTTTCTTTCTTGCTGCAGTTTTCCTTGCTCATTTTTGTATTGGATTTTTGCTAACTTGTACTCTTTAATAGACTGAGCATCTTTTCTGCTTGTACCTCATATATAACTTAATTGTGGTTAACTTATTTATATCTGGGAGCAACTCTTTATTATTATTTGTAGATCGATGATCGGGCTGTTGATGCACTCATGAATAAACTTCTCAAGAACTACAAGACGTGGTGCAAATACATGAGAAGAAAACACAGCTTAAGGTGAGATGACTTGGTTATATGGTGAACGTATACAGTCGCAATTTGGAGTTATACAGAAATCTTTTTGATGGTAGGCTCCCGCAAGGGCAGCAGGAAGTTCAACAAAGGAAGATACTTTATATAGGCCTTTATCTGCTTATCTGGGGTGAAGCTGCTAATGTCCGCTTCATGCCGGAGTGCCTGTGCTACATTTTCCACAATGTTAGTTATTATACTATGTTGAAAAAACTGCTTTGACATTCACAAGCTGAAGTTATCCTTTTGGATTGTATGAGTTGATCTTCAGATGGCATATGAACTACATGGACTATTAGCTGGAAACATCAGCATTGTGACTGGAGAAAATATCAAGCCATCTTATGGTGGGGATGATGAATCTTTCTTGCGGAAAGTTATAACCCCCATATACCAAGTGATTGAAAAGGTACTTTTTTAGTCGGAGGAACTACATGCGTGTTAGTTTATGCTTCAGACATGACAAATAGTGCTTATTTTGCTCCAGGAATCCAAGAAAAGCAGACACGGGAAATCCCCCCACACAGCCTGGTGCAATTATGATGATCTGAATGAGTATTTCTGGTAAAGAAATCAAATCTAAAAGTAATGTTCATTATTGATATCATGTTAGGTTTTTCTGCAATTATAGACAGAGTACTGTAGGTCATCCGATTGCTTTACTTTGGGTTGGCCAATGCGTGATGATGGCGAGTTTTTTAGATCAGCACGAGATGTAACCCAGGTGATTAATTACCTGCTTGGATGATTTATGCTGCTTGTACATATGCTCATGACAGTAGGAATATTGCTGTTTCAGGAGAGACGCAGTCCTCTGGAAAAGCCTGGGAAACTAGGGAAGTCATACTTTGCAGAAACCCGATCATTATGGCATACTTTCCGAAGTTTTGATCGTCTGTGGACATTTCTTATACTTTCTCTACAGGTACCTTATTCCAACAAATCATGATTATAGGAATTAATATACAATGAAGATGCTTCAGTTCCCTCCTAAATTTTGGTGCTCGACACACTTTCGGATTGATTTGTTGCTCTGCAGATCATGATTATCATTGCATGGAGTGATGTCTCTGTGTTGGATGTCTTTCAGAAGAAAGTCCTGTACAACTTGTCTAGTATCTTTGTCACAGCGGCATTTCTTGGATTCCTCCAGAGTATGTACTTAATTCAACTTAGAGTTGTGTCTATGGAAGATTTGCCAAATATTGCTGTGCCACATGGCTTGAGCTTTTAGTTGGTTCTTAATTCCTGGCGATTGTTTATTTGTTTGATAAATCTGTCTCTCTCCATCTCTCTTTAATTTCGTGAAAATATGAAATTGGTTTTAGGTATTTTGGACCTGGTTCTGAACTTCCCAGGCTATCTGAGATGGAAATTCACTAATGTATTGAGAAATATTTTGAAGATCATTGTGAGCTTTGCGTGGTGCATCATTCTTCCAGCGTGTTATGTGCACCAAAACAACAATTCATTCAGCTGGTTATTCGGCAACATCAAAGATATATTGGGTTTCCTTGATAAAATTGAGGGCATGCCTTCTTTATACATCATGGCCGTAGTAGTATACCTGCTTCCAAATTTACTGGCAGCGCTCTTGTTTATATTTCCGATGCTGCGCCGCTGGATCGAGAACTCCGATTGGCTTATAGTCAGGTTTCTCCTTTGGTGGTCACAGGTATTATATGGATGCCTATTTTATATTCTTCTTACACCTATCTTCTCTCAACCATTTATTTGGATAGGGTAATATCATTTCTTACTCCAGTCAATAGATTAATTCCACGTAATTTTTAAATTTCTTATATCTCTACAAGTCAATCATTAGTGAGACATTGAATGACAATGGGTAGAAATTAGTGATCGTAGGACATTTAGACAACATCAGTGTACGTTGAGATAAATTATTTGTATGTACAAACTGGTGATAGGTTATTTTTCTCCCTTTTATCCCAAATAAGTAAATGTTAAGCTAATATTACATGACAGAAATATCCCATAAAACTTTTTAGGCCAAAAGTAGAGCCTTTTTTAAATACTTCTATGCATCAGTTGCAATGCGCAACTCAAGTGCATTTTTAAATGGTATTAGTTGTTATACTAAAAGGTATTAGTTGGTCACAATTGGTTGTTTCACTGAAAAGTATTAGTTGTTTTCATTGAATAGTATTAGTCGTGCACCAGTTTCATGGTGCAGTTGGTGCACGGTGCACCCAGGTGCTACTCTTTATCTAATACTTTTTTCTCTTCAGTTGTTACCACATAAGAGAAAATTTAATACTGAGATTTTACTCAAATTAGAGAGGTGTATCTGTCCTTAAACTAAAAAATCTCTCTAATATCTTCTAGGTGATGATGTGATGCATCAATTTCTTTTTAGGAAGTAAAAGGTTACCTTCCGCGTATATATTGCATGCTTGGTGCATCAGGTCATTTAACTACTTGAGACTGTTGAGCTATCTTCTCTTTATCTGAGTCTCACGAGATTACAACACTTCTTTTTATACTGAATTGATGGAATGACCAAGAGGGACTTGGATTCCCTCAGGTTAATGCACTCTCAAAATCATTGAATTTGATTCATTCAAAAATTCAGTGGTTATGAATAGTCAGGATTTGATTCAATCACATTCAACGTTTATAAAAAACAGATCCAAGAATTGTGAATATGCGAAAAATAGCTCAAAAGATTGAGATATGTGTGTTGGACCCTTCTACACAGGAGGAGATCCAATCCGATTGGAGAGGTGCTTGATGAATGAAGAGAAAGGAATCAAATTGAACCAAAATTGTGTTGGTGTAAGGGGATGATTTCTCCCTATTAACTTTGATTCCTTATTTTGTGGAAATGTGTCATACGTCTCAGTTGGACCCAAGAGAATAAAACTATGCTAATTCCAAAGTTGATAGTTGGAGATAAACTTATTTGGATGTAGTGGTATCATTCAGATGCAAAGATTATGTTGCACTTTTCAATTGCAATGTAAAAGTATTTACTTTGGTAACTTGGGGGAACAAATTAAACAGTACACATTCCCTCATAATAATATTTTTGCAACCTTTTCTCTGTTTTTTTTTTTTTTCCTGAAACGTAATTGTTGGAAAATAATTTGGCTAGTGTGGTCTTTTATCAAATTCAAGGTCCAAGCGTGTCAAAGAAGATTTGAGGGGAAGAACCAAGATATAATCTAGTGGAATATGCAAATAAAATTCTTGTTCTCCCTTGCAGCCTCCTATCATTTCTTGTATGCATTGATCTGTTTCTTGACACTAGATTCATTATGGCATAATTAAAGCTTTGCCTACGATTTTTCAGCCAAGAATCTATGTCGGAAGGGGAATGCATGAAAGTCAATTTACACTTATCAAGTATGTTGCACTCCAGTTGTTTATTCCTTGAATCCAAGTAATTATACTTCTTACATTTAACATTTATTTCTGTTCTAATTGATAACAGGTACACTCTATTTTGGGTGTTGCTTCTGTTATCAAAATTTGCATTCAACTATTTTTTGATGGTATGTTGACATCTTTACTCGGTCAACAGAGTATAAACTGGAAGCAATTTTTCTTTTTCAATTTATTCAAGATTCTATTTTTATACAGATAAAACCTCTGGTGAAGCCGACACAAAATATAATGAGCATTAAACATGTTGACTATGCTTGGCACGAGTTCTTCCCAAATGGTATGTGCTCATATATCCTCCAAATTAAATTTAAAATCATCTCTAGAAAGTTACCATATTAAGATGATCTTATTCTAAATGCAGCTAAGGGTAATTATGGGGCTGTTGCTGCGCTCTGGATACCTGTTATCCTTGTGAGTTTTTCGTATCATTATCCTTTTCACTCGAATATTGGTTTTCATGCTATACTCCTTTCCATCTTCATTACTCAATTTCTTTATTTTGTGCAAGTGATTCATAGTTTTGCTAATTTTCATGCAGGTTTACTTCATGGACACCCAGATTTTTTATGCTATATTCTCCACGATTTATGGAGGTTTCATCGGGGCCTTTGATCGCCTTGGCGAGGTACTGGACACTATTAAGGAAGATCCATTATTTCGTTTTTGCTAAAGTGTTCTATCTATATATCGATAAATTTTCTTCAACGTATCTAATTAAAATTCTAAGTTTCTATTATCTATATTTTTAACTTAAAAGCTTTTTTATTTTTTTGCAACGGAACTTAATCTAAAATATGAAATTTATTTCTAATAAAATGTAAGTGTTTCCGTTATTGAATCCAAAGGTTCATGAACCTCGTCTGCTATCTCGCATTTTGAATTAGAATTTGGAAGCAGATGTTATACAATTAATAATAGGCATAGAGTTTGATAAAATAGCCTATACGTCAATAAGTAGTTTATGCAATTTCCAGCCTCTTCTGCTTTTTCCTTCTTTTCCTTAAATATTGATTATGGAGTGTGAAATTGTTACATTGTTTAGCTGTAAGATTAATTTCTAGCATCCTTGACAATCTAATATATTGTTTGCTTTTTATATTACATCTAACATGTTTATAAGTTCTTTGTTCATTTTTGCCTTTCACAGATTCAAACTTTAGGTATGCTGCGGTCGCGCTTTCAGTCTTTACCTGGTGCATTCAACACTTATTTGGTGCCATCTGACAGAACCAAGAAAAGAGGACATTCTATTTCAAAGGACTTGAAGGAGGTTTTTTATCTTCAACTCATGGGAATAGATATCTCACTACCTTCCCCCAAGTAGTTGCTACTATCGCCATGATTCTAACTGTTCAATTTTCTTCATCTGTAGGTCAATAACAGAAGTGAAGCTGCAAAATTCTCTCAGTTATGGAATGAAATTATATGCAGCTTCCGTGAAGAAGATCTGATAAGTGACAGGAAAGGCCTCTAGAACTGAGTTTGGAACTTTTCCTATCCTGCCTTCCCATTTTACTAGTTCGATACTTTTAGAAAACCCTGTTGCTAAATCTAGAATTATTTACTTCAGGGAAATGGATCTTCTTCTTGTTCCTTATTCCTCGGATCGTAGTCTGAAGTTAATTCAGTGGCCACCCTTTTTACTTGCTAGCAAGGTGCTATCTTGTTTTGACATATTTATTTTCTTGTGTCATATTCTTGTTTGACAATCTTGCTTTGCAGATCCCAATAGCATTGGATATGGCAGCTCAGTTTCGGCCAAAAGATGCTGATCTTTGGAAACTCATATGTGCCGATGAGTATTTGAAATGTGCCGTAATTGAATGCTACGAGTCGTTTAAACTTATACTCAATGCCTTGATCACTGCTGAGACGGACAAAAGGTTATATTTCTTCATATTAATTTTGAGTTTAAATATTAAATTTTACTTGTGACGGCGACACTATATTATCAAGGCCTGTGCAATATCTGCTATTAAAGGTTTACATGCCTGCTGTGTGGTTGCTAAAAATCAATTTTTAAACAAACTTCCATACTTTAACACACATATATATTTATATATCTGAAGTTATGCTAAATTATTTTATTGGTTTCTATATTTAGTTCTTTGTTTCATTAAAGTTATGCTATCATTTTCCACTCCCATTCTGCACTGTGGTAGGTGTCTTTCTAAGATACACGACTAAGGATTTTTTGTATGCAGAACCCCCACCACCACCACACACACACACACAAGAAAATCTATATCAGGTGTCAAGTACCATATTATACAAAAGTTTTTGTTGATTTCCCTTAAATCTTTTTGAGATTTGAAAATATATGCCAGTTAAGGACCATTTTTTACTAACATCCCGGTTCTAACATTTGCTCACCTGAAATAGGATTATCGAGATCATCATAAAAGAAGTTGAGAGTAATATGTCAAAGAACACATTCCTTGCAAATTTTAGAATGAGGTCTTTACCAGATCTTTGCAAGAAGTTTGTGGAACTTGTCGAGATCCTGGTACGACTACTTTGAACTGTATTACAGTTGTCTATATCAAGTTTTATGTATTTAAAACATGTTGCAGAAAGAAGGGCATACATCGAAAAAAGATGGTGTTGTCTTATTGCTGCAAGATATGCTGGAAATAGTTACACGTGACATGATGGTGAATGAGATCCGGTTGGTAGATAATATGTAGATTTATCCTTTTAATTGAATTTTATCTGGTGAAACCTAATTAAATTTACTTACTTGAATGCAGAGAACTTGCTGAACTTGGTCATGGAGGCAAAGATTCTGGGAAGCAACTTTTTACAAATATATCATTTCCTCCCCCAAATACAGCACAATGGAAAGAGCAGGTATATGCAAATGCAATTGCAATTTGTACATATATATTAATTAATACTATGTAAGCATACACGTCCATGCCAATGTGTACATCTAGTAGTATACATATGACGTGTGTTTGTTCACAGATACACCGCCTCTATCTGCTACTAACTATGAAAGAATCTGCAACCGATGTACCAACAAACCTTGAAGCACGAAGGAGGATAACGTTTTTCACAAATTCACTTTTCATGTACATGCCACATGCACCTCGAGTGCGCAACATGCTGTCATTCAGGTGCATTCTTCAGTTTATCTGATCATTTATCTGGTTAATATTTAGTTCATCGCCTGAAAGGTTCTTCTGGTTCAGCTTTTAGAAATTACTACTGAATGTTGACACATTAGATCTATATTTTTCTACCATAGTCTAAATTGACTGCTGCTGACCTGACCTTGCACCCCACAACCTTCTTTCAGAAGAGTTAAACTTAATATTTAATATTTGACTGTCTAGTTAAAATAAAATTATCACCGCCCTCTTGGATATGCTGATAATTCTTTGTGGAAAATAATAATCATATCAATTGGCATTGCAGTGTCATGACACCCTACTATAGTGAAGAAACTGTTTACTCCAAGAGTGATCTTGAAATGGAAAATGAAGATGGTGTATCAATTATATATTACCTTCAAAAGATCTATCCAGGTCACTGCTTAATGTTCAAATCTGACATGTTCGTAGAGTGTTTTGTATTTCGTTTTAACCATATTAAAAATTTATTCAGATGAGTGGAACAATTTCAAGGAACGTCTAAATTGCCAAGACTCTGAAATTTGGGAAAACGAAGAGAACATACTGCAGCTACGCCACTGGGCGTCCTTAAGAGGACAAACTCTTGGAAGAACTGGTTAGTTTTTCGTGTTCTCTGTTTTCCTTCTTCCGTGTTCTTCCTGGTCTCTTTTTAGTCTTCTAATTTGTATATCATCTTTTCATACAGTTAGAGGGATGATGTATTACAGAAGGGCTTTGAAGCTTCAAGCTTTCCTAGACATTGCCAAAGAAGATGGTAAGAAAGAATATTTTCCTCTGTTATACTAGTGAATAAAATGTTGGACGGGTTAGCTGCACTTTTAATATCATTCTACAGAAATTTTGAGAAGGCGAGGATTTATGATTCACTCTTTACCACTCTTTAAGCCAAAATCTGTACTACTCAAACTGATTGTTTCTAAATCTTAATGCTCAAAAGCCAAATTACAAAGTAATTGCCAGACTTCCATTTGGTTTGTTTCTGAATTGTTTGCCTATATTGATCAGAAATACTAGAAGGCTATAAAGCTGTATCTGAACCATCAGCAGAAGATAAGAAGAATCAAAGATCCATGTATACTCAATTAGAGGCCATAGCTGACATGAAGTTTACTTATGTTGCCACCTGCCAGAACTATGGAAACCAGAAGAGAAGTGGAGATCGACATGCAACTGATATTTTGAATCTGATGGTTAAGTAAGTTGGACACTGCTAACAAATTTGAGATTATTTGGTAATTTTTCAAACTTATTTCTTATGCCAATCAGCTTATTCTGTTTTGCAATCCTGTTCTCTCTGTGCTTTGCAGTAATCCATCTCTCCGTGTAGCATATATAGATGAGGTCGAGGAAAGGGAAGGTGGAAAAATTCAGAAGGTTTATTACTCTGTGTTGGTAAAAGCTGTGGATAATCTTGATCAGGTATTTATTATCTTAGATTAAAAAAAAAATGATTTGGATTTAATGCCAAGGCTGATTTTTGGTTTTCTTTCTGCAGGAAATCTACCGTATAAAACTGCCTGGCTCAGCAAAGATTGGAGAAGGGAAACCTGAGAACCAAAATCATGCTATTATTTTTACTCGCGGAGAAGCTCTTCAGACCATTGATATGAACCAGGTATACTTAGAGAAGTCTGAATTTGTTATGTTGATATATATTACTCTAGCTAAAGAAACCAAGTTTGTAGGATAATTATTTGGAGGAGGCTTTTAAGATGCGCAATCTGCTAGAGGAATTTAGTGAGGACCATGGGGTGCAACCACCTTCTATTCTGGGCGTTCGCGAGTATATTTTCACTGGAAGGTTGGGTATTGTTTGTAATTTTCTGTCAATTGTATTGTGCACATTCAGGTTTACTCTCCCTAATGATTCACATCTGGAACTGCAGTGTATCGTCTTTGGCATGGTTTATGTCAAACCAAGAGACAAGCTTTGTGACCATTGGTCAGAGAGTCCTTGCAAGACCTTTAAAGTACGTTCTCCCAAATTTTTGCATGAATTGTGACAAATATATTTTGCTTTCTGTTTAGTGGATAGATGAAACTGATATAGAATTTCCAGTAATCTGTCTCTAGTGCTTCGGAGCTGTTATGATAACTTAAAATTTTGAAGTTCATATTATTCAGATAGTTCAAACTTTCTGCTGTCATCTTCTTTGTTTGCCTAGGAAAATAATAGTATCTTGTTTATAGTCTATACAAAATTTTTAATCAAAGATTTTACATGGTTCCTTTTCTCTAATTGTCATTGTATAGGGTGAGATTCCACTATGGGCATCCAGATGTTTTTGACAGAATTTTCCACATCACCCGAGGAGGCATTAGCAAAGCTTCCATGGGAATCAATCTCAGTGAGGACATATTTGCTGGTGAGATCTGAAAAAGCATATTTCAATACATGTTTATGTTAAAACTCTCTAACATTCCTTTTCTATGTGAAGGTTTTAATTCAACTCTGAGGCGTGGAAATGTCACCCACCATGAATATATTCAAGTTGGGAAGGGACGAGATGTTGGTTTCAACCAGATCTCACTTTTTGAGGCCAAAGTTGCTTGTGGTAATGGCGAGCAAACACTCAGCCGTGATCTCTATAGACTGGGACATCGTTTTGACTTCTTCCGCATGCTGTCATGCTATTATACAACCACTGGTTTTTATGTGAGCACAATGGTAATATTCTTTACGCTGATCTTATTATGAATTACATGAGCCTAGCTTTTTATTTTTAAAAATATCCATAATAATACATGGAGGCTCTTATTTCTCGCCTTTCAATGCTTTGTCCATGCCATTGGATACTCCACCGTAGATGAACAAGACATTTTGGCTAGGTGTATAGTATATAAATGATAAAAACTTGTATGAGACGGTCTCATACATGAGACGAGGTAGGAACTAACACAAATCAACACCCACCCCCTTCCAAAGTGTTAAGCGCCATGTCCAAATTATACCTCGTCTCACCGTGAGACCGTCTCACACAAATGTGTCTCTAGATAAATATTGAGCTCACAAACTCTTTTCACGATAACCACCGAATATTAATCAAATATCACATTCCAAGTAATATCCGAATTGAGGTTGATAAATAACATGATGCTATGCATGCAGTTGGTGGTCCTTACAGTGTATGCTTACTTGTATGGAAAGCTATATTTGTCTTTGAGTGGACTGGAGAAGACAATATTGAGATTCGCAAGAGCTAAGGGAAATGTTGCTCTGACAGCTGTGATGGCATCTCAATCTGTTGTCCAACTAGGTATTTTGATGACACTGCCCATGATAATGGAAATTGCACTAGAGCGAGGTTTCAGAACTGCAGCTGGTGATATAATAATCATGCAGCTTCAGCTGTCAGCCATGTTCTATACATTTTCTCTGGGGACGAAGCTCCATTACTTTGGGCGAACGTTGTTACACGGGGGAGCTAAGTACAGAGCCACAGGGCGTGGTTTTGTGGTGAAACATGAAAAGTTTGCAGAGAATTACAGAATGTTCTCGAGAAGCCATTTCACCAAGGCTCTGGAACTGATGCTTCTGCTGATAGTGTACCACGCGTACGGAACAGTTCCTGCTAATATTACGTACATGCTTCTGACCTTCTCCATGTGGTTTCTTGTTGTGTCGTGGCTGTTTTCTCCATTTCTTTTCAATCCTTCTGGATTCGAGTGGCAAAAGATAGTAGAGGATTTTGAGGATTGGACAAAATGGATAAGTAACTGTGGTGGCCTTGGTGTTGCTGCTAACAAGAGCTGGGAATCGTGGTGGGATGAGGAGCAGGAACATCTCAAACACACTGGATTCATGGGGAGGTTCTGGGAGATTATCCTTTCTTTGCGCTTCTTCGTATACCAGTACGGTATTGTTTATCATCTCGGTGTCACCCAGCATAGCAAAAGTATAATGGTCAGTCCATTTCTTGCTGTTCTATCCATCACTTTATAAATAAGTTTTTCTTGCTAATAGTCACTCAATACTTGCTGCAGGTTTACTGTTTCTCTTGGATTGTCATTTTTGCTGCCATGCTCATGATGAAGGTAACATTGTTTGATCTATAATCTCAGAATTATTATTATTAGACAAAGTCTTGCATGCACCAGGTGCACCATGCAACTCAAATGCATTTTTAAATGGTATTAGTTGCTTTCACTGAACAGTATTAGTTATGTAAAGTTGCACCGTACAACTGGTGCCAAGATACTTCCTCTTATTATTATCATCATTGTTATCATCTATACTTGATATTTGATCCCCATGTGCAATGCAGGTTGTGGTCATGGGGAGAAAAAAGTTGAGCGCAGATTTCCAGCTTCTGTTCAGGATTCTAAAACTTATGATATTCATATCATTCGCACTGGGAATCGTCCTGTCGTTGAAATTCCTGGGGCTGACAACTGGGGATATATTTGCGAGCCTGCTAGGTTTCTTGCCGACTGGATGGGGTCTTGTAGAGGTAGCACAAGCTTGTAGGCCAATGGTGAAGGGGCTGGGAATGTGGGGTCCAGTTAGAGCTCTGGGAAGAGGGTATGAGTACCTCATGGGATTACTCATCTTTGCTCCTGTGGCCGTGCTCGCCTGGTTTCCGTTTGTGTCCGACTTCCAAACGAGGTTGCTCTACAACCAGGCCTTCAGCAGAGGTCTTCAGATTCAGCGTATTCTCGCAGGTGGAAAGAACAAGTGATCATATCCAACCATTCCGTCTGCCCCTCGCTCAAATTCGACGAAAGAAGAGAGATAAGTGCTGCTGTAACATACTTACAAACTGCAACTTTATTTAGCCTTTGAGCTACAAAGAAACACAGCAAGTTAATGTTGCCAACTCTTTGTAGACAATGGCTATTAAAAAGTGTGCAATATTCCTTTTTCACTCTTTTATAAAAGGAGAAAATATATACATCTAGTAGAATTTCAATGCTTCTTCCTCTTATCGCAAAATAACGCCAAACGTTACCAGAAAAAGAAAACAGATCAACCTCACCTTCATATTTAATGTAAGGCTAAGACTTGTATGCATCTAGATGCACCGTGCATTAATAATGCATTTTAGAAATATACAATTTGCTATACTAAAAGATGCAACTTGTTTACACTATTAATATGGAAAATAGTTGCAGGGTTCAGTGTAAACAAGTTGTGTCTTTTAGTATAATTAGTTACGTGGTTCTAAAATGCATTATGAGTGCACGGTGCACCTGGATGCATATGAGACCCACTCTTAATGTAAATACACAGTCGTTAAATCATAAATGTTGGGGGAGGTCCATTTTGTTCAACTGACAATATATCTGTTTCTTGAGAAGGTTTTATGTGAAACTGGTTTACCGTACACCACTCATACTATAGTATTAGTTTCTACAAGCAATAGTATGAGTGGTGTACGGTAAACCAGTTTCATATGAAACTTTGCCCTGTTTTTTAGATGTTCTGTAAAAAAGAAGGTCCTTTTAACCAAAAGCTGAATAACACGTGAGCACAAAAACCATTTTCAGCATTGTATATAGAAGATTGAATTTAAAAAACTCCAAATAATAAGACAATATATGAACTGTGTCAAAATTCAAATAAAAAAATTAGAAAAAATATTGAAGCTGAGCAACAAAATGCAATTAGCAATCAATTAGTTCAACGTGTAAAAACCACAAAAAGAATTCCCAAATCAGTTTGGCAACATCACAAAGAATTTCCACCTCCAGAAGCTGAAGATTCAGCAACATCCATCTTCACTTTCCCAGCAGCTCCCTCTTCAACCTGCATTTTCCCACGTTCATCCACAGCTCTATTCAATCTCTTCAACCAGACATCATAATCAACACCGTACGGCGTCCCACATATGCTGTCTACATAATCGGCAAACGCCTTTAAGATAGGCGAAACCTCCCCCAGATGCTGCTGAATTACCCTCTTTGCCCAGCTTCTCTGCCTCCATTTCAGCGCTGATTCGATAGAATCCTGCTGTTGCATGGACCCACCACAGAGAAAATACACGAGGTAAACGAGGCTCTCCACATCAGACGACGGGCAAAGCTTCCCGTTCTCAAGTGCATGACCTGATGAGAACTGTAGATTCAGCCCTGGACTATCTCTATCCTCCAATACAGCCCTGCCCCACGAAACGAGAACAAATATGCCATCCGCTCTCAATCCTTTTTTTTCGTCACTAATGCGTATTATGTTTTCAGGCCGTATATCACCGTGAAGGATATTCGCCATCTTCGCACTTTTTAAAGCAGCCAAACAGTCCCTGCAGCACCGGGTTGCTTCTTCAGCAGAAAACGGGCCATCCTGGATAATTATTGTTGAGAGTGGCTCTCCCACAGGACACGTGACAAGCATCGGTGTTCCACACCATGCATGATCACAACGCCCCTTCGGGCTCTGCTTTTCGCAAGGGCCAGAGTGGACGATGCGGCCCGAAGCTATTATTTCAGGCAGATGTTTGCTTGATATACCCTGCTCTTTTAAAATGTTGAGCACTTTAGTCTGCCTTTGTACCTGGTACCACAGATTCATGTCTTCTCATGAAGGCTCTAAACGAGACGAATGAGCTCCGACATACAAGGTCAAGAACTCCGAACGACACTCAGCAGCAACAGCAATATACGAACAACCGTTACCATCATCCATAAACTCTTGTATTTGAAAGCTCATTACACCCTGGTTCTGATCTTCCAATAATAGTATATCACCCCGATCAAGGTTCAACCGCGGTCCTCTCCTCCTAGAATTCTGACTATTCTCATTATCTAGTTCCACGATCTCTCCGTTATTATTGCTACCACATTGATAAGGAACAAGATCATTTTCGTTCTCCAAAACACGAGTCTCCATTCTTCGTTTTTGGAGACGAAGACTATGGTTGGCTGCAACCGAGGCCAATGACTTCCTTGGTGGGTCATTACACTGGACCATGGAGTAAAACATAGCTAGAAGTATCTGAACGGTTCCTAAGTCTCCCCAGTTCACATTTCCAAGCTTGTTCCATACTCGGTCTACATGGGAAATGCTAACGTCAGCATGACACATGATCCAATCGGCAATGGACTGGTACAGGTTATTCAGATCAACTTCGAGTTTGCCAACATCGCCAACAAGTTTCACAACTGCCCCGAGTTTAGAGTCAATAACTGATACATAAACATGATCAGTGGTAACACCGTCGTACTTACTCAAATTCCTGGAAAAGAGTATGTGTGTAGCATAGAAGAGAGCCTCACAAACAACCGAAGGGGAAAGCCCGAATTCTTCTCCTTCCGTGATATCTTTCTTGAACAACGCAAAATTGATGACATCATCCCAACGAGCGTGTTGATTTCCCTTACTTTTCGGTATTAAAGCAGCACCACAGAGCCCCCCAAGTCTTCCTCTTGACATTGCTTTCTCAACGGTATAAAACTTTGATCCAGGATAACGAGGGCATGATACGAAATAGGGTAAGGGTTTATTCTTATGCCAAAATGCATGCCACAGTCCTTGAGCAGCAGTATGAAGAAAATCTTCGAGTGCCAGAAACTCGTCTTCTTTATGACTCTCAGAGGTGTAGGGTGGGTATGGCATGCGTAGTAACTGTTGAAATGAAACTCCCTCCAATGTAAAATCGAAGGTGCGTAGATCATAAACTGAGAAAGGGGGGCTAAAATGGTGTTCACCATCTCTACTTTTACTATATAAATTGTTTTGCACCCAATCCTTGAGATATTCTGAAAATAGATTACGGTCGACTAGCTTCGTTGCGCACTCCTTGAGGACCTTGTACACCCTTCTTGAAGTCGGGACGAATTGGCTTGAAGTGCTTGATGTTGTACGGATAGAAGCTTCTGCAGTGATGGAATTGTCACATATGTCAGTTTGAAGAATTAGAAGATACGAAAGGAGAAGACAGTCAATTCAAAATGTTAGCACCTTAAGATAGTTGCAATGAACTAAAAGTTTAGAGAACCAGCACAAGTAAAGAAGTACATAATCAACATCAACATACCATTGGTTTTTACATTTTAATCAACATTTCTGCTACTTAGAAATTGAGTATAATGATATGTCGGATTTATCTCTTTGTGTTGTCTATTACACTGAAAGGAAAACAAAGCCCATCATTTTGGGTTATGACAAAAACTCGTATCAGACGGGATACAATCTAGCACAAATCAACACCCATCCCTTCCAAAGTGTTAAAGTGTCATGCCCAAATTAAGCTCCGTCTCACCATGAGACCGTCTTATGCAAATATGTCTCCTCAATATACACTTGCTTGTATCCGTAATCCGTGCAACATATTACGAGATGAAACATTAAAATGGAATTACATCCACATGTTTATTTATCAAAAGCCAGTAATAACTGAGCATTGTGGTAAAAGAGAAACAAAATTAATTTAAAAACTAATATACTAACCAACATATCGAGTATTATATTATGTCTTTCTTACATAAATCCAAGATTCGGAGGGAGCAGCAAGAAATTTCAAGTGGCAATCATGGAACAGTTGGGATAGCTTTGGAGAACTTCCATGTTAACAAATTCTCTTACTTTTCATTTCAGTAAACATTAAAGTATTGTTCAAGACGGTGTTCAATCCCAAAAAATGACAGAGAAATGGTCTTTGTTGGCTGTCTCTATCAAGCACCAAATTCAGCAATCCATGTTCATTAAGCATAGTTATACTAAATTGATATTGATGTTGCCAAAATTGGATGTTTAAAAAAAAAGAAAAAAAATGAGAAGATAGTTGAAAGGAAGATACCAGATCCAGGGTTCCTGAAACTTGGGCCAGGGGATGAGGAGTCTGAATCATTTTTCTGAATCCCTGCACATTTAACATATGAATGAATGAAGCCCCCATTACAGATTATTAACAGCTTTGTTAAAGAAGATGTACTAGAATTCAGACATTAATGTTGCAGTTTTCAAAATATCCATGATAATATTCATCTATAATATCCACTGTAAATCCAAGATACCAATACATTCATGGATAATCATATTTTAAACTTTGAAATCAGTAATCATAAATACAGCAGTTGCCCATATGGACAAGTTATTAGATTTCAAAATCTTTGTCTTCCACATTGTCCCCAAAACCCTTTACTTTTTATTACAATTTTGTTATGATAAGAGCTCGCATTTTCTCAGGTAATGAACAAACACAGACAGTGGGTATATATATAATATTGAAAAATAAGCAGGAAAGTTAATCGAAACTCACCTAGTCTCATCTTGAATTAACTGTCAGAAATGAGAAATTTCAGTGTCCCAAATCTGTGAGATGAATGTTGGTTCTTGAAATAAAAAAACTAGTCACATTATGCCAACGCATAATGTGGACAGAAATAGAAAATAGTTGGAGGTTGGATTGGAGGCCTGGGGGGATTTAAATGATGACGTTGATGGTGGTTTCTATGCCATTATTCTATTCTATAATTTGTATACTTGAATGAATGTCTGCTTTTGTTTCATGCTTCTTCTTTTGTCTGCTTTCTCTTCTCTCACCATTATTACTTTTATCTATTAATAATGCTTATATAGGCTATAGAATATTTTGACCAGGAAGAAACAAATCTTGCATTATCAGCAATGTGCTTCCCATAATTAAACTACACCTCCAGCCCCTCACCTTTCTCAAATATACAAAAAATCCTTTCTTTTACGTATCTTTTATAATTTAATCAAAATATCATACGCTGCTTTCTTTCTTTTTATAAGTTTAATTAATCTACATAGCGATTTCTTATCGGTTTAGATTGACGTGACAAAACATTTTAATTGTCACACTAGTTATATACTCCCCCGTCTTGTTTTATATTGTCCATTCACTATTTGACTAATATTTTAGTGAGTGAATTGTTTATAATAGTCCAACCCCCATCTATTATACACTTCATTAAATTCCACTTTATCATTTCATATACTAAGAGGGTGTATTTAATTGGGATTCTATTGGATTTTTTTTAATTTTAAAAAATTTGTGGATTTAAAAAATCCCTAGACTCCATGCAGAGTTTGACTGACTCTTTTATTAATTTACATGGATTTTCATAGACTTGACAGGATTGTGAAATACATTTTTTTTATTAATTTACATGAGTTATCCAAATTATTTAGAAAAAATACCAAAATACCAAATTCAATTTACACTGAATTTCTATATTAAAAAAAAGGCTATATAGGCCAAACAATGTGAACAAATATTATAATTCAAACAGCTGATCAGCTTCACTAAACTAGTCGTGTTCAATCAAGGGAAGAGATTCTTCGAGACTGTTGATCTATGACACTAGATGTTGATAGGCTTTGCTCCAACACTACTTCGTAACCGTCACCCCAATTTTCCAACCCAAAACCATCATCTTGCACAATCATAAACACGGTTGAAAATCTCTCCAAAATATGCATCTCTTTTTTGACATTGTAACCTGATGATTTTGAAGACTTGCCTTGATTGAACACGATTAGTTTAGTGAAGGGCGGCGACGGCAGAAGAACAACGAAGGTTTTTTTCAGAATTTTCTAAAAGAATACGTAGAAATCTCTGATTGTTAGAAGAGATTTTGGAGAGTGAAATCTATTTATATTTTTGGAAGAGAATCAAAGAAAATCCATGGAGTATTAAAATCCATAGACGGTTGAATACCTAAAGATTTTTTAAGACTTTTTAAAATCCGTATTGAATATCTCAAGATTTTTAAAGACTTCTAAAAATCCGGATTGAATACCCCAAACTTTAAAAGTCTAAAAAAATCATATAAATTCCACAACCAATACACCCCCTAATATACAATTTGTTCATTAAAACACAAGCAAAAAGTAAATGGACAATCTAAACCAGGAAGAGAAAAGCATTCGACTGCAAGCAGAGGTAGATCTAGCTACACAAATGGGTATGCAAGTGCATACCCTTCTATTTGTCAAATCCCCTATATTACTAATAGGAAGTTTTTCTTGATGATGTGTCAACTCTACATTGATTTAACCTATGTGTCATTCTAGGAGAATTGTTTAGTGTACATGTCATTAATAATAAATCTTACATGTCACTAAAAATAAATCATATATGTACTTCTATTTTTGTATATCTTAAACAATCTCCTATATATCCTTCTATATACTAATAGGGAGTTTTTTTTTCATGATGTGTCAACTCCATGTTAATTTAACATATGTGTTATTCAATGAGAAATTTGAGTACACATGTCATTTTTTTGTGTTATTTTTATAAAATGTGTAATTTATATTTGTTATTTTATGTTTTATTTAATTATATACTATTATTCATCTATCCGTTTTTTGGTAATTTTTGTTTGACTTAAATAAAATATTCATTCTAAATGTATTTTATCTTAGTGTGAAATATATTCAATTATAAATTTCTTAATAAATATTTTTATTTTATAATTGCTCTTATGTTTATCTTAACATAATTTATGTGGAAAAAATATTTTAGATTATAATTCATTCACTTTTTTTTTAATTATTACATGTTTATTAGTCTTTTCTTAGTCGTTTTATTTTGTTTTGATTTGTAGGTTTCAACTTCATATTAACATGGATAAATAATATTTGACACAATAATCTTATTCAAAGATTTAAGAAAATTTACTAATATACACCTTAAAATTTTATTAATTCATATTTAGTGCATTTATGCACATATTTATATTTTTAATTATTAAATATATTATTTATTGAAAATGTTGCAATTTTTAATTAGAAAACTGCGTAACACGCGGGCACTAAACTAGTATTCTTATATATTTTAGGAATAATTTCAGGGAGATACAAAATCCCTCATTAAATATCAACTAGATACAAATCAAAACCCTTATTTCATTTTGATACAAAATGAATGATAAAAAACTCATTTTGCCCTTTCTTCCAATTTTACTCATTCAAATAAAAAACTCACGTTGCCTCAATTAAAAAAATAAATCTGGCATTTGAAAACTTCCTCTCTCTCTAAGACCAGAGCTTCTCTCTCTAAAAACCCACATCTGAAACGCCGACGTCTGCACGACGGCCGATGGGGAAACCGGCGACGCCTCCACGCAGCAGGAGCCGACCACCGAAAGTTTGGTCGATGTCTCTGTTCATTTCGGTACATCGATGAAGGAGATGCCGCCACTGCTGCTCTGTGATGGAAAAACCGGCGTTTTATGCGGCGGATCTGTATAGATCGGCCGCCAAGGGGTGCGCGGAGGCGCTTTTTGCGGAGATGGTGGTGGTTTTTTGCAGGGGTGTGGTGGAGGTGGCGGTTTTGGGTGATGGAGGAGCCGCACGCCGGATGACTGGCTGTCATGGATGAACCATAGGTGGAGCTCGAGAGGAAATCTGTTGCGGGGGAGTCGATCTGTCAGAGTACATTTGTGCAACTTTTTTTTTGCGTTTGTGTAATTTTTTTTGCGTTTGTGCAAATATATTTTGAGTAAAGATACAAACTTGTCTACTCCCATCTTTCTAGTGTTTAATGGATATATCCATTGCTTGGAGGAGGTGTTTTGAGAATTTTGTGGTGATGGTGTTTTGATGGTGGTGGTGATGGTGGTTGAGATGAATTTGAGGTTTGTTTTGCTCTGTGTTTACATCAAAATATCAGTTTAATGAAAGCAGAAACCTAACTTGTTTTCATTAGTTATTTTTTGGTTCTCCATTTCTAATGGGTTTTTAACTTCATCTTCTCTTTTTTTCATTTTTGATTGATTTTGTTTTTCTATTTTTTGGTAAAATATTGCACGGGTTAAAATTATTTTGGTTATAATGTGTATCTTTTGCAAATGTTTTTTTTGCCCAGATTAAAATTATTTTGGGTGTAATATATTTTTAGTATTAATATTATGATTTGCAATATTGTTGTCTTTTCCATTTTTTCTATAATTTAATGAACCATTTTTTCAATTTATAATTGTAACAGTTATATCCTTCCATCCATTCTGAAATTATTAAAATATTCAACGGGTTGTGCAAATATATTTGCACTGAGGTTTAATTTATTTTGTGCTTGTGCAAAAAATAAACAAGGAAGACAAATAAAAATTGCATGTAATATATTTTTACAATATTAGATTTTGCAAAATGAAAAAAATAATTGAAAATGGAGTAAAAAAATTCGAATTTTGCTAATGAAATTTGAATTTTAGTAAAATGTATTTTTAAAATTATTAAAATTTAAAATTATTTATTTATTTGTGCAAAAAAAATGAACAGTAAAAATCGATCCCAGAATTGAATTATAGGAGGTGAGGGAAAGTAAAAAGGTTGGGAAAAAGTGTTTGCAGACTTTGCTTGGGGAATCGAGATACGTCACAACAAATTCTATTTTTGATTATTTTTTGTACTTAAGGGTAGTATTGACTTTACACCCCTTAGATTGTAGTTAGTTGAATGATGGGTTTTTGATTGTATCGAAATGATATAATTACTAGTAAATTGTACCTAAATGATACTCCCCCTATATTTTAGTTATATTATATAGTATTTAATACATATATTTTAACTTATCATGAATAATGATTTTATAGATGTGAAAGACATAAATGAAAAGGTGAAATTGTAAGATTGTGGGTGGGGGGGTGGGGGGTGGAATAGTATATGGCCTACCAATTAAATTCATTATAATAAATACTTTATTAAAATGTTAGTGGAAAAAATTGATATTTTTCCTTCTTTTTCCACTTTCAGTTTTCATTCTTTTTTTTTTTACGTCTTTTAAAATTATTGTCAATTTTTTTTTAAAGAGTAATATGATTGATATTATATGAATCAAAACACTACGGACTTTTGAAATTAGAGGATTTGGCGCATATTTTTTATGGGACTTATTTTAGTGCAGCGCGGTTTCCCTATTTTACAAGTCTGTTTTATTTCGTATTTCATGCCTTGGATTTGCTTCACATGTCTATGGGCCGGGTGAACCATCTACACCCTAAACACTAAATAATAAACCTTAAATCATGGCCTATTCGGGTGGGGTGAACCATGAACCACTCGGACCGGGTGACGGAACAGAGTGGGCCGGAATGGACATGTGGCGCAAATTCAAAGCATGAACACCAGATGAAATACACATGTGCAATAGGGAATCCGAACCGATTTTAGTGCAGTTTATTTTTGTTTTTTCTTTTTGAGTTAATGCAACTATGCTAACATTTTTTAAAACTATATGATTTTTAATTATTTTTAAGTATACTTATTATTGTGCATACCCTATTCCGAATTTTTGGGTCCGCCGTAGGTGTAGAATTTTGTTTGGTCACTTATCTTTCTTTATCTCATATTTTCTTTCTTGATGTATTACACAATTTAATCATTTGAAAATAATTCCGACATAATATTTACGATTTTTTTTGTAGATTTTAGCTCCAATTCTATTAAAAAATCAATATGGCGAGTTATTACAACTTATTATTTCGGATATACCCCAATATATTGACCAATTATTATTTTATGAGTAGGTCTAGTGTGAAAATTTTCATGTATAAAAATCTATAAAATTGTCCAAAATCAACCATCTACACCCTAAACACTAAATAATGAACCCTAAATTATGACCTCGGGTCAGGTGAATCATGAACCACTTGGGCCGAGTGAACCATGAACCACTCAATTTTATCTTACCTTCACCAATTACACAATTTGATTGTAAATTAAAGTTTTTTTATGTATGAAAATTTTCATACTAGACTTTGTCTTATTTTAAATAGATACATAAATTTTAAAAATCATACTCCCTCCATCCTATTTTAGATTGCCTATTTACTGTGTCATCTGTTTTAGCGAGTGAGTTGTTTATTAGTATTTAAAATAATAAAAAGATTTTTTTTATGTGAGGTATGATAATTCTACCACACATCTATTTTACACCTTTTGAAATTTACTTTATTATTTTATATATTAATAAACAACTCGTTCGTTAAAATATGAGTCAAACAGTAAATGAATAATTTAAAACAGGGCAGAAAGAGTAATAACTAATAAGTATAAAAAAATGAAGTCGTGTTCAAACAAAAGTTTCCAAAAGACAAAGGACAAAGTTGCAATTATCTATATAAGGGTAACAAATGTATATAGTTCACGGGCGCCAAAGAGAGAAATAGCCTCGAATAATAAATTAATGTGGGAAACAACACGGCAACACCCAACCCAACTGCCGATTATATCACATCAACCTCAGTAGTTGGTCTCACTTAAAGTGATAATGTCCATGTCATCTATGTGTTGGGGAATGATTCGCACAGATTTATTCAGGGTGAATATTTAAATACAAATTTAATTCATTAATTATTACTAGCATGAATTAATCCTATATTAATTCAAATAATAATTGCAACAACATATCATGCATATAAAAAGCCACGTAAAACCTACGCATGCGGAATCTACGGGTTTACGTGAACGTACCTCTCGGGATGGCAGTGGCTTTGGTCGGACGGACTAACCAAAAGGACTTCCCAAGTATTCCCTTAGCCCTTGCTCGACAATCCGGTGGAAGGATACTCACGAACAATTAACAAAAGGAATAAAATAAACTTTGTTGCACCACTTATGTGGATTTGCTAATATTTCCAGCACATGGAATTGTACTTGGGAATGAACTAATCATCCCCTATTTATAGGAGAGGAGGGGCACGAAATTTTGGTGGTTTTTCAATGTGGGAAAAGACTTTTCTTGGTCACCAAGAAATCTTGAATATATTTCATATATTCTTTTTCCCATAATTAAAATATTCCACAAAAATCCACCTCCTCTATTTTATGGTATAATTTTCGAAAATTTGAGCAAGATTCCAAGATTTAGATCTTCTTGAATTTATGAGATATTCTTGTATTTCAAGAAATACATATCTTCCATAATATCTTTTCAAGAAAATCAAGAAAATCTTTTTGCCCTCTATTTTCCAAAAAATTGAAATCTCTTTATGAATAACCAAGTGGGAGATTTCTTGAATTTAATGAGATAATCTTGTATTCCAAGAATACATATCTTCATTCCATAACAAAATTCAAAGAAAATCTTTCTCCCTCTTTTATTCATAATTTTTGAAAATAATGGGGAAATATAAGCAACAATATTTATTTTATTTTAATCACCTTTTTCAGTTATTGGACTATATGTTGGGCTACTCGGGGGCCTTTAGGAGAATTAAGATTGACCTTCTAATGGATCTTGAATATCTAATATTGAGCCACAATATAATTCAAGCCCATAAATATTAATTAATCCCACTACATAATTAATATTGACTATCCATCTTAACCCATATTACAAATCAATATGGCTCCCTTGGTCATTATTTCCCGTGTTTAAGATTATCTAGCCCATTAATTAATTCAAGCCACCTTTGAAATAGCTTTCCATTAATTAATATTTTTTGTCCTTGGTCAATGAACGGTTCAACATTATTATCCATACCTAAAACAAATTCCACTTGCAAGATTTAGTATGATAAAGCTTATGAACCTCCCAAGGGGCAAATCAAGCAAGCGTCTTTTGCACACGATTCTTCAGATTAAATCTTAAGAATCACATGTGACCAATAATATTGCCCAAGATAAAAAGTATTGAATCTCTCTCCGATTTGCTACCCATGATAAGTCAAAGCAATAGTTACCGATCCCACGCGATCCTATTTAAGGGACGAAGGTTAAGAAACAACGATCCACCGAGGTCTAATTCTTCCTTGTTCGATTCAAGAATTTATCCTCCCAGAGGTCCTATTCAAATAAGATCACCATGACTAGTGTAATCTCTTGGTCAAGACAAAACCAATATGAGCCTTTACACCTCAACCTTTCGCGATGGTTGTTCATTTCCATCTAGGTCGTGAATGACGACTTATAGTTACAAGGACCGTTAATTTAATCTTCGTGATCGGGTATCACTAAATTAACTACAAATGTAACACGTTTAATTATTGAATGCTTATTAAAGAAATATATATAACATTCAATCATATTTAAAGCATCAGTGATAAACAATTTATTTCAGTAAATAAGTCTGGAAATTCAGTTTCGATTATACAAAGTAAAAAGCATATTTTTCAGTATAATCCCCAACACTATGCTCACCCTAGTTTATTCTAAGCCAATACGGTTAGATAGTTTGTCCATTTTCTTTTACGAGACGTTTCATAACAGTTTACTAACCTAAAAAAATGAATTTTTTATTAAATAAAGAAGAAAAAATATACCCAATCTTATAAAATATATATATATATATATATATATATATATCCATCCTAATAAATAAAAAAGAAATATACTTATTTCAAACTTTTCTATCAAAAATACCCTTGCTCATCACTACCCTATGCATTTATAATATATATATATACAGATTTAATTATATGACCATAGGTGGACACACATTTATATACTCACCGCTTATGTGGCGCGCCACATGTGCAAGGTCTTCACCATCATTTAATTAGTTTCTTTAATTTATTCAATCTTCTCATTTATATATATTTCATATTTTACCAAATTTCGTTAATTATATAAACCTAACCCAAAATCATAAACCCTAAACTATGAACCATTCAGGCCGGGTGAATGAACCACTCGGACCGGGTTCGGGTCGGGTTAAAAAAATTTATTATAATTAATAAAATTGGATAAAATATAAAATATATATAAATGAGAAGAATTAAAGAAAGGGAAAATTACACTTAGGTACAAAGTAGACTTCAATATTACTCTAAGGTGCAATCAAAATTTTCTATTACTCATAGGTAGGGGTGAAAACGGATCGGATACGGACGGATAGTGCTTATACCGTATCCTAAACCATATTTTTTTCTCGAATTCAGAATCGGATATGGAAAAGCCGGATTCGAATACGAATTCAGAATATTCGGTATACGGATATGAGACGGATATCAAACGAATCCGGGCCGGATTCGAATAACTATAATCGGATAATATATTTCAAATGAAAATCATCAAAATGTGATTGAAACATATAAAAAAAAATTACATATGCAATATTTTATAGAAGTTCTAATGCAAATTATAAAAATTATATCTACTGCTAATAATCTGAAACTAAAAGTTATATCCTTCGTAATTATCACCACTCCAGCACAACATAACGCCCAAGAAGACATATATAATATTATACTGAACTTTCAAGTTGAGACTACAACACCACACTTTTCAAAAAACCATTAACTATGAATAAAGAAGGGAGAAGAGCAAGTAGAAATTCTCGATCTTATGGTTTTATAATTAAGAAGCAAATAGGAAAAATACATTTAGTTTTCGACTATTTTCTTAATAAAATTACATAAGTATTAAGTACTAATATTATATATATATATATATATATATATATATATATATATATATATTAATATAAAATATAAAATTAAATATGTCACTGGTCTCCTCATTTGAATGGGAGACCCAAGTTCGATTTCCTTTGAAAACAAATTTGGAGTTATGGGAGTTATAAGGTGGATTGATAATTTCGTAGAGTATTTGGGTGTTTGGTGTAGTAACTACTAACAACTAACTTTGTCCGATTAAAAAAAATAAAAAAAAAATAAAAAAATTAAAAAATCCGGATATTCGGATTTATTATCCGGATAATATCCGATAAAATATGAAAAAACTCCAATATGGTCGAATATTATGTATTCCGAATCTGATTTCAAATCCGAAGTCAACTATTCGTATCTGAATACGTATCCGCCAGAATACTAGTTTTTTATATCGAATTCGATGCCGACCGGATACGGTTTCGGATCGATCGAAAAATATCCGATCCGTTTTCACCCCTACTCATAGGTACAAAATGTCACCTAAAATTCCCTTTTTGCCCTTATATCCATAAAGCAAATATCCCAGCTTTTAATTTATAAAATAAATACACATCCCCCCTCTCCAAATTTGATATCACACGCCCAAACCCATTTCTTTCTCTCTGCCTACACACTCTCTCTCTAGAATGAAAACCCTCCCCCCTCTCTCTTCACAAGCTTCTCCCTCTCTTTTCCCAAGCTCCGGTGGCCGCCGCCGTCACTCTGTAAATACCGCGACTCAGAGGAGACAAACGGAGGGGGCACCAAATCTGAACGATTTAGGTTTCGTGGTTGCGGCGTTCGATAAGGGTGGTCGCCGAATTTGTTCGCGCGCAAGGCCGACGGTGGTGGTTCCGCGCGCTCGAGGCCGATGATCGCTGGATTTGTTCGCGTTGAGGCCGATGGTCGATGGATCTGTTCGCACTGAGGCCGGCGGCGGCAAAGAGGTGGTGCGTGGTCCGCGCGGTGTTCGGTGGTGGGGGGTAGGTTTGTGACTGCGGATCCGTCACCGGGGATGCGTGTGGTGGTTGGGACTGGTGGTTTCAATGATGGTTTTTAGGGTGGGTGTTGGTGTCGTTTTTGTGGCGGTGCAGATCCGAACATAAAATAGAGCTCTTTTGTAAGATTTTTTATGCATTTTTGTGCAAATACTTTTGGCATTTGTGTAAATTTTTTGTTTCATTTCACTGAACACTGGTTGCATTTTGTTGAACCAGGCTACTCTATCTTTTGCATATTTCTTTTTGCTGCCTTGCAGGTTTTATAATGGCATGAAAACATAATTCTTTCTTAGAGTTGGTATACAAATTGTTAATTAAGGTTGATATCAGCTGCATCTCTTGAATCATATACTTCTGAAAGCTTTGCGAAATATATGACTTAAAAGTCTGGGCTAGCTTGAGGTAGTCTGGAATAGCAGAAACAACTGGTAGATTTTTCACTTTGGATTTAAGGATGTCGAAGGATTTAAGGATGTCGACTTTATACACAAAGAAATTGTGCTTTTTTTTTGCACCGATGAAATTTCTTTTTGTATGAAGGGTATTCTTGTTTTGCACAGATGGAAATTCTGTGTGTAAGTTGCAAGATGCTTTCTTCTCCCCCATTTTATAATTTGATGAATCACTTTCACTCTATACTTGTAATATTTTGCTTTTCGTTACTGGTAATTAGTAAAAAAAAAAAAGGCGGTTGTGCAAAAATAATTAAAATTTTAAAAAATGTATTCGATATTTTTATAAATTTAAAAATAATTACAAGTTAAATATTTGCAATTTTCAGATTTGATATCGAAAAAATTGTATTTTTAGAATGGAGTTAAAATTTGAAATTTGAAATAATATGAAATAAAATTTGATATTGTGCAAAAAAAATTGTGCTCGTCCAAAAAATGAGCAGTGCACGAAAATTGATGAACGCCAAATCATGAATAGTATACGAAAAGGTTATGGCTGATGAAATAAGGGCATAATAGTCTTCTTACCATGGTTTTTGTACCTAAGAGTAATTTTGAAGCCAATTTTGTACTTAATAGTGAGGCCCCCTTAAAGAAATTAACTAAATAATGAAGGAGATTTTGCATATGTGGCGCGCCGCATAAGTGGTGGACATATAAGTTTGTGTTCACCTGCGAGCATATAATCAAATTCGTGTATATATATATATACACACACATAGAGAGAGAGAGAGAGAGAATGTCTTGTGTGAAATATTGCATACTAGTGTTATGTGCAATATAACATAAATAAGGTAAAAATTTCTTAAAATTCGCGGTTCGGGTCAGGGCGGGTCAGGCGCGGGCAGTGGGTTCAAAGTTAGCGCGGACGGATATGTATTTATAGAATGATATTTTTATCAAATATGTGTTGTAGCCTAGTGGTTTAGGTTTGTTGCTAATGAATTTGGTTGCAGGTTCGATTCCTATTGTACGCATAATTTTTTTTTCTCAAATTTTTGAGTGTTACTACATCTATATATAAGTGTTACTACATTATGATATTGAATTTTATTTATTTTTTGTCAAATTTTTGTGCGTTACTACATCTATGTATAAGTGTTACTACATTGTTATATTGAATTTTTATTTTTTTTGTCAAATTTTTGTGTGTTACTACATCTATGTATAAGTGTTACTACATTATATGGGTCACAAGGTAACACATTATTGTTCATATGGTAACACATGAGTATTCACATATTATTATGACGATATATGATCAGTGTTACATATTACTAAAAAAACATGTGTTACTACATGAACAAAAAACGTTACCATATGAAGAAAAACGTGTTACCACATGAACAAAACCAGTACAAGCGCGAAAAGAAATCACAGTCCAGAATTACAGATTTAAAGAACAATTTGATGTGTTACTAAATGAACAAAAAAAGTGTTACCATAGGACAAAAAGAGTGTTACTACATGAACAAAAATCAGTACAAACGCGAAAAAAATCTTCAGTCCAAAATTATAGATTTACAGAACAGCGTGAAAAAGAGTGCAGAAGGATCTGAATTTCATCACATACTTTGTGTTGAGGGGTAATCCAAACATCACACACATATTCTCTCTTCTTCTCGTAGAATCCACATCGAAATCCAAATTAATTGACCTGATTTCATCCAATAATCGGAGCGAAAAAAGAAAATTAGGGCACAAACGAAGAAGAAGAAAACCCATGAGATTCGCCAGAAGAGAAGAGGAAGAAGAGAAAATCTGTCTGCCTCCGTCTGCGCGCGCGAGAAAGGAGATGAAGAAGCCCATTGACCCACATAGTTAACGGCAAAAAGGGCTAGCCCACATAGTTAACTCATAGATATCACTAGGAAACTCAAACCTACTGGTTAAACCAACTCTACCTTTGATATATCAAATTACAAATTCAAATAGAAATATAATTCCAAAAGCACATGATGGTAGAATATAGTTAAGTCAGGTCATGATTCAATACAAATAATTTAGTCAACCATTAAGGCGGCGATCAACAGAAATAAAATTTTTAAATACAGAAATTAAAACACATAAATAATATACATTATTGAGCCACAAGCATATAAGTATATTAACAGAAGTAAAAGGATTACAAGGTTATTACACAAGAGAGGGATTTAGAGAGAAAAAGAGGGGGCGAGTCTAAACTCGAGTGTGCCTCTAAAATAAAAAATGAGACTATTTAAAGAGGAAAAAGAGCTGGACATTAACCCCGGACTTCAAAATAAAATAAAGGTGAATAGTAAAAAGTGTGGATAGTGTTTTTACTATTCATGAACAGTACTTGGTCTGCTGATGTAAGCAATGACGAAATTTAATTTTATCACGAATATTGTAGTCACATCTTGCAAAAATGTGCTAAGTCAAGGTCTTCTTTAGATCGCCATCAAAGAAGATTGCTTTTTCAGGAGCATAAAAGTTTCCTTAAATCCTATCAATTGTTGATGATTATTAAACCATCCTTCATTTCTTTTCAAAGAAGCTTAAATCCATGGAATCCATTCTTCCAGAACTCTGATCTTCTTTTTAAGAATTTTAAGATAATTATTGTTGGGATATTTTAGTTTTGATTAATTATGCCAAAACATTATCAACTTGTGTTATTTAAGTTAATCTACAGATAACAAGTTGATGGGGAACGAGAGAACAAGTTAAGAAGAAGAAATCGTAAATCAAAGTAGAAGAAATCAAATCGATTAAATGGAAATCGATTCGGATGAAAACAAAGGAAATCGATTAAGGAAATCGGTTCGGATGAAACGAGAAAATCGATTCGATGAACAAAGGAAATCGCCGATGAACAAAGGATTTCAACAATCGATGAACAAAGTGATTTCAAAGATCGATGAACAAAGATTTCAAAGATCGATGAACGGTGATTTTCACTCACCGTAAATCTGCACCGATTTCTACAGATCGATTTTCAAATGACCGGATCGGTGACGTAATCGGAAGAGATGAACAAGAATCGACGAAATGATCGATCCGTTAGACACCCAAAAGCAAACTAGACAATAAGAAGATAACAACACATATATGAATGTGACATAAAGCCGCAAACAACAAAGGCAATAGACAAAGAAAAACTGAAGACTATTAGTATGGATTTGAATATTACTCTCCAACGGTAATATTCAAATCCACACTATAAATACATCAGACTATCTTCAAAAAGAAGATGATGGAGTTTGTTTGCCAAAGTGAAGATTAAAGCCAAATATTCAAGCATCTCCATTCAAGAACACAGAGCATTACATATCCAAATTTACCCAAGAGTGTTCTTCAATAGATCTAAGACAAATGTAATATCCTAGCTTAGAGAGATTTTCCCATCCCAAAGATTGAGGCTAAACAAATGTAAGGGAAAATCTCAACCTAGTTGAAACCAAACAAACCTTACCCAAATCGGTTTTGATAGATAAGTTTGTAGGTGAGTGTGAACTCCGGAAACATCTAAAGAATCCCGAAAGGGAGGGTAGGCAATCCCGTGAGGAGAGATAAGTCCCGCTTTGAGTGTGAACTCGTAACATCAAGCAATCCCGAAAGGGAGGGTAAAGCGATCCCGTGAGGGTGATAAGTCCCGCTTGAGTGAGAACTTCAGAAACATCTCTGTTGTTAAGTTGGTGCCCCATGAAGGAAGAGTGGATGTAGACGAGTTGTCCGAACCACTATAAAATCGTGTGTTCTTATTTGCTTTCATATTAACTGTCATACATACTTTAGCAAATATGCATATCACATTCGAAAAAAAAATAAAAAATTTAAGTCACCTCCCATTGAAATTTTACGAGTTTTAAAACGGGTTTTTGGGGACCAACAATTATTATTCTCTATAACATTGTTTTCATTATCAATGAAAATATCAGAAGGAGTTCTCCAGATATTATAATGTAACACTCCTGTATCACTCAAAAGGTAGAATAACCTAGAACGGATTATTCCATGCTGAATGTCCCGTCCTTCTGTTGAAATGGATGAAAAGAAACCATTTGGACAAGATTCCATCAATACTTTCTTTCTTTAATTTTCCCTTTAAGATAATTCTTCAAGAGATCAAAACTTTTTTGAATAGAAAATTCTTGATCATCTTCATTTGGATCCTGAGCATCTTGAAGGTCAGATCCATAAATCATAGAAGCATCTGATTTTGAATCAGAAAAATCAATACCCTTAAATAAATCATTTTTAATATGGTCTGTTGGGAAATTTATAGTTTTGATGAAAGTTCCAAAAACACATGTAATAGGACCAAATCGGACTGTTAATGATCGATGTTTACATTATTGCTATAGGAGACCATTGATAATGATTGTATAGAAAAAACCGATGTAATAGATAGGTCACATATTGAGGGAACTCAATATGTAAAGGTCGAATCTGAAGAATCGAAGAAAGTTCGATATCCGACCCGAGGCGAACGTTAAACGAATCGGAAGATCGGATCAATCGATCTAGTCGATAACTTTCAGCCGAAGTCATGAAGCTCAAACCTCGAATACTAGAAGATCGGATGACTTCCGGAAGATAAGACCGTAAGACCTACATCGGTAGAGTCGGCCACCGGGCTAAGTCAACAGCGCCAGAAGACTCTATCGGTGGACCGATCGGTTGATTTGATCGAGGTCACCATAAGATGAAAACCGATGTTTCATCTTATCATCGTCTGCGATCTAAACAAGAAGAATACTAACCTTAGTTGGAGGAACAACACGCAAAGCAAGGCTTCCATCCAATAAGGAAGAGACACGTATGAACAGAGGCGATACTCATGGGATTCGATGTTGCTCTCTCAAACGGCTATAAAATACACATTCACGCTTTTCATGCCGCTCTCAAGACGCCACATCAAGCCCGCAGTCTACATTTAAATAGCCCGAGATTCAAATTGCTTCCAACGGCTCTTTGATCTCAAGGTCTATAAATATGGGATCACACTTCAGAGTGAAACACACGAAATGCTTGGACAAACAACATAATCAAGAAGCTCAAACTATAGTCGATTTCATACGAAGAACACAACAACAAGCTTATTTTATATTGTGTTCATCCCATAAGTTCTTAGCAAGAAATCTTTTCATCTAGCTTTTAGGTCGCTTGTACGCAAGGAAAGATTTCATAGTTGAAACCTCAACAATCTTACCCAAACCCCAAGTTAGGATAAGTTGTTTAGCAAGATTTCATCTAGGGTTTCTAAGATCGATTTACGGATCGGTTGAGTGAGAACTCTTAAAACATCCGGTTGGTGTATCTTGTGTTGGACTAACACACTAAACTAAGTCCAAATCGGTTAAGTCGGTTAAGTTGGTGCCCACTTGTGAAAGGGAAGAGTGGACGTGGGGTGGTTTTGTCCGAACCACTATAAATCTTGTGTGCCTTTATTGCTTTGATTAAGCTGTTCTCCACATCGCACAATCTTAAAAAACGCATATATTCTAAGTTAAGATCGATATAGCACCAAGCTTCGATCCGACGGACCAAATTTACATCATCCTCGATTAAAAGATAAAACTTGGAATCGATTTATACCTAACCGGGTTTTTCACACGGGTAAAACTTAAGCTTCCCTTTTATCACATCGTTAATCGATAGTTACCAAATCGATCCTTTACGGCGTTCATTAAGTTGGTTATCGAGACAAACCGATTCACTCCTTACTCTGATCGAGTATCTGCTCTCACACCTCGATCGCCACGAAAAGTTTTTCGAAGTCTATTCACCTCCCCTCTAGACTTACGCCTCACTTAACTGCCGGGACCTACAAGTGGTATCAAAGCGGTTGGTTCTTCCGACCCTTGACTCTGTGTCATTGTGGTCAATAATCGAATCGATCTTGAAAACCGCTTTTAAAAACTCATTCATTTTCCAAAATCACTCAAAGATGGATAACACGTCCCAGATCTATCATGATCTGCGTTCTCAATTGATGAGTATGCAGATTGGGCCATATATATGTCCAACCATCTAGGCTCGATCAAGGGCGTAATGATGGAAGTCATCGAGAGGACCCATCATCATTTACTACGACAATCCCGCAATGGAGGAGATCCGGACTTTCCCACAGAAGTCTTTGTATTTAAAAAGCCCAAATTTCGATGGACACAGAAGAAAGAAAAATCGCATACTCGACACCATTGCAAGACATATCATCATGAAGACAATGGATAAGGTCACCAAAGAAAAGATTAAGTATCTCAAATCATGCGAAAGAATGTGGGATACTCTCGCCGAGATCTGCGAGGGAAATGAATAGATAAAAGACAAATGCCTTCAAGTTTAACCGGTGAAGTTCGAGAAACCAAGATGTTTGCCAAATCTAAAACCATCAACGAACTCGATGGAAGAATTACAATGTCTATAAACAAGCTTCGAGAACTTGGTAGAGAGATGTCCGATAAAGATATCAACTATAAGATCCTAAGGTCTCTCACCAAGAAGTCAGGGGACATGAAGGTCACAGAATCAAAGATTGCCGTGACATTTCAAGAATGAAACCTAGTAGCTTGTTCTTGAGTCTTAAAGCTCACGAGTTCGACCGATTGAAAGAGGTCAAGTCGATGAAGACGAGGTCCCCGCCAAAACCTCGACTTCAAAAATCGCTTGCTTTCAAGGCAACCAAAGAGCAGAACAAAGGCCAATGAACCCATTGGAAATATATTAAGTCAAAGGTATCAGATCGCTTTTACTTACCGTAGAAGCTTGAGAAGTCGATATACAACTTGGTAAGTATCGAAGATTTTATAAGGACTATCAACATAGCCGAGGACGAGACAGAGATCGCATAAATAGATCTCCGTGAAGAACCAGATCCGATGATCTAAGGATCACAGATGAAAGGGAAAGAGATAGTCGATTTAAGGAAGGAAGAGATAACCAATCGATAGAAGAAACTCGCATTACTATCGAAGGGAAATCACCGATAGGTCATACAGACGAGTGATTCACCCGAAGAAAAGGAACGGTGGATCAAGGAGCGTGCTTTTAATCAGGAGAAGCCAGTCACTATAGACAGACAGCCTGCACCGACGCCGGTAGAGAGGGAAGAAAAGAGGAACAAAAGAGAGCAACGCTTTTAGAGACAGAAGAGCCATGGTTGCCGATACGCCGAATTGACGATTCCTATTCGCCTCCGAGGACTCGGATACTCCTCTCAGAGAAGACTTCTTTGACAAGAAGGTCGGCCGACTTCTATGAAAAATGAAGATCCGATATTCTCGCCGACGATGATGAACTCGCTCGCCGATGGCCAGGGAGGACCACCAAGGTAACCTCCAAACCCGCTTCGCTTCGCTTCTACACTGCTATCATTAGCACACCGGCCGGGAGATTGACCAAGCTCTACTCGAAAGCAATTGCTTGAAGATCTCTCCAATGCAGTAGAAACTTATGCTATTGTGGAAGCTGAGAATGATAAGCTGAGGACCAGAAATAATCAGCTTGCTGAAGAAAATGATCTCAGAAAAGCCTCTGAACTTAGATCACCAAATCGCCGTATGTAATCGAGGAATTTAAAATTCTCGGGTTAAAGCTTCGATCAGAAAAAGCAGATCAAAGATCGATGGAAATTAACAGACAAAGAAGTCGATGACTTCAAAATCTTGCAAGCAAAATTCGATGAGCTATTCCGAATGCATGAAAGTCTGAAATCCTCTGAGGATAATCTGCGTAAGAAAATAGATGTTTTTTCAAAATCATCTCAAACCGTTAAAGACATGAACGCCTATTTTCGAATAAAGATTGATAAGGAGGACTTGCTATGAGAAACCCTCCACATCCTCAAAAGCCCCGATCGATTCATCTCGTAAAGGTGTAATCGATTTAATTTCTAAAAAGATACACCAAAAGCTAAACTTGTATCTAATAGGGGTAAGAGACCGGGGCTGAGCAGGTAAGGCAAGTGCCTAACCGTAAAGGAAATGAAAAATGGACCCTAATCGGTAAAGCATCACCGAGGAATCAAATCGGAAGAACCCATTTTTACGAAGAGACCTCAACTCGATCAACATATCAGAATCGAAAAAGACAACCTACAAAAGGGAAGTCTAATCGAGACCCAACAAGGTCACCGCCTAATAAGCATGCTTCGTAAATCTACGAAAACCATCTATCTAAAAAGGATATGAATCTTTTGATGGTAGCGATGTATTTACCCCTATATAGTCGAAATTTAGGTCACAACACCAACCACAATCGATAAAAAGAAGACAAACCTAAAAGTTAAATCATAAGTCTTCTAAGTCATCCAAGGTTCACACAAGTAATCATACAAATCGTAAAGCATATGAGGATAAGTATGATTATGTTGATGTATGGGGAGACAAATCAGCCTTCGATCCGACCGATCACAATAGAAGTGCTCGCTTTGTATGGATCCCCAAATCAAAACCTAACCCTCGTGACCCAATCCGAAAAGGGTACCTAAAGCCCGATCGATTGATTGTTCATTCGGGTCCGCCAACAAAGGAGGTGTGCAAGCAACTATCCGGTACATCGATAGTGGATGCTCAAGGCACATGATCGAAGCAAACATCTCCTCGCCCCCTACATAGAATGTAGAAGGCCCGCGGTGCTCTTTCGGTGATGATAACTTTGGTTATACCAAAGGGTTCTAACCTTAGAGAATGATGATGTACAAGTAACCTGAGTCTCAGATGTCAAGGTCCAAGCACAACCTATTATCGGTTTCACAATTCTCGCGACAAACGGATTCGGTGTTGAGTTCTCGATCGATCAATGCACTATCAAGAATCGAGTCACTCAACAGATTTTGCTAATCGGTTCAAGAAAAGGGACGATCTATACAAAATTGATTGAACAGTTGTCCAAGAAATGCGTGCTCGATTGTTAAGAGTTCCAAAAGTAGCGATTGGCTCTCGCACAAAAGAATGAGCCATCCGAACTTTAAAACTCTTAATAAGATAGCCTAGATGTCTCTAGTGGAAGGACTTCCAATGAAGTGTTCTCAAAGGATCGACATGTTCGCATGTCGGGCGGGAAAACAGTCAAAGCTTCATTCAAAGGAATTTCCGGACCAAAGATCCAAACAGAGTCTGCGGTACCGCCTATATGGATCTGTTTGGACCAGTTACACCAAATCCTCAACGGACGCAAATACACTCGGTAATCGTGGATGACTATTCCAAGTTTACTCGGGTTATATTCTTACATAAGAAGAATGAGACGACAACCAAGATACCCGAGTCGCTAAGAAGATTACAAAATGAGAAGGGTGTCGGCAGTAGTAAAATCGATCGATAAAGGTGCATGAATTTAAACTCTTTTATTACCGATTTTTGCTCTAAGTTTGGTATACAAAGATGAAACATCACCATGAGGACGCCACAATGAATGGAGTAAATGAATCGGAGAAACAGAACTCTCAAAGAAGTTCGCTTTAACAATGTTAAATGAACATGCTATACCAAACCGCTTTCAAGGTATAATCAACACCGCATGCCATACGCAGAATGTATGTCTCCTCGACTAAGGCTCACTTCAAAACACTTATGAACTATGGAAGGGCGTAAAACCTCGTGTTTCTTACTTCCATGTTTTTTTTGGAATACAAGTGTTTCATACACAACAATGGGAAAAGTCACTTGAAGACTTTTGAGGCCAAGTCCGATGAGGGTATATTTCTAGGGTATTCTCATCTAGCAAAGCTTTCGTGGTCTACAACAAAAACGAACCCTAATTGTGGAAGAAACACCCCATGTAGCCTTTTGATGAAGCATCTTCCGATCAAGAGAAATCATCGTAACAAGAAGTACCGATCTACTATAACCCGATATTCGGAAAATGGATCACCTAACGATCAAGGAAAAAGGATCGAAATCAGATTAATTTACATTCCGGATCTAGTGATTCACCGATCAATCAGATCCTAAGGTACGAACAACCGTCGGCGAAAAAAGCCGATTCAATTTGAGATAAGAAAGAATCGAACCATCCGGTTCGGGGGAACTGGTTCTCACGCGATGTACATCGCCACATGATGATTCCAACATCACCGAGACTTGTTCTTATCAAGTGACCATAACCTCAAGACCACTCCCAATCGCTAGTAATAAGATTTTATCGAAACGGACGATGTTCTCAAAACCGATGCAAATCGTAATGTATGACCTCGATAACCAAATCATCCAACCGATCGATAATCGGAGACCCGTCTCGATAAAATTAAAACTAGACATCGATTGGTGAAAGTGCCATGTATTGTCATATTATCCGCCTATGAAGGAACCAACTACAATAGAGGAAGCATTACAAGACGAACCGGATTCTAGCCATGCAGAGGAGGAGAAATGTTAGAGAAATGAAGTTTGGGAACTAGTAGATGCACTGTGTCATCAAGACGTAATTGGCACGAAATGGATCTTCAAGAACAAGAGAGATGAGAAAATGTTATCACCGAAATAAGGCAAGACTTGTTGCTAAGGGGTATTCACAATCGAAAGGAATTGATTACGATGAGACCTTTTGCACGATCCGCCGCCTTTTAAGCCATTCGGTCAAGCTGCTTATGCTTCCCACAGAGGGTTCATTGTGTATCGATGGACGAAAGAGTGCTTTTCTTAAACGGGTACTAGCAGAGGAAGTTTATGTCCGAACAACCTCCGTGGCTTTGAAAAGGGCAACCAAGTGTATCGTTTAAGAAAAAAGCTCTTTATGGTTCGAAACAGCTCCACGAGCCCGGTATGATACACTCTCTCGATTCTTGATTGAAAGTGGGTTCACTAAAGGAACAATGGACGTAACCTTATTCTGAATAGAAGATGGAGAAGATATTCGATGGTTCAGATTTACGTGGATTTACATCATCTTCTGGATCTCCTAACAAGAACCTATGTGAAAGATTCAAAGAACCGATGCAAGGGAAATTGAGATGTCCATGATGGGTCGATGAATTACTTTCTAGGTCTCCAAGTTAAACAAAGTACGTAAGGGATATTCATCTCTGCCAAGAAAGTACACTAGGAATCTATTGGCTAAGTTTGGAGTTCAAAATAGTAAGGAAGCCAAAATTCCTATGATGATCGGATTCAAGATGGATCCGTATGAGGGTCGGGTCGAAAAAAAAATCGGAAGGAATATAGGGCTCTCATTGGATCTCTATTATACCCGACCGCCAAAGACCGGATATCACTTTTTGCAAGAGGTGTATGTGCAAGATTTCAAGCAAATCCAATGATCACCACCTGAAGCAGCCTAAGCGGATTTTTAAGTATCTGAAGGAACAATAAACCTTGGTTTATTCTACCCATCGATGATAATCTAGAGCTTAGTGGGTATTCTCGATTCTCGATTATGGAGGTTGCAAGATCGACGTAAAATCAACCTCGTGAACATGTCGATTCTTAGGAAGTAAAAGCGTGATCTCGTGGTTTTCAAAGAAGGCACATCGGTTCATGACATCAACAATCAAGCGTAATATATGGTCAGCGAGAAGTCGTTGTTCCCAATCGCCTGCTCGGTCGGAAATTGAGGATTACAACATTGTAGCTAAGAACGTACCTATATTCTCGTGATGAGAATAGTCTTATTGCAATCACTCGTAATCCTGGTTCTACATACAAGATGCAAGCATGTGGATGTCGACACCACTTTATAAGAGATCACGTTGAAAAGAAGAATATCGAATGGAAAAGATTCATACCGATATACGTATACCGATATTCTAACCAAGCCACTAAATGAGATCGATTCAGAGATTTATGCAATGAGCTAGACTTCTAGATCTTGGAGAAATGTCACCGAAAATGTTTGATGGAATGTTCTCCGAACTAAATGTTAAGAGACTAACCAGATCGAGAGAGAAATCAACAGTTTGGTATCTTAATCGATCTCAAGAGATCGATAAGCAAAAATCGATCGGACTTACACGCTACCAGATCCAAAGGAATCGATCGATTTTAGTTTATCGATTTAAAATCTATCGGTTTAAAGGAACCGATCGATTCAAGGTTTATCGATTAAAGGAAAATGCTCGGTTTAAAGGATTATCCGATTAAATCAATTTGGTTATAGTATTTCTTTGTGAATCGATTTAGGCGATATTCAACAAGCAAGATTCAGAGATTAAGAGCTAACAATCGCATAAGAAAGCGTGAATTTACACAACGATGAAATAATGTAACTTTTCATTGATAAAAACCCGGTGAGGTTACATTACGAAATTACAAGTACAAGAAGACCCGAGGTCAAGACATAAATGTTAACCAAAATCCTACACCTATAACCCTAAACCTTCATCCTAACCCCCTAAGAGAAGGAAGAGAGAGAGATTTTATGAAATCGACGCTCATTTTTTTCCCCACTTAACAGGGGTGAGGGGGGCTTGAAAGGTAATCCCATGCCAAGAACCGATGGACTCTCCAAGTGAAGTGAGAGCGGCATTGATAGGATTACTAAGCCGAGAGCCCTAAAAGGAAGAGTAGTAGGGCTCTCCAACAGTTAAATGGAGCACGTGTGCCAAAGAGTTGGTCGTCAGATCTCATGGGCACATGTGTCGATATTTTATATCGTACTAAGTCCGATGGTTCGTTACGCTATCCAGATAGACACACAAGGTGCATACTACGGTTAGGAGAAGTGTCTTCTCGGTTAACAAAAAGAGATCCGCCCACTGGTGGTAGAGAAGCTTTGGCAAAGAATCGATATGTGAAATCGAAGATGATGAAGAAAACAAAGAATAAGGGATGCAAAGGGTTGATTTGAGAAGGTGAAACCATATAAAAGGGTGTAAAAGTGTTTGCTTGAAGTCTCACCTGAAACAAGGGTTCACCAAGATACATGATTCTTACAAAGAAGATAAGTATGGTGAATGGGTGATGTTGTGTAAAAACATTGGTCCAATTTATAGAGGCCAAGCAAGGATGCAAATGCAATTTCCATTTCAAGAAGCCTATCCGAGAAATTTGCATCAAAAGGACAGAGTGTAGAAATCACGCGATCGATAATTGGATAAATTTACTACGGTTGATTGACATATCGAAGAGATTCGCATTTAAATTTACGATGTCAAATCACGCCTACTTAGGAATAGAAGCTACTACTCAAGACTAAGTTTTGGCGGTAACACTTATCCCAAGAATTGGCTTAATCAAAAAAGAATCGATGAGGTCAACCAAAATCTCGATTACTTACGAGCATGATCGGATGAGAGAGATCACCGAGCTTGAAACTCCAATAAATCGATATATCGGTCTATAAACAAAATATCAGTTGAAGGGGAACTTCAACCGATCAAGGAGGATCAAAAGGAAATCGACGTACTTCAAGGAAAGATCATTTAAGCTCAAGTTTCAACAAATCGATGCAACCGGAGAAGATCAGGTTGAAAGGATCGGTTAAAATTTCTTAAGGTTTAAGCGTAATGATTAAGATCAACAAGTGGAATCAACATTGACCGATTACAATATCACCAACCGATACGATCTCTTTTCTCTTGTTCTTTACTTATTTATCGGATCGTGTCGATATTATTTGCCTTTTTACCGCCCACTATCCTTGTGACGTGTACTCGCAAATCATTTAATGCGACGTGGGGTACATGTATTAACCGCTATTTGATCGTGCTTTTTAAATCCAAAAGTTTTTTTACGCGTGCTTTTCCCGACCTACGATCAAAACCGCTAAATCGAGCGCATAATCTTTTCAAAAACGTTTGATCTTCAAAATCTTGTCTTATTGTTCCTCCGCCTCTATATAAGATTCATCAAACCTTACCAGTAGTTTTTTTCGCTTCACAAACTTGCATTATTATCAATTTGAAAAACTTCAAATTTTCTACGCGTTTCAAAAATTCATTTCTTAGAGTTCAAAATCTTCTCCGAAAATTTGAATCGCAATATTTTCTTTTAAACTTAATGATGAATCTTTCTTTTTCGCTTAAAAAACTTTGTTTTCAAAAGTTGTTTTTTCGAATTTATGCTTCATTGCCTTTTGTTTTCCATGAAGATGATATTGATATTGATTATGCACAAATTTAATGAGTCTATCTCACCAGTAGATGGCCACTCATGGACTAGGAAAGATCATGTGCAACTATGCGAATCGCAACGAAGATCTTTGAGGATAAGTTCGTTCAATTTGGAACCACCGAGGATTCTCGAATCCATGGAGGTGGAACAAATTCGAAGAAGGCCGGATCGAAACATATTGTTTCTCTTTCACAATCCAGTGATGCAAAGATGAAGCACTACAAATTCTTGCGAAATTTGAGTGTGGATACAAAAAAAACCGGAGACGAACCGATGTCGTCGGTCAACGGAGAAGAAATCGATCGACAAATGCGTACATCACTGGTCTGCTCAAATTTACTAAAAGGGCGAATCTCACCCGCACACCGGGGAGAATGAGGACGAAGAAATCGAAGAGGAGCTCTTAAGAGAGGCGACAAACATCGAAAAGCCGGATTCATCGGGCCAATGCTCAAAAGAAAGTATAGATCGTTGTTTGACATTCCGCACAAGAACGATCATGGGAATCTCATTTAGCCCAGATGCTCTCACATCACCAAAAATGTACAAAGATGGCAAAGAATAATTGATGGGGCTCGAACATCAATTGGCACGGCTTCGAAAAGCCATCTTGCTCCAAGAACACGAAAAATTTGGAGTCAATGAATCCAGGCGTGTCTTTTTCCAAAAGAAAGTCAAATCTCAACAAGGTTGCGCTTATATTGAAGGACAAACGCCAAGTCACCAATGGAATCGAATGGATCAAGTCCTACAATGCCTTCCTTCTCATCAACTTCGGTTATATATGGGCCACCAGACGATGACAAGGAGCCCACTCCAACAAAAACTCAAGAAAGGAAAGAGCAAAGAAGCCTCCATCCACACCAAATTGCTCCACGTAAAAAGAAACGAAAACCGTGAAGGCCTGCGAGAAGAGGCCAAAAGAAAGCAAAGCAAGCTACCATGACTCTAAAGACTAGAAGATGAGTCGAAGAAGAAAAAAACGCCGTAATCATGCATTGCGCAACAAAGAATGAATCGACAAAGCAAGCTTCTCAACCCGAGGGCTCGCCAGAATAAACTGAGGTAGAAGCACAAGTTCGATAAATCTCCTTCCTCAACCTCGAAGCCGATTCACCGCCAGACTAAAGGTCAGCTGAGCATGTCTCTCCGCTAGTTCACCCGCCATGAACTCCAACCAGATCTAACCGCCACTACAAAGCAGAACCAATTTGGTCGAACCAATCGCATACAACTTCCGCCGACTCAAGCACAACCGAAGCTTCCACATCTCATCCAATGTAATCCGGATGATAATTCTCAGATTCAGATCAACAAAGACCATCACCGGAAAAATGGTCGACTAAGAATTGAACGAGAGATTGATGAGACGATTCCACAACCGGGTCGCCCATCCCGCTATAAGAGAAGAAGTCATGGAGATCCTCACCGAGAGATCTCGATTAAAAAAGTTCTCCGATCTTATTTTACTTGTTGAACAGGATGGGTGGTGCGGATGAGTTCGCAGATTTTGACTTCGATATGAGGAAGTCCGCAAAGTGGGATCACCAAATGAGCTCATATCCGATAAACTGCGGAAAGCTCGATCCACGTGAAGTTGGAATTGCTTGAAGAAGAAAAGTCGAGATCGCCAAGAAGCTCCGTAAACAGACGCCGAAATGGTGAATGCCAGAGTCCGATGAAAGTGGAACCGTGTCGCAGCTTCACGACCAACCACCGGAGGCACAAACAATCGAACTCGATCAAGTGATGGATCCAATTCCTACATCTCAAATCACCATCGATCAACTTCAGAGATCAAATCTTGTCTCAAAGATCTCTCCGGAAGAAGAGATTGAGGGAGTGCTAAACGATCGAGACAAATTAGTCTCAAACAAATCGAAGCAATCGAGATCGGTTCTCCCAATCCATGACCACCATGTTCCGCCGAGCTTACAAAAATCGATTGATGACAAGTCAAAACAGGGATCAAAATCAATCTTCTTTTTCGACGCCATCGAAAAAAGGCTCGAGTTATCGAAGAGAAATTTGACAAAATGATTTGGACACTCTCTCGCTACAATGGAAATCGCCAAGACAGAGCCGACACAACTGCTCGAATCTAACACTCAAACTTCGTGTTTATCTGCTAATGATCTAAATCGCATTATCGATCAACTTTGGGTCTCGACTTCCCACCTCAATGCGCTTTTTGATCAAACCAAAAAGGGAAGGATCTGAAAACCAACCGACACATCGAAGATCTCGATTCATACGGATAAGGCCCATGGACAAAGCTCAATTGCAAGAAAGGCCGCTGCGGGTCTTTGGACATTAAAATCGGACCCGATTACTCGGACGGAAAAGTCACCGTAGCTACAAACTAATCGACACTGGTGATAAGGAGCTAGTCAGAAGATTGTCCAAAGAGCGTATGACCGAAGAAGAAGAAAGAAGGGCGTAAAAACGGCACAAGGTAAGGGTTGAAACAAGTTCAAATCAAGGGCTAAGAAAGGATTGACCGGAAAATCGCACTGAACCTCGATTTGCCAAAGCAAGAAAAGTCGCATTTAGATCATACCAAAAACCGCATTACACGCTAAGAGGTTTGAGGAATGGAATAAGATCGTAAGAATGACTTCTTGATGCCTTTTTGTCCTTGATCTTGTTCCATTAAGAAGAATCACCAGATGATGAGTTCCTCAACCGTTACGTAATAAATATCCGGACTTTTCAAGTATCTCGGAAAATGAGGCCAAGCTCATAAATGTAAAGATATCTCGCCAAGAGTATGATCTGTTAGTATACTTTCGAAGAAGGCGATGGCTCATTTGACAGACCGGCATTTGAGAGATTCTACTTTGACATCTTGAGCAAATCGCATATAATCGATCAAGTGCGCATAACCGATGTCAAATGGAAACTCTATCGATTTTCAACGCTCCACAAGACCAAAGAGAAATGCCGTAGGATACAAGCCCAAGGAGTGAAGAATCGAAAGACGCCTAGGGATCACCGCTTTTATATTCAAAACTTTTCTCGATGTAACATGTAATCATCATATCTAATGAAAAGTTTATTTTTTCCGATCCCAAGACAAAATCTCTTTGTCTTCCGATTATTTGCTTTTTAATCGCTCTATACTTATCAACTGCTTGGTTTCTCAGTGTTTTGGTTTCATCAAAAGGGGAAATTGTTGGGAAATTTATAGTTTTGATGAAAGTTCCAAAAACACATGTAATAGGACCAAATCGGACACAATGGGGATCGATGTTTACATTATCATATAGGAGACCAAATTGATAATGATTGTATAGAAAAACCGATGTAATAGATAGGTCACATATTGAGGGGGAACTCAATATGTAAAGGTCGATCAAGAATCGGAAGAAAGTCGATATCCGATAGGCGTAACGTTAAACCCGAATCGGAAAGATCGGATCGAATCGATCTAGTCGGATAACTCAAGAAGTCATGAAGCTCAAACCTCGAATACTAGAAGATCGGATGACTTCCGAAGATAAGACCCGAAGACCTACATCAGTAGAGTCACCAAATTGAAGCTAAGTCAACAGCGCGAAGACTCTATCGTAGACGATCGGCCAGAATGATCAGTCACTTTCATAAGATGAAAAACGATGTTTCATCTTATCATACGCCCGCGATCTAAACAAGAAGAATACCAACCTTAGTTGGAGGAACAACACGCAAAGCAAGGCTTCCATCCAATAAGGAAGAGACACGTATGAACAGAGCCGACATCACGGATTCGATGTTGCTCTCTCAAACGGCTATAAAATACACATTCACGCTTCCGCCATGCCGCTCTCAAGACGCCACATCAAGCCCGCAAGTTCATTTAAAATAGCCTGAGATTCAAATTGCTCTCCAACGGCTCTTTGATCTCAAGGTCTATAAATATGGGATCACACTTCGAGTGAAACACGGAAATGCTTGGACAAACAACATAATCAAGAAGCTCAAACTATAGTCGATTTCGCATCGAAGAACACAACAACAAGCTTATTTTATATTGTGTTCATCCCATAAGTTCTTAGCAAAGAAATCTTTTCATCTAGCTTTTTAGGTCGCTTGTACGCAAGGAAAGATTTCATAGTTGAACCTCAACAATCTTACCCAAACCCCAAGTTAGGATAAGTTGTTTAGCAAGATTTCATCTAGGTTTCTAGTAATCGATTTTTGGATCGGTTGAGGAGAACTCTTAAAACATCTGTTGTGTATCTTGTTGGACTAACACACTAAACTAAGTCCAATCGGTTAAAGTCGGTTAAGTTGGTGCCCTCAGAAAGGGAAGAGTGGACGAGGACCGGTTTGTCCGAACCACTATAAATCTTGTGTGCCTTTCTTTGCTTTGATTAACTGTTCTCACATCGCACAATCTTAAAAGCGCATACATTCTAAGTTAAGATCGATAGCACCAAGCTTCGATCTCGACGGACCTCAAATTTCGTCATCCGATTAAAAGATAAAACTTGGAATCTGATTTATACAAACCGGTTTTTCACACGGTAAAACTTAAGCTTCCGACACATCGCTTAATCTGATAGTTACCGAACCGACCGCTTTACGGCGTTCAAGAAGTTGGTTATCGACCAAATCGATTCACTCGCACTCGATCAAAGCATTCCGCTCTCACACTGATCTGACGAAAAGTTTTCGTAAGTCTATTCACCCCTCCCTCTAGACTTACGCCTCACTTAACCCGCTTCGGACCTACAAGTGGTATCAAAGGTTTGGTTCTTCCGACCATCGACTCTGTGTCATTGTGGTCAATCGAATCGATCTTGAAAACCGTTTTAAAAACTCATTCATTTTCCAAAATCACTCAAAGATGGATAACACGTCCGTATGTATCATGATCTGCCGAAGTTCTCAATTGATGAGTATGCAGATTGGCCATAATGTCCAACCATCTAGGCTCGACAAGTGGCGTAATGATGGAAGTCATCGAGAGAGACCCATCATCATTTACTACGACAATCCCGCAATGGAGGAGATCCGCATTTTCCCACGAAGTCTTGTACGAAAAAGCCCAAACTCCACGATGGACACGTAAGAAAGAAAAACTCGCATACTGGACACCATTGCAAGACATATCATCATGAAGACAATGGATAAGGTCACCAAAGAAAAAGATTAAGTATCTCAAATCAAGAAAAGCAATGTGGGATACTCGGGCCGAGATCTGCGAGGGAAATGAATAGATAAAAGACAAATTATCTTCAAGCTTAACCGGGTGAAGTTCGAGAAACCAAGATGTCGCCCAACTAAACCATCAACGAACTCGATGGAAGAATTACAATGTCTATAAACAAGCTTCGAGAACTTGGTAGAGATGTGTCCGATAAAGATATCAACTATAAGATCCTAAGGTCTCTCACCAAGAAGTGGGACATGAAGGTCACGGTAATCAAAGATTGCCGACATTTCAAGAATGAAACCTAGTAGCTTGTTCTTGAGTCTTAAAGCTCACGAGTTCGACCCGATTGAAAGAGGTCAAGTTTATGAAGACGAGGTCCCCAACCTGAAACCTCGACTTCAAAATCGCTTGCTTTCAAGGCAACCAAGAGCAGAACAAAGGCCAATGAACCCATTGGAAATATATTAAGTCGCAGGAAACGGATCGCTTTACTTACCGGGAAGCTTGAGAAGTCGATATACAACTTGGTAAGTATCGAAGATTTTATAAGGACTATCAACATAGCCGAGGGGCGAGACAGAGATCGATAATAGATCTCCGAGAAGAACCAGATCCGATGATCGGAAGGATCACAGAGATGAAAGGGAAAGAGATAGTCGACGGCTGGAAGGAAGAGATAACCAATCGATAGAAGAAACTCAGACTACTATCGAAGGGGAAATCACCGATAGGTCATCACGCAGACCGGAGTGATTCACCCGAAGGAAAGGAACGGTGGATCAAGAGCGTGTTTAATCGAATAGAAGCTGTGTCACTATAAAGCATGTGATCACGCACTGACGCTTTAGAGAGAGGGAAGAAAAAGAGGAACAAAAGAGAGCAACGCTTAGAGACCCAAGAGCCATGGTTGCCGATACGCCGAGAATCGACGATTCCTATCGCCCTCCGAGGACTCCGGATACTCTTCAGAGAAGATTTCTCGACCGATCATCTTAGGTCATTCTATGAAAATGAAGATCTGATATTCTCGCCAAACGATGATGAACTCGCTGATGGCCAGGAGGACCAAACAAGGTAACCTCCAAACCTCGCCGTTACGCTTCTACACTGCTTTATCATTAGCACACCTTTGCGAGATTGACTGCAGCTCTACTCAGAGCAATTGCTTGAAGATCTCTCGCAATGCAAGAGAAACTTATGCTATTGTGGAAGCCGAGAATGATAAGTCGAGGACGTAAATAATCGACTTGTCAAGAAAAAATGATCTCGGAAAAGCCTCTCGAACTTAGATCAATTGAAACCGCCAAAAGGTAACGAGGAATTTAAAATTCTCGGTTAAAGCTTCGATCAGAAAAGCAGATCAAAGATCGATGGAAATTAACAGACGACAAAAAGTCGATGACTTCAAAATCTTGCAAGCAAAATTCGATGAGCTATTCCAATGCATGAAAGTCTCGAAATCCTCTCGAGGATAATCTGCGTAAGAAAATAGATGTTTTTTCAAAATCATCTCAAACCGTTAAAGATATGAACGCCTATTTTCGAATAAAGATTGATAAGGAGGGACTTGGCTATGAGAAACCCTCCACATCCTCAAAAGCCCCGATCGATTCATCTCGAAAGGTGTAATCGGATTTAATTTCTAAAAAAGATACACCAAAAGCTAAACTTGTATCTAATAGGGTAAGAGACCCGGTTGAGAGGTAAAAGTGCCTAACCGTAAAGGGAATGTAAATGGACCCCCAATCGGTAAAGCATCACCGAGAATCAACTAAGAACCCAGGTTCTTCGAAGAGACCTCAACCTCGATCAACATATCGGAATCGAAAAGACAACCTACAAAAAGGGAAGTCTAATCTGAGACCAAATCAAGGTCACCGCCTAATAAGCATGCTTCGTAAATCATGAAAACCATCTATGCGAAAAGGATATGAATCTTTTGATGGTAGCAAAGACCTACCCCTATAGTCGTAAATTTAGGGTCACAAGACCAACCATTAACCGATAAAAAGAAGACAAACCGAAAAAGTTAAATCATAAGTCTTCTAAGTCATCCAAGGTTCACAAGTAATCATACAAATCGAAAAGATATGAGGATAAGTATGATTATGTTGACAGTATGGGAGACAAATCAGCCTTCGATCCGACCGATCACAATAGAAGTGCTCGCTTTGTATGGATCCCCAAATCCAAACCTAACCCCTCAGGACCCAATCCGAAAGGGGTACCTAAAGCCCGATCCGATTGCGAGTTCGCGTGGTCCGCCAACAAAGGAGGTGTGCAAGCAACTATCCGGGTACATCGATAGTGGATGCTCAAGGCACATATTTGAAGCAAACATCTCCTCGCCTCCTACATAGAACGTAAAGGCCAGCGTGTGCTTCTTGGATGATGATAACTTTGGTTATACCAAAGGGTTCTGAACCTTAGAGAATGATGATGTACAAGAATCGGAGTCTCAGATGTCGAAGGTCCTCAAGCACAACCTATTATCGGTTTCACAATTCTGCGACAAACGGATTCGTTGAGTTCTCGAACGATCAATGCACTATCAAGAATCGAGTCACTCAAATGATTTTGCTAACTGTTCAAGAAAAGGGACGATCTACACAAAATTGATTGGAAATAGTTGTCCAAGAAATGCGTGCTCGATTGTTAAGAGTTCCAAAAGTAGCAGTTGCTCTGGCAAAAAAAGAATGAGCCATCCGAACTTTAAAAACTCTTAATAAGATAGCTAGGATGTCTCTAGTGGAAGGACTTCCAATGAAGTGTTCTCAAAGGATCGGACATGTTCTCGTATGTCGGAAGGAAAACAGTTCAAAAGCTTCATTCAAAGGAATTTCCTGACCAAAGATCCAAAAATCTAACGTACCGCACCGCTTCATATGGATCTGTTTGGACCATTACACCATCGATCTCAACAACGACGAATACACTCGTAATCGTGGATGACTATTCCAAGTTTACAGGGTTATATTCTTACATAAGAAGAATGAGGCGACAACCAAGATACCCGAGTCGCTAAGAAGATTACAAAATGAGAAGGGTGTCGGCAGTAAAAATCGGTCGATAAAGGTGCAATTTACAACTCTTTTATTACTGATTTTTGCTCTAAGTTTGGTATCTGAAGATGAAACATCAAATTTGCGAGGACGCCACAACAGAATGGAGAAATTTAACGGAGAAAAACGAACTCTCAAAAGAAGTTCGCTCGAACAATGTTAAATTAACATGCTATACCAAACCGTTTCTCAAGGTATAAATCAACACTTTGCATGCCATACGCAGTATCGTATGTCTCCGACTAAGGCTCACTTCAAAACACCTATGAACTATGGAAGGGCGTAAAAAACCTCGTGTTTCTTACTTCCATGTTTTTTGGTGCAAGTGTTTCATACACAACAATGGGAAAAAGTCGGGTTGAAGACTTTTGAGGCCAAGTCCGATGAGGGTATATTTCTAGGTATTCCTCTCATCTAGCAAAGCTTTCAGGGTCTACAACAAACAAACCCCAATTGTGGAAGAAACACCCCATGTAACCTTTGATGAAGCATCTTCCGATCAAGAGAAATCGCCTCGAAATGTAAAGTACCGATCTACCATAACCTCGATATTATTCGAAAATGGATCACCTAACGATCAAGGAAAAAGGATCGAAATCAGATCAATTTACATTCCGGATCTAGTGATTCACCGATCAATCGATCCTAAGGTACGAACAACTGCCGATGAAAAAGTCGATTCACCGAGAGATAAGAAGAATCGAACCATCCGGTTCGTGGGAACTTCAAGTTCTCACGCGAGCAGACATCGACACATGATGATTCCAACATCACCGAGACTTGTTCTTATCAAGTGGACCATAACCTCGCACTACTCCCAATCGCTAGTAATAAGATTTTATCGAAACGGACGATGTTCTCAAAAACCGACGAAATCGTAATGAAAGGACACGGATAACCCGGCCATCCAACTGATTCGATAATCGGAGACCCGTCGATAAAATTAAAACTAGACATCGATTGGTGAAAGTGCCATGTATTGTCATTATCTGCCTATGAAGGAACCAACTACAATAGAGGAAGCATTACAAGACGAAAATCGGATTCTAGCCATGCATGGAGGAGCCGAAACAGTTCGAGAGAAATGAAGTTTGGGAACTAGTAGATGCACCCGTCATCAAAGACGTAATTGGCACGAAATGGATCTTCAAGAACAAGAGAGATGAGAAAAATGTTATCACCGAAATAAGGCAAGACTTGTTGCTAAGGGGTATTCACAAATCGAAGGAATTGATTACGATGAGACCTTTGCACCGATCCGCCGCCTTTGAAGCCATTCGGGTCAAGTTTTTAAGGCTTATGCTTCCCCACAGAGGGTTCATTGTGGTATCGGATGGACGAAAGAGTGCTTTCTTAAATCTGGTACTAGCAGAGGAAGTTTATGTCGAACAACCTCCGTGCTTTGAAAAGGGCAACCAAGTGTATCGTTTAAGAAAAGCTCTTTATGGTTCGAAACAGCTCCACGAGCCCCGGTATGATACACTCTCTCGCTTCTTGATTGAAAGTGGGTTCACTAAAGGAACAAAGGGACGTAACCTTATTCGTAATAGAAGATGGAGAAGATATTCGATGGTTCAGATTTACGTGGATCGACATCATCTTCGGATCTCCTAACAAGAACCTATGTGAAAGATTCAAAGAACCGATGCAAGGAAAATTCGAGATGTCCATGATGGGTCGATGAATTACTTTCTAGGTCTCCAAGTTAAACAAAGTACGTAAGGGATATTCATCTCGCCAAGCAAAAGTACACTTAGGAATCTATTGGCTAAGTTTGGAGTTCAAAATAGTAAAGGAAGCCAAAATTCCTATGATGACCGGATTCAAGATGGATCGAGATGAGGCCGGGTCAAACAAATCGAAAGGAATATAGGGCTCTCATTGGATCTCTATTATACCCGACCGCCAAAGCGGACGGATATCACTTTTGCGTGTAGGGTGTATGTGCAAGATTTCAAAAAGCAAATCCAATGATCACCACCTAGAAGCGGTAAGCGGATTCTTAAGTATCTGAAGGAACAATAAACCTTGGTTTATTCTACCCATCGATGATAATCTAGAGCTTAGTGGGTATTCGATTACGATTATGGAGGTTGCAAGATCGTGAAAAAAATCAACCTCGGGAACATGTCGGTTCTTAGGAAGAAAAAAGGTCTCGTGGTTTTCAAAAGAAGGCACATCGATTGTACATCAACAACCGAAGCGTAATATATGGTCATAGAAGTCGTTGTTCCCAATCGCTCGCTCGGTCGGCGGTGAGGATTACAACATTAGAAGCTAAGAACGTACCTATATTCTCGTGATGATAATAGTCTATTGCAATCACTCGAAATCCTGGTTCTACATACAAGATGCAAGCATGTGGATGTCGGACACCACTTTATAAGAGATCACGTTGAAAAGAAGAATATCGAAATGGAAAAGATTCATACCGATATACGTATAAAATGATATTCTAACCAAGCCACTAGCCGAGATCGATTCGGAGATTTATGCAATGAGCTAGGACTTCAGATCTTGGAGAAATGTCACCGAAAATGTTTGATGGAATGTTCTCGAGAACTACCGTTAAGAGACTAACCAGATCGAGAAAATCGATTGAGTTTGGTATCTTAACTCGATCTCAAGAGACCGATAAGCAAAAATCGATCGGACTTACACGCTACCGGATCCAAAGGAACGATCGATTTTAGTTTATCGATTTAAAGTCTATCGATTTAAAGGAACTGATCAGATTCAAGGTTTATCAGATTAAAGGAAAATGCTCAGTTTAAAGGATTATCTGATTAAATCAATTTGGTTATAGTATTTCTTTGTGAATCGATTTAGCTGATATTCAACAAGCAAGATTCAGAGATTAAGAGCTAACAATCGATAAGAAAGCGGTGAATTTACACAACGATGAAATAATGAGAACTTTTCATTGATAAAAACCCGAAGGTGAGGTTACATTACTAATTACAAGTACAAGAAGACCGGAGGTCGTCAAGACATAAATGTTAACCAAAATCCTACACCTATAACCCTAAACCTTCATCCTAACCCCAGAAGAGAAGGGAAGAGAGAGAGATTTTATGAAATCTGACGCTCTCATTTTTCCCCACTTAACAGGGTGAGGGGGGCTTGAAAGGTAATCCCATGCCGCAAACTGATGGACTCTCCAAGTGAAGTGAGAGCGGCATTGATAGGATTACTAAGCCAGGAGCCCTAAAAGGAAGAGTAGTAGGGCTCTCCAGCTGTTAAATGGAGCACGTGTGCCAAAAGAGTTGGTCGTCGATCTCATGGGCACATGTCTTGATATTTTATATCGACTAAGTCCGATGGTTCCAATTCGCCATCCGGATAGACACACAAGGTGCATACTGTTAGGAGAAAGTGTCTTCTCGCCAGAAAAAAAGCAGATCCGCCGCCACAGTGGTAGAGAAGCTTTTCGCGTGAATCGTATGTGAAATCGAAGATGATGAAGAAAAACAAGAATAAGGGATGCAAAGGGTTGATTTGAGAAGGTGAAACCATATAAAAGGGTGTAAAAGTGTTTCTTAAAGTCTCACCTAAAACAAGGGTTCACCAAGATACATGATTCTTCTGAAAAGAAGATAAGTATGGTGAATGGGTGATGTTGTGTAAAAACATTGGTCCAATTTATAGAGGCTAAGCAAGGATGCAAATGCAATTTCCATTTCAAGAAGCCTATCCGAGAAATTTGCATCAAAAGGATGAGTGTAGAAATCACGCCGACCGATAATTGGATAAATTTACGGTTGATTGACATATCGAAGAGATTCGCATTTAAATTCGATGTCAAATCACGCCTACTTAGGGAATAGAAGCTACTACTCAAGACTAAGTTTTGGCGGTAACACTTATCCCAAGAATTGGCTTAATCAAAAGAATCGATGAGGTCAACCAAAATCGATTACTTACGAGCATGATCGGATGAGAGAGATCACCGAGCTTTGAAACTCCAATAAATCGATATATCATTCTATAAGTCAAAATATCACCAAGGGGAACTTCAACCCATCAAGGAGGATCAAAAGGAAATCGACGCGTACTCAAGGAAAGATCGGCTAAGCACGGAAGTTTCAACAAATCGATGCAATCTGAGAAGATCGGTTGAAAGGATCGATTGGGAAATTTCTTAAGGTTTAAAGCGAGAATGATTAAGATCAACAAGTGGAATCAACATTGACCGATTACAATATCGACCAACCGAATCACGCATCTCTTTTCTCTTGTTCTTTACTTATTTATCGGATCGTGTCCGATTATTTGCCTTGCCTTCTTGTACCCACTATCCTTGTGACGTGTACTCTGCAAATCATTTAATGCGGACGTAAGAATACATGTATTAACCGCTATTTGATCGATCGCTTTTTAAATCCAAAAGTTTTTTTACGCGTCGTTTTTCCCGACCCTACGATCAAAACCGCTAACTGAGCGTATAATCTTTTCAAAACGTTTGATCTTCAAAATCTTGTCTTATTGTTCCTCCGCCTCTATATAAGATTCATCAAACCTTACGAGTTTTTTTTCGCTTCACAAACTTGCATTATTATCACCGAAAAACTTCAAATTTTCTCTCGTTTCAAAAACGATTTCTTAGAGTTCAAAATCTTCTCTGAAAATTTGAATCGGTAATATTTTCTTTTAAGCTTAATGATGAATCTTTCTTTCGCTTAAAAACTTTGTTTTCAAAAGTTGTTTTTCGAATTTATGCTTCATTGCCTTTTGTTTTCCGCGCAGATGATATTGATATTGATTATGCACAAATTTAATGAGTCTATCTCACCAGATGGCCACTCATGGACTAGGAAAGATCATGTGCAACTATGGAACCGCAACGAAGATCTTTGAGGATAAGTTCGCTCAATTTGGAACCACCGAGGATTCTCAATCCATGGAGGTGGAACAAATTCTCAAGAAGGTCGGATCGAAACATATTGCTTCGCTTTCACTTTAAATCCAAAGATGCGAAGATGAAGTACTACAATTCTTGCAGAATTTGAGTGTGATCTGAAAAAACGAGAGACGAACCGATGTCGCAACGGTCAACGGAGAAGAAATCGATCGACAAATGCGCACATCACTTCGTCCTGCTCACTTACTAAAAGGCGAATCTCACCGCACACTCACAGGGAGAATGAGGGCGAAAAAATCGAGAGGAGCTCTTAAGAGAGGCGGACAAACATCGAAAAGCCGGATTCATCGTGCCAATGCTCAAAAAGAAAGTATGATGTTGTTTGACATTCACAAGAACGATCATGGGAATCTCATTTAGCCCGGATGCTCTCACATCACCAAAATGTACGAAGATGGCGGCAATAATTGATGGGGCTCGAAACATCAATTGCACGGCGGCTTCGAAAAGCCATCTTGCTCCAAGAACACGAAAAAATTTGGAGTCAATGAATCGGCGGTGTCTTTCTCAAAAAAGAGAGTCGACAATCTCAACAAGGTTGCGATTATATTGAAGGACAAACCGCCAAGCGGCCGAATGGAATCGAATGGATCAAGTCCTACAATGCCTTCCTTCATCAACTTCAGCTTATATATGGGCCACCAGACGATGACAAGAGCCCACTCCAACAAAAAACTCAAGAAAGGAAAGAGCAAAGAAGCCGCCTCATCCACACCGGTTGCTCCACGTAAAAAAAGAAACGAAATGGTGAAGGCCGGAGAAAGAGGCCAAAGAAAGCAAAGCTACCATGACTCTAAGACTAGAAGATGAGTCGAAGAAGAAAAAGCGCCAGAATATCAAGGCGCAACAAAGAACAGAATCGACAGCAAGCTTCTCAACCCGAGGGCTCGCCAGAACAATCTGAGGTAGAAGCACAAGTCGATAAATCTCCTTCTCCTCAACCTCGAAATATTCACCGCGAGACTAAAGGTCACGAAAGCATGTCTCTCCCGCTAGTTCACTCGCCATGAACTCCGAACCAGATATAACTCGCCACTACAAAGCAGAACCCATCGCAGTCGAACCAATCGGACAACTTCCGCCGACTCAAGCACAACCCAAAGCTTCCACATCTCATCCAATGTAATCGACAGAGATAATTCTCAGATCCAGATCAACAAAGACCATCATCGGAAAAATGGTCGACTAAGAATTGAACGAGAGATTGATGAGACGATCCACAACCGGTCGCCCATCCCGCTATAAGAGAAGAAGTCATGGAGATCCTCACCGGAGAGATCTCGGATTAAAAGCTTCTCGATCTTATTTTACTTGTTGAACAGATGGGTGGTGCGGATGAGTTCGCAGATTTTGACTTCGATATGAGGAAGTCCGCCAAAGTGGGATCACCAAATGAGCTCATATCCGATAAATCTGAAAAGCTCGATCCACGGAAGTTGGAATTGCTTGAAGAAGAAAAGTCGAGATCGCCAAGAAGCTCCGAAATGAATGAATGAAATGGTGAATGCCAGAGCTGCCGATGAAAGTGGAACCGGTGTCTTTGCGATTCACGACCAACCACCGGAGGCACAAACAATCGAACCTCGATCAAGTGATGGATCCAATTCCTACATCTCAAATCACCATCGATCAACCGGTGAGATCAAATCTTGTCTCAAAGATCTCCTCAAAGAAGAGATTGAGGAGTGCTAAGCGATCGAGACAAATTAGTCTCAAACAAATCGAAGCAATCGAGATCGGTTCTCCCAATCCATGACCACCATGTATCCTGCTGAGCTTACAAAAATCGATTGATGACAAGTCGAAACAATGGATCAAAATCAATCTTCTTTTTCGACGCCTCGAGAAAAGGCTCGAAAGTTATCGAGAAGAGAAATTTGACAAAATGATTTGGACACTCTCTCGCTACAATGGAAACCGCCAAGACAGAGTGACATAACAAGCTCGTAATCTAACACTCAAACTTCGTGTTTATCTCGCTAATGATCTAAATCAGCATTATCGATCAACTTTGGGTCTCTGACTTCCCACTCAATGCGCTTTTTGATCAAACCAAAAAGGGAAGGATCTGAGAAACTAACCGACACATCGAAGATCTCGATTCATACGGATAAGGCCCATGGACAAAGCTCAATTGCAAGAAAGGTCGCCAAGGTCTTTGGGACATTAAAAATCGGACCGATTACTCGCACCGGGAAAGTCACCAGAAGCAACACAATGACACTGGTGATAAGGAGCTAGTCATAAGATTGTCCAAAGAGCGTATGGATCAAGAAGAAAGAAAAGCGTAAAAACGGGCACAAGGTAAGGGTTAAAAAAAAGTTCAAATCAAGGGCTAAGAAAGGATTGACCGGAAAATCTGCACTGTAACCTCGGTTACCCGCTAAAAGAGTCGGCGAGATCATACCAAAAACCTAGCGCACACGCCAAGAGGTTTGAGGAATGGAATAAGATCGAAGTGAATGACTTCTTGATGCCTTTTGTCCTTGATCTTGTTCCACAAGAAGAATCACCGGATGATGAGTTCCTCAACCGTTCTACGAATAAATATCCGGACTTTTTCTCAAGTATCCGGAAAATGAGGCCAAGCTCATAAATGTAAAGATATCTCGCCAAGAGTATGATCTGTTAGTATACTCAAGAAGGCGATGGCTCATTTAATGACCGGCATTTGAGAGATTCTACTTTGACATCTTGAGCAAATCGCATATAACCGATCAAGTGCGCATAACCGATGTCAAATGGAAACTCTATCGATTTTCAACGCTCCACAAGACCAAAAGAGAAATGCCGTAAGGATACAAGCCCAAGGAGAGAAGAATCAAGACGCCTAGGGATCACCGCTTTTATATTCAAAACTTTTCGATGTAACATGTAATCATCATATCTAATGAAAAGTTTATTTTTTTCTCGATCCCAAGACAAAATCTCTTTGTCTTCTCGACATTGCTCTTTAATCGTTCTATACTTATCAACTGCTTGGTTTCTCGTGTGTTTTGGTTTCATCAAAAGGGGGAAATTGTTGGGAAATTTATAGTTTTGATGAAAGTTCCAAAACACATGTAATAGACCATCGGACACAAGTGATCGATGTTTACATTATTGCTATAGGAGACCGGGTTGATAATGATTGTATAGAAAAAAACGATGTAATAGATAGGTCACATATTGAGGGGAAACTCAATATGTAAAGGTCGATTCTGAAGAATCGGAAGAAAGTCGATATCCGACAGGCGAACGTTAAACCCGAATCTAAGATCGATCGAATCCCATCTAGTCGATAACTCGGCGGAAGTCATGAAGCTCAAACCTCGAATACTAGAAGATCGATGACTTCCGGAAGATAAGACCGGAAGACCTACATCGGTAGGAGTCGGCCGGTTGAAGCTAAGTCAATGGCGCCGAAGACTCTATCGTAGATCGATCGATTCGGTGATCGATCAAATCACCATAAGATGAAAACCGATGTTTCATCTTATCATACGTCTCATGATCTAAACAAGAAGAATACCAACCTTAGTTGGAGGAACAACACCGCAAAGCAAGGCTTCCATCCAATAAGGAAGAGACACGTATGAACAGAGCTGATACTATCATGGATTCGATGTTGCTCTCAAACAAGCGGCTATAAAATACACATTCACGCTTTTTCGCCATGCCGCCTCAAGACGCTGTCATCAAGCCCGCAAGTTCTACCTAAAATAACTTTGAGATTCAAATTGCTCTCCAACGGCTCTTTGATCTCAAGGTCTATAAATATGGGATCACACTTCGAGTGAAACACGGAAATGCTTGGACAAACAACATAATCAAGAAGCTCAAACTATAGTCGATTTCAAGATCAAGAACAACAACAACAAGCTTATTTTATATTGTGTTCATCCCATAAGTTCTTAGCAAGAAATCTTTTCATCTAGCTTTTTAGCCGCTTTGTACGCAAAGGAAAGATTTCATAGTTGGAACCTCAACAATCTTACCCAAACCCCCAAGTTAGGATAAGTTGTTTAGCAAGATTTCAGTCTAGGGTTTCTAAGATCTTGATTTAAGGATCGGTTGAGTGAGAACTCTTAAAACATCCGCTGGTGTCTTGTGTTGGACTAACACACTAAACTAAGTCCATCGGTTAAGTCGGTTAAGTTGGTGCCCCTTGTGAAAGGGAAGAGTGGACGAGGACTGGTTTGTCCGAACCACTATAAATCTTGTGTGCCTTTACTGCTTTGATTAACTGTTCTCACATCGCACAATCTTAAAGCGCATACATTCTAAGTTAAGATCAGATAGCACCAAGCTTCTGATCTGATCGGACCTGAAATTTCTATCATCTGATTAAAAAGATAAAACTTGGAATCTGATTTATACAAACTGGTTTTTCACACGGGTAAAACTTAAGCTTCCGCACACATCAGTTAATCTGATAGTTTCTAAATCGATCTGCTTTAAAGGCGTTCGATAAGTTGGTTATCGACCAAAACCGATTCACTTTCGCGACTCGATCAAAGTATCTGCTCTCACACCTGATCTGCACGAAAAGTTTTTCAGAAGTCTATTCACCCCTCCCCTCTAGACTTCTGCCCTCACTTAACCCGTTCGGGACCTACATGGTCCATATAAATATCCATAATTTTTTCCTTTGAAAATATACCAAAATACTTCTTAGAGTATTCAGAGAATGAAGGAAGATTATTTGAAATCTTTTCATCAGAATAGTTTTTGTATTCTTCTATTTTGGATTTAATCCTATTAATGTTTTCTTTTAATGGTGACTCATTGGAGCCAGGAGTAATAACATTTAAATTATTCCAAAATCTCGTAGTATGGATTCTCCATATACATGGTCTACCATATTCAGTATAACCGAATTCTGATTTCCATTTCCAGACCCATGGGATTCCGGAATCAACAAAAAACATACAAATAGTTTTACTACTTGTATTATGAGTCTTTAATGAAGAAAAACTAATAGAATATTCTTCCAATAGAGATTTAATCTCTTCAGGCAAATTTCTGCCATTGCACCAAAATTTTCCCACCAAGAAATAAGCCAGTTAGGAATTTGATTCCTGTGGATATTATCACATATTTTTATCAATCAAGTGTGAGAATGCTTAGTATTCTGATATAATAAAGTTTTATAAAAACTTTGTAAATAATCCCAATAATTGTATTGGTAAACCGTTTTAGTGACCTCATTAGTCATGCTTCTCTCAACAAAAGGAGAAATACCCCATTCTTGGATGAAGATAATCTTTTTAATGATGAATTTAGAGTAGTTTATAACTTTACTCTTAGGGGGAAAATGCTGAATATCAACACTTCCAAGACTGATGAAAATGTTCTCATAAAACCCTCTAGTCTTATAAGTTTCAACGTTCCAACTATTAGCTGGAAGATACTTATTCATAAGAATCCATGGGGACTCTTTGAAATTTTCATCGTCATTCTCGACAACAAGAATTAATTCTCTCTTAGGAGAATCAAAGAATTTATATTCTTTCTGAGCAACTGAAGAATATGATTCTTCATCATCTGGTTTTGAGGAATTATCCTCTACTGACATGTTTTTACTACGTTGTCTGAGGAATTCTTGAAATTCCTTTTGAACATTATCTTCTTTTGAAGAAGAGCCACTACCAGAAATGTTCTGGTTGAAAAGGGATTTCTTCCCATGCTGTATAATAGGAGGATGACCTCTGCCTCCTCTGCCTCTATAAGAGGAATATGAACTTCTTCCAGAGTGACTCATTTCTGTTATGAATAAATAAATTCACGAGTTAAAAAATTTGGAAGATGATTATCTTTCCCCTGCTTATAGACAATATCAAAATCAAAATAAGCAAGATGAGATTGCCATCGGGCAAACATTTGTTTAGAAACATTATGTTCAAAATCTTTGAAGAGCATAAAAGTAGCAGCCCTGCAATCAGTTTTAATAGTAAATTTCTGATTGTATAAGTCATCCTGAAATTTAAGGACACATTTTACAATAGCAAGAATTTCTTTAGCAGTAGTAGAATAATTCTTTTGAGCATTATTCCATATACCAGAATAAAATCTAATAATGTATTCGATTTTATTATCAGGGTTAATCTGTTTTAAGATACCACCATACCCCAAATCTGAAGCATCAGTCTCAACAGTTTTTCCCATAAGGGATTAGCAAGCATAAGACAAGGAATGTTCTTAACCTTTTCTTTAATATTAATAACGACCTTAGTATGATTATCATTCCAAGGAGAAGGATTCTTTTTAAGTCTATCATATAAGATAGCAGAATCTTCAGCAAGATTTTTAATATAAGAAGATACATAATTAAGACTTCCTAAAAATCTTTGTAACTGAGTTTTATCAGTAACTATATCAGGAAATTTATTACCGAACTCAATGCTTCTTTGACTAGGAATAATATTTCCCTTTTCAATTGTATGACCTAAGAATTTTACTTTGGTTTGGAATAAAACCATTTTAAGTTTTGAGATAACCAAACCATTTTTAATTATTAAGTTTTTAAACATATCAAGATGTTTAAAATGTATTTCTAAATCTTTAGAAAACACAAGAATATCATCAATATAAACAATGATAAATTCACTATAAGGATAAAAAATGTCATTCATAATTTGTTGAAATTCTGAAGGAGCATTTTTTAAGCCAAAAGGCATAACAATCCATTCGTAATGGCCGAAAGGAACATTAAAAACAGTTTTATATCTGTCTGCTTGATCGATATGTATTTGCCAGATTCCTGATTTTAAATCAAAATTTGAAAAATAAGAGCATTGACTAATCTGTCTAGAAGATCCTTTTTATTAGGAATAGGGTGCCTAATCCATTTTAAAACTTTATTGAGAGGTTTATAGTTAATAACCAATCTAGGAACTCCGCGCTCATGTTCAGAATGTTTATTAACATAAAAGGCAGTACAAGACCATGGGGACTTGGAAGGAGTAATAAGTTTTTTCTGTAATAGGGAAGATATTTCCTTCTTACATAACTCTAGATACTCAGAATTCATCTGACAATGTCTAGACTTAGTGGGGATTTTATTGTCTTTAAAATCTTCCTCATAAGGAAGAGAAACAATATGTTTCTTTCTATCCCAAAAAGCATTAGGAAATTCATTGCAAATATCCAGAGAAAACTTATTATACAAAAGTTTTATCTTATCTTGAAGCTTAGAATTTTTTAATCTATCTTCAATAGTTAAAGAATTTAATTCTTCTTTAAGGAAATTAATCTGACAATTTTTATAATCAATTTGGTCTTGAACCAAATTAAGAACCTTATGGATAGGTTTAGTTATAAACCTGAAAGTAATGGGCTTACCATTATAAGTCCCTGTAATTCCTCTTTCATTAATAAATGTAAGAGGATAAATCTTAAAAAGAAAAGGAAGACCAATAATCATTTGGCTAGTAATATCTTCAGCAATAAGAAAGTCATTGGCAATACAACAACCATCAACGCAAACATAAGCATTTTTAAGCTTATAATTAATCTTAAGAGATCCTCCTCCTGCATGAGAGAGAGAATGAGTAGTTTTTTCAAAATACTTAGTGGGAATTCTTCCCATAAGTGAACACCACTATCAATCATAGCAATAAAGTTTTCTTTATAAGAATTATTTATAAGAAGAGAAATCTGAGTATACTATTTTTGAGAAATAATCATGTTAAGAGTAGATAAATAATTTTTATTAATATTAACATTATCACTTGAATCAAAAAATTGAGAGATAAATAATTTTTATTAATATTAACATTATCACTTGAATCAAAAAATTGAGAAATAACATTAGAGCTAGTTCCAATATCATCAATTTTCCCTTTTCCTTTCTCAATAAGATAGAGACGAATAGAAAGGTCAGAATTTTGATTTTGAAGAATCTTAACATTAGACTTAAGATTATTAATCTCATGAACTAAATCATTTATAGTAACATGATTATTATTAATATTCTTAAGGCGAAGAAGTTTTTCTAATTCACCCATATTATAATGATTACTATCAATCTTATTAGAAAGACTAGTTTTATTTTTAAAATTATCCTCATTTTTATAAGAAGAATCATGCAACTGTTCAATAATTTTATCTCTTAAACTAGAATCTTTAATCTGTTTAAGAAATTCTAGAACGTTGTTATCAGTCAAGCCACTAATATTCATATCTTGAAATTGACTCATAAGCTTGTAGTACTCATTATCAATATTATTATCAGTATTACTGATACAATTAAGACAAGGCTTTCCAAGTGTACAATCATTGCATTTAGTCTTATCAGACTTATCAGAAACATCATCATCAGAAGTAGACTCAATAGAAGAGCAGTCATTATAAGACTTTTCTAATTCAGAATCAATATTAGAATTCATAACAATTTAAAAAAGAGTTTCTTTTAGCTCGTCATTAATATCAAGATTTTTAATCTTGTCTTTAGCATAACACTGATTAGCATAATGACCAGACCTATTACACTTTTTACAAATAATTGTATTATAATTTTTATTTTTAAAATATTTTCTTTTATTTTTATCATGTTTATAATTATGATCTTCATCCTTATCTTTTTTCTGTTTATTATCAGAATAACATTTTCTTTTTCTATAAGTAGATTTATGTTTAAAATATCTTTTATTAGTATTAGGAAAACTATTTTTAGAATTAGGATTATCTAATCCAAATTGGTCACAGAATTGACCTAATTGTTTTCTTTCCAAAAGATTATCTTTTTTAATTTGATTTCTTAATTTAAGTTCATTACAAAGGTTTAATCCTTCCTGAACACAAGTACTAATGATTTGACCAAACGTATAAGACTCATAAGCATTATGGTCAGAGTCTTTTCTAAGGACTTTTTTAATCCTTTCAGCAAACAAATAAGGAAGACCGTCAATAAACTTGTTCTTCCAAATATCCTGATTACATTCAGGGATATCATAAATACGAGACAGAAAAGTATCTTTGTACCATCTGAAATCAGTTAGGGTTTTACACTTCATATTTAAAAGAAGAGTTTTGGTATTTTCTGATTTATTAGTAAATCTACCAGTAAAATGTTCAAGAATAGTAAGAACAAGAGAGTAAACAACATTAGGTCTATTTTCACCATTTTCAATTTTTACGGAAGAAAATATTTCCTGTTTGTTTAAAGGGTTTAAATAATTGTCCCACCAACCTTTAAGCTGACCAGTAAAACGAACAGTAATACCCTATGCAATTTGTAAATCATTATTACCACTTATTATACAAGCAGAACTATACATAAGCATACGATGACATTGTGTAAAAATATGTTTGTCACCACCACCATCAATATTCCATTCATAGATGCTTTTACCTGAATAAGAGGTATTAAAGAAGTTTTCATGTTCTTCATGAGGAACGTCCATAGGAGTGAGTCTTTTATAATAATATTTAGACAAATTTGGCTTATCAGCCCATTTAATTTTATTAATAATATTAGTATTATTAGTGTTACCAAACTCAATAGAGCTAGTATTGGGACTTTCTTCAAAGTCATCATCTAAAGTAGAAATATTCAGATTTTTAAATTTTTCACTAATAATTTTTTCAAAATCAGACACAGACGGTTCAATTTTAAAGTCTTTCAACTCTAAAGGAGATTGTATTGAAGAAGTAGTTTTAATAATTAAATTTTTATTACTATTCTCTTCAGGTAAACCAGACTTTGTCTGAATTTTAGTTTGAGATAAAATTCTATCTATTTTATCATGTAAAGAGATAATTTCTTCACCTAAAATAGAAAGATAAAGATTACAAAAATTATTTTGTTCAATCATTTGATTAATATGTTTCACAGTAATTTGTAAAACATCATTCTCAATAATCTTAGAAAATGGAAGGAAATTAAAAATCCTACCATTCTTTTCAATTTGAAACGGAACATGTGGAGGGTAAACAGATTTTTGTGTTCCTCCAGTAACGATCTTATAATCACGTTCAATAACTGATACATGGTTTATATAAAAAGTTTTAATAAACCAAGGAACATAATAATTAATTTCATTATGTTGTTCACAGAATTTATAAAAACTATCAACAAAGTAATTTAAATCATCTTTTGAAAATGATTTAAAATACCAAATTCTAAAATTATCCCATTTAGGATTATTAAACTCATCATTAATATGAGCTCTTGTAGAAGAACCTTTAGAAAAATCTAAAAAGTTTGTAATATCAATAAAATTATATTTTAAAATTACAATTCGAAATTGTTTCGGGATCAATTCCATCTTTGTGGATGATATTGTTTTCATTAATAATTATTCTTTCGTTATTATAATTTTTACAATATGTGTCTTCTCTATAAGAGGAAGTAGAAGCTCTTGAATTAGAAGGTAATTCTACCTCATAATCTAAATGAGAGATAAAAGAATGACTAGACATAGATCTAGAATGAGAAGTTGAATGTCTTCTTTGATTATTTTGAAAATCAATACTAATAATACCATCATTACTTTGAGTAATAAGTTTAAAATCACTATTAACAATAGGAATTTTAGGAACAGATTGTTCAATAATCCAATTTTCGGGAAAAACATTTTCTTCCAACTTAATGGATCTTCTGGTAGTAATATTTGATTTACCAAAATTAGTTTCAATAAGAATAGTCTCATTATTATCTTTTTCAATTCTTTTACACATAGGATTAAGCATAAATAAAGGCTTATAATAAATACGATAACAGATACACATAACTTCAGTACCTAGTATATAATTATAACCATGAGTTTTAACATTTAATGTTAATGCTTCAAGAATATTACAATCAGATAAGGATAGAGATAAATTAGGATAGACATCAAAATAGACAGGTCCTAAAGCCAAACTAGACTCTATAATTCCCATTAGAGATTGTGTCCAGTTAAGGTTTCTGCCATCTCTAAGAGAAGCTAGAAAGCTTTCTGGTAAGCCATTTAATGTAAGTGGTCTAAAAGTGACCTGAACGCATCCAATATGTAAGAACTTATGAGTTCTTTTGTGAGGTAAAATATCATTTTTACTGAGTAATTTAATAACCATTTCTTCTCCATGGAGAGGTATAGAAGATTCAGTGGTTTTAATAATTTGTTTAAAACCTAGCTTTTCAAAAGCTCCTAATTTATAAACCATTTTAGGTTCAATTCTAGGAATAATCCATTTATTTAATAAATCAAGATTTTCAGGAATATCGTATTCCTGAGTCATACTGTTCTTGACAGTATCCTTTAAACGGAACAGATTCATGAGAATCAAAGATGTATTGAACCATTAACCATATAACAAAACATACACTACTCCCATGGCTCTGATACCATTACAAGAAAACATTAATATGATTAAATCCAAAATAGAATTCTTTCTTAATACTTTCTATTGATAATGAAAACAATAGAAAACAACAAAACATTATAATGACCTTCAATACTTTCTTTCTTTAATTTTCCCTTTAAGAGAATTCTTCAAGAGATCAAAATTTTCTTGAATAGAAAATTCTTGATCATCTTCATTTGGATCATGAGCATCTTGAAGGTCAGATCCAGAAATCATAGAAGCATCTGATTTTGAATCAGAAAAATCAATATCCTTAAATAAATCATTTTTAATATGGTCCATATAAAGACCCATAACTTTTTCCTTTGAAAATATACCAAAATACTTCTTAGAGTATTCAGAGAATGAAGGAAGATTATTTAAAATCTTTTCATCAGAAGAGTTTTTGTATTCTTCTATTTTGGATTTAATCCTATTAATGTTTCCTTGTAATGGTATCAGAGCCATGGGAGTAGAGTATGTTTTGTTATATGGTTAATCTGTTCCGTTTAAATAGAAAAGTATTACTAGCTTGTTTAGATAGAAAGGTATAACTTTTTTAAAGAAAAGTATATATTACTTGTTTAGAAGAAAAAATATTACTTGTTTAAAGAAAAATATTACTTATTAAGATAAAAAAAGTATTACTTATTTAGAAGGAAAAATATTACAAGTTTAAAAGGAAGGTACATAGTGTACTTTAAAAAAAACAAGTAAAAAATATAATTTTAATATAATTTAATTTAAATTTATATAAAAAATTATTATTATATAAAAGTGTGATTGAATTAATAAATAAGATAATTAAAATAAAGAATTTTAAAAAAATTGTAAAAAAAACGAATTCTAGGATATATAGAATTAATTTCATTAAGTAAACGCAGGAAAGCTAGTGCCCGAGCAGAATTGATCCCCGCTCAGGTGTCCAAGGTCCCGTGTTCTCTCCCCCATGGGAGCGAATAATTGCATCAATTAATTGAGAGACTTGGTGACTTATATATGAGATGCTTGGTGGGTCCGTGTCTAAAAATTAATTTTTTTTTTAAAAAAAGCGTTGGAGAGAGCGCCCACTTGCAATAAAAAAAGCGTTGGAGAGAGCGCCCACTTGCAATGCGGTTAAAAACCGCTGTCCAAGTGCAATTTCTTGGACAATAGTTTTTTATCAGCTGTCCAAGCTTGGACAACTGTTACTTGGAGAACGGTTATAATAGCTCTCCAAAGTTATTTTTAACAGCTGTCCAAACCCAAATATGTATTAGTGCGAGTGCCCAGAAATTAGAAAACAACTAATATGCCACCTAAATTATTCTTTATAAACATTTGTCGTATATTCACGTCTAATGTGATTCTTCAAAGGTCACCCTAACACACTAATAATTGATAGCACATGTATTATTAGTTTTTTTTTTTTTTAGTTTTCTTGTTTGTTTGGTTTAGGAAAAAACATTTATATATATATATATATATATATATATACGAAAAAAAAAGCTATAATCACAACAAATTATATGGAGAAAACTAAACAAAATGTATTTAAAATTTGCAGCATGTACAGACGTTCATATACTCCCATGAAGAATAAGAAAAAAAGTTGAACAAAATGTATTTAAAGAATACTTAGCACTCATACGTTACAAGTCTATTTAATTGAAATTACATCATATGAAGACGTTTTCTCTATATAAGCTTCACTTGACTAATTCTCTCATTTAACCCAGAACAGTACTCAACATTTCTGAACAACGTTGTTAAAACCTGAGATAATTTTTTTTTTAAAATTAATTAGTATGAAAATTTATTATTATATAAATTTGATAAAAAATGGTTAGCTGCAACCGGAATATAACCATATGTATCATCATCATCATCTGAGCTACTTTGTTCGTCATTCATAGTAGATCTACACATAACATGCAAAGAAAAAAAGAAAGTTATTTTGATTATGTTTCTTATAAAAGTTCATGAAATAAGTAAAGCTAATAAAATTAAACCTGCCACCTAATTTTGGACAATTACGTTTGTCATGTGATTGCACACAAAGTCCACATCCATGACATAGTCTTTTCTTGGAGATATTTTTTTCCTTTGACGACTGTATTCTTTTTCCACATCCTTTTGCCCTGACTTTTGAAGGGTCAGTGACACTTAGATGGTCTCAATCCAATTCTTCCTCTAAAAGTTGGGGGTTCACTTTTTGTCTACTATTTATTTCTCTTATTTTTTTTATGCAAGTCTTCAAGAGCATTTAGTACAACGAAAGTACTAACATGAGTTAAGGATGCGTCATCTACCAATAATGCAGCCACATGAGACAATTTTTCATGAACGAGAAATCAAGGGTACATCTTCAGTGATACATATTTGATTTTTATCAGTTACCACTCCCACATTTGCACTCTTTGTCCACCTATGCAGAATGTACTTATTAGATAACTCAAATACTTGTTTGACTCTAAAGTATTGAAGCATATGCCGACATGGTATTCCTTCAAATTCAAACATCTTACAACTGCACGAAATGAGATCTAATTGCTTGTCATATAAAAAACGTTGATGACGAGACCCATCTTCTTTATTCACTCTTCTAATAATGTAAATCTCATTCTCTTGACAACTAGTCTCAAGATCAATGCGATCGATATGCATTACTTTCCTCAATTTCTTTTTGGAAGCACAAATTTTTTTCCCTTGAATACAAAGTCCTCATTTGGAGTTCTACTGGCCATAATGACTTGCACTTCGGTCTCTCATTTATATCACCATGATCAGTTTTTAACTCATTATGTCGTTAATTTCTAAGAGAATTATTAAACCCAGTGATAAAATCTATCAATGAGTTTTGACTTGATACATACTTTTTGAAAAAAGCATGTGATACGCGGGAACCCATCGATGACGCAAATCATACATATGGTGCAACCAATCACTATTATCCAACTTTGTATCTTTCACAATCTCACTCCATTTTAGTTCAAATTCTTCAGGTGACTCGGAATCAAAAATCACATTCTTTATTCTATGGCAATGGTCTCGGTAAGCTATCGAATTTATCTTCTCTGAGAACTTGTTCAAGATATGTCATATGCAGTAATAATGAAATATTTTAGGAAATACCTAAGTGATAGCTTTCTCCATTGCAGGATCTTGATCGGTGATCATGATATTTGGTGGTCCCTTTGCCATAACTTCCATCAATTTTTGAATAGCCATACAAATGATTTGATTTTCTTATCACTCAAAAATCCACAACCGAGAATAATTGTTGGGCCATGATTGTTCACCCTAGTAAATGGTGCAAAGATCATTCAGTATTTATTTGTATTGTAGGTTGTATCAAACACAACAACTGTTGGAATTTAGAGGCACGTAAACACGTAATACATGCGCAGCGGAAATAAACAGTTCACCAACAACGAACAGTTAATTGCATAATTCGATTACGTTAAAAATAAAGAGAAACCTTACAGTAAATCGTACGCAGTTTTCTCAACTATGGTATCCACGTAATCCCCGTTGACGAACTTGCACAGATTTGTCAGCGTTGAATCTGAGACGGATTTTGCTAGGAAAATTCTTGTTCTAGATTTTATGGAGAAACTAGGTTTACAGTTGTCAATAATGAATCTCGGGGTGTCTTATTTATAGGGAGAGATTGAATTAGATCTTAAGCTATCTTCATTAGGAAGATAACTCCTAATCTTGCAAAACATATCTCCAAGATATGTTTCTTCCTACAAATATTTTCCTACAATAATATTTCATAATATTATTTTGGGATTGCTATTTAATTAAATCCAATTTAATTAAACAGTAACAATAATTAATTCTAAATTAATATATTATTAATTAATTCACCATCAATTAAATATTAAATCTAATTTAATACTTAATCAACCAGTTATAATCCGTACACGGGAATTACTTGTTGTGTGACCCATAGGATATCGAGCGATTAGTCAAACCAACGGTCTTAATTGAACCATAAACAATAAATCAGACATTCTCAATATATGAGATACGCTGCGAGAAACGTGCAACTACTTGTAACTGAAACATGGGCTATTACGATTTTCTCCTTTCATTCATGAATACTCGATTAAGTCTTGAACATGATGAAGTGTCTATTCAAATAACTTAATCATATTATCTTTAATCACTAATTGATCATGTATGTCACACTTAGCCACAAAGTCTAAGTTGACGTGCATCGGCCGATGACTTAGATTCATTTATGATGTGAAGATGAGTATTCTCTCTAAATCCACATTGAGGAATGAATCATATTCTTGGCTCAACTACCACGCACATGTATTTCATGATGAACCCAATCCAAGCCATATCTACCCATGAAAGGGTGCAAGCGTCGGTCATGGTCAAAGTTCATCACTCCACACATGCCGTGCGTATTGACCTCAAATCAAAGGAGTATCGCATCACTCCCACTAACCGTGACACCCGTAGACACATATAGTGGAACTACATCAAACGGTTTCTCGGATGGGTATACCAATACCCTCTAAGGTATTTGTGCATCCATCATGAGATACCTAGTCTCTTGTAGTAAGTGAGATCTTACTACACTCTCTAAGAGTATGATGCAGATCACACATCAATCTCAATTGCATCATCAATATCCCGTTCTTGATGATCCTTGATCAAGGCTATTTGAGAATCATGCTTTAGTCATCTGAGTTCTCACAACCTCAATGACACCGATGACTCATGGGAACACTTGTATGAATAAATGCAAACAATCAAACATAATATTCAAACAAGTGTATTGTCATACATTAATATCAAATGAACTATAATATTAAGTATAACTGAATATCATCTAGTATTATGCCCTTACAATAGATTGTCTCTAGGACACTAACATTAACAACAACATCGCCAAACAAATTATAGTATTTCCTGGACTTAGCATTTGATGGAAAACACCTCATAAATTTATTATTTGCATCAACTTCTTAGGCATAAAAGAATGTTGAATTCTTTGCTTTTTCTGACTCAAATGAGAGAATCAATGTCTCAGCATCATGTCCTTTTTGTGATTCTCTTTGAGACTGTTCATAATTCCTAAGATCTTTCTCTGTGCACCCAACATTTTATGGACCTCCATAATCAATCTCCAATAGCCGCATCTTTTGACATGTTGGTTTATTAGCCTGCGAGAATTTTTCAGTTAATAATTTTTTAGTGTCAGACACATTTCTATGTGATCGCAATAAGTGAACCTTGTTGGGTGTTGTTAGGCAATGATTATGGTTCTCCACAAATTTGCTAACAGTCTAATTTGACACGTTTGTTGCTTTAAAACTATCAACTTTACTTTGCAACCCACTCTAAAAATACCTCGGTTCCTTTCTCTAGTTCGCAACTGACTATCTTTTACCCTTTTTTGATATGTCAGGCCAATTATTTAATTTATTATCTTGAATAAATTAAATAAATAAAAATACTTAATAATTTTAGAGCTTGAGTTTTTCCACGAAATCTCATGCACAATTAAAAAATAATTATATGCATAACAACAAGATTAAATTAAACACCTGGGCATAAATCATTTCAACGGTTGAACTGCCGATTGAATCGGTCCAACCGGTTGAACCGCTGGCCCGTGGTCTGTCCAGTTCGATCACCGGTTCGGTTATGAAAACACTAAAAAATATATTTTTCTAATATTTCCCTTTTCCTTTATTTCTTGTAACAAATTAATTCTTTTATTTTAATTACCTTTGTTAATAGACTTCTACTGGGCTACTTGAAGGGCCTTTGGAGAATTAAAATTGGACCTCCCAATGGGCCAAAAAATTAATATTGAGCCACTGAATACTTATTAATATTATTTCAGCCTATTAATATTAATTCATTCCACTATATAATTAATATTGCACTATCTATCCTAACCTATATTACGAAATATGACTCCCGATATTATTTCTATGTTTAAGATTCAATGTCCATTAATTAATTTAAGCTACTGAATTCTTTAATTAATTAATATCTTTTATCCTTGGATTAAGGACAACTCAACATTATTATCATACTGGAAATTAATTCCACTGATCAGTTTTGATATGATAAATGTAATGAGCCCACCAAGAGGAGATAATCAAATTTAACTGTCCAAGTACACGATTCTCTGTATTAATTTTGGCAATCTGTCCTATAATTAATAATCTTGCCCAAAATAAAAAGTATGGAATCTTTTTGATTCTCTACCCATAATAAATCAAAACAATAGTTATTAATTACATATATTCTCATTTAAGTGACAGAGATTAAGAAATTAACAACCACTGAGGTCTAATTCTTCATCCCTTAAGTAAGTCTAGAAGAATTTCCTCTCTGTAGGTTTTGTTCAGCACATCATAATGTACTAGTGTAATATCTTGATCAAAACAAACCAATCGGAGCATTACAATTCAACTTCTACAATGGATTGTGTAATTCCATCGAAGTTGTGAATCAGTTGTACTTATATACAAGGAACTAATAATGTGATCTTTTATACACCACATTATCTACAATGTAAAGTACTTTTGAACAGTTATGCAATAAATATTTAACATTCATTATATTTAAAGCAACAGTGACAAAAAGATTATTCTCATTAATAAGTTCAAGAACCCGTTTGTATACATAAGTAGCACTAAAAGCACACTTGCCAGTATAACCCTAACAATCTCCCACTTATACTCAAAGTCTACTTTTAAGTATACTACAACACGTCCATGTCCTGCATGTCCTAATAATTCTTCCACTTATACTCAAAGCAGTTTAGTAACGCACTTGACCCTCATTCCTTCAACATGTCTCTCGAATGTACCCTGAGACAGACTCTTTGTGAAAGGATCATCTAGATTGTCTGCCGATGCGATTTTTGCCACCAATATATCTCCTCTCTTAACGATTTCTCGTATAAGATGATATTTCCTTTCAATGTGTTTGCTTTCCTTGTGCGCTCTTGGTTCCCTTGAATTTTCAACTTAATTTTTAAAAATGAAAACTTTATTTTAAATGAATTTGAATTTGATTTCTCGTATAAAACAACTTATCCTCAAGTCAGTAAAAACAGAAACTTAATTTTCATAAATTATGCATCCTACCAAGTAGTCATTTCCGGCGACCCTTTACACTAACATACGAGTCATTGCTCAACTGTTTTATTTCGTTTCTTTGTCGTGCGTTGGTCAATAATAGCAACCGGTTCCACCAAAACTTCACCGTCATTGTTGATTTATGATAATTGTGACTGTGGTGAGTATTTGTTCTTAATCATCTTTTTGAGTTGAGACATATGGAAGACTAGGTGGAGGCGTGTTCCACTGGGTAAATCCAACTTGTAAGTGACCGCCCCAATTCTTTGTAGAGCTTGATATGGTTCGAAGTATTTGACCGATAGTTTAGTCTGTCACCATAGTTGATCTGGTGCATTTATAAATGGCTGCATCTTAACAAACACCCAGTCACCGACCTCGAATTCCCTCTTTGATCAGTGAATATCTGCATAATACTTCATTCTATTGATGATCGATTAAAAGTTTTCCTTGAGTACTTGTACCATCCTCTGTCTGTCAATGAGTAACTCATTTACTTCATTCAAACTGCCTTGTAGACAAGGATCCAACCCCAATTTATGTGGCTTGTAATCGTAAAGGGCTTCAAATGGAGTCATTGGAATTGACTGGTGGTAATTGGTATTATACCACCATTCAGCTAGAGGCAACCAGCTGATCCATTTGTTCGGCTTCATGAAGGTCATACACAAAAGGCAAGTTTCCAAACACTTGTTAACCCTCTCACTATGCCCATGTGTTTGTGAGTAGTGGGCAGTGCTCATATGTAATTGTACACCTGCCAACTTGAATAGAGTTCAAAGTGTTTTGGAAAACTACATCCCTATCACTTACTATAATTTCTGGAAAACCATGCAACTTGTAAATTTGATTAAAATAGATTCCAGCTAAGCTCTCGGCGGTGTAGGGATGTTTGAGAGCAATGAAATGGCTGCATTTGGTTAGCCTGTCCACTATAACCCAAATAACTAACTTACCTTCTGAATTAGGCAATGCCTCAATAAAGTCCACAGTAACTTAACTCCAGGGTTGAGCTGGTACCTCCAAGGGATGTAGTAGGTACGGGTAGAGGACATTCTCTTTCTTGCACTTCTTACATACTTCACAAGCATTGATAAATTCTTGGATTTTTTTTCTCATTCCTTTCCAATAGAATATATTTATTGCCTTTTGATAGCTTGCTTGTATGCCTAAATGACCACCAATAGAAGTGTTGTGGATTGTCTCCATGATTCTGGTTTTGGTGTTGTGTGTGCTCCCTACCCAGATTCTTCCCTAATATTTAAGTACCCCACACTTGACTGAATGTGCTTCATCAGAATTTTGGCAGTAGGAGAGTTTGAGCTATCAGTTGTTGAGCTTCTTCATGTTGGGGTTATACTGGAAAGTATGCTTTTACTTTGTATAACCAGACTGAATTTCTGTCTTATTTGCTGAAATAAATTATTTATCACTGATGCTTTAAATATCATTGAATGTTACATATATTTACTGCATAACTGTTCAATATATAGTACGTGTTACACTGTAGTTAATTTAGTGATACCAGATCACATAAGATTAAATTAACAGTCCCTTGTAACTAAAAGTACAGAATTCACGACCCAGATGGAAATGAACAAACCATCGTGAAAGGTTGAAGTGTAAAGCTCAAATTATCTTGTCTTGACCAAGAGATTGCACTAGTGCATTATGATGTACTGAGTGGGACCTACATGAGGATAAATTCTTCAGTACTGGATATAGAAGAATTAGACCTCAGTGGTTCATTATTTCTTAATCTCCGTCCCTTAAATAGGATCGTGTGGAATCACTAACCATTGCGTTGACTTATGATGGGAAGAGAATCAGTGAGATTCAATACCTTGTATCTTGGGCAATGTTATTGGTTACACAACGATTGCTAAGATTTAATACGGTGAAACGTGTGCAAGTGCGCCTTGTTTGATTTGTCCCCCTGGGAGGCTCAGAAGTTTCATCATACCAAATCTTAGAAGTGGAATTAGTTTCCAGTATGAATAATAATGTTGAGCCGTTCCTTGACAAAGGAAAAAGATGTTAATTAATGTGAAGCTATTTTAGTGGCCTAAATTAATTAATGGACTGGATAATCTTAAACACGGGAAATAATAACCGGGAGCCATATTAACAGTAATATGGGTTAAGATGGATAGTGCAATATTAATTATATAGTGGGATTAATTAATATTTATGGGCTTGAATAATATTGTGGCTCAATATTGGAAATTCAAGGTCCATTGGAAGGTCCAATCTTAATTCTCCTAAAGGCCCCTCAAGTAGCCCAAAGATAAAGTCCAATAACTGAAAAAGCTGTTTAAAATAAAATAAATTATTGTTGCTAATTTTTTCATAATTTTCGAAAATCATTGAAGGAAGAAAGAGAAAAGATTTTCTTTTCTTGGAAAGATTTTATGGAATATGTATTCTTGGAATACAAGATTATCCCATAAATTCAAGAAAAGTCAAAGATCCTATTTCTTTCCTATTTAATATGATATTTTCGAAAATCCCTTAATATGAGGAGTTGGGATTTTTGTGGAATATTTTAAATATGGAGAAAATAATATATTGGATATATTCAAGATTTCTTGGAGAGCAAGAAAAAGATTTTCCCATCTTATTCCTAGGGCAAAAATCGGCCACCCCTTGTATTATAAATAGGGGATGAATTTTTCATCCCCAGTGCAATTCCACGTGTTGGAAAAATTAGAAATCCACAAAGGTGGTGCAACATAATTTTATTTTTCCCTTTTGTTAAATTGTTCGCGAGCATCCTACCACCGGATTGTTGGACAAGGACGAGGGAATACTTGAGAATGTCTTTTGGTGTGTTCGTGTAAATGGGATCCATCTTCTCAATGGTTGTCATTCCGAGAGGTTAGTTCACGTAAACTCCTAGCAATTCCGCATGCGTAGGATTTATGTGACGAATTTGTATGCATGATTTGTTGTTGAATTATTATTTGAATTAATATAGGATTAATTCATGCTAGTAATAATTGTTAGAATTAAATTTGTATTTAAATATTCATCCCGAATAGATCCGGGCAATCCATTCCCCAACAACTGGTAACAGAGCCTCGCCGCTCAATTTTAAATTGTAATTTAATTATTGCTCATTAAATTTGAAATTGGATAGTAGAATTGCTAGATCTTTTTTGCAGGTATCCAATTGTCATGGTATTTGATGAATGTTTATGCATGCATATAAATTGTGGTTTTTAATTTGATTCGTTCTAATTCATTTTACCTCGTGAGAAAATCCACGAGTAGATTAAGATTTGTTTGATTTGATCAATGTAATAGACTAGTCTAGATCTAGGTTTACTTATTTTTTGTAAATAAATTGCAATTGGATCGAGAACGAAGACGAAGAATAAAAAACGGGCACCGCGTCTTAAGAGACGCGAGCCAAGCACGAGGTGCCAGCGGTCACGCACCTGGTCGCCGGTAGGTTTTGCACGCGGGCGTTAGGCCAAAGCGTACGAAAGTGCCGGGCGGAACTTGGGCCGACGGGTGTGTGCGGGGCGGGTGCCCTGCGCAGATCCACGCGATCACGAAAGCCGCCGAGGCACAAAGGGCAATGCGCAGGCTACAAGAACCGACTGGCTACCAAGAGCCGCCGAGCGACGGCCGTGGATGGCTGGGCTAAATGGTAAGGTGCGACGGACGGGCGACACGGATACGTATTTCGCATGCGGAGCTACCCAATGCCGGACGTCAAGCTCGACCTAGACGGAGAACATTCTAAATGAAATGTTGCGGACGAGTGGGAGCCTTTCGAGATGAACGATAAAGGCTATGAAGACGATTTCTCAAGATCAAGACATGACAAAAATTAACCGTGATGTTGTTAGTCGTCTTATGTGGAAATTATGATGTGGCGTTGTGTATTTGACAATGTAACAAGCAAGATATGATGTGATGAGCACAAGTGTATGTGACGAACACACGTGTAAATATGATAGGAAAGCAAGTAACATAGTAGACAGGGGGACAATTTGTGATCCCTTTATTTGACCTCTAAGGGTCTATTTATACTAGTTTGGCAAGCATGTGTTGCCTTGCCTAGCATGAGCTGGCTATTTCTTGACATGCAAGATTACACGAGGTTATGCCATGTGTCCCTGATGCCCTGTATGGTCGCCACCTGTCCTTTCCTCCTCTTGAAGTCTTCTACTCGTCATCCAGGTGGTCACTGCTGAGCAGGTGACCTGTCTTCGTGTTATGTGAGTCATGCTCATCTGCTTTGTTTAGAAAAGTGCTCGACTCTATATGGTCGACCATGGTTTGACATAGAGCATGGAGTCTTTTGCCTCGCATGTTGCCTGATGTGCAGGTGAAATGCCCCCCCAGGTGATAAATCATAGGGGGCTGGATTTTTCTATGATGCAGGGAAGAGTTTGGACTTGCCTTGATTCTCTCTTACCTCCCCATTACTTCAGCTCAGGTCCACGTAGTAGGCTCGCCTAACTGGCGAGCATGTCCAGTGGGCCCCCGGGCAAGCATTCCGCTTGCCAGTTGGAGTGGGGGCCAGTTTGAGTTATGCGTGCTCTCCTGATGTGGCAAGCTTGCGTGTTGCTTCTGTGGCTGTCCTAACATGCTCGCCTACCTAGCGAGCTCCTTTGTGTTTAGCTGGCTCTCCTTCTTGTGTATTGGTCCACGTGTTGGCCCGATGAACACGTGGCGGAGTTGACTTTTGATCGATTTAATGGAAGCACAACAATACCCCCGGTCCGGCCTTTGATGCTCGTCGTCGGGAGAGTCAGGTTGTTAGTTAAACTTTCCTTGGACTCGGGAGTAGTGACTCGACTGTTGTGATGCTCGCCGCCCCGTGTTTGTACCTTCCCATTTATTATGCATGGGGCTCTATGTTGGTATGTGAAGAGTTTTTCTGACCTTTTTATTTGCAAAGGGCCCCATCTTCCAGAAACTATATAAACCCTTTTACTCTTATTTTTTCATTCTTTCTTTCTTTCTTTTTTCTCCCGCCTCTTCCTTCTCACGAAACATCCGGCGAGCTCCATTCATCTCGGTGAAGATTTTTTCAGGTAATTTCCTTGTTTTCTTTCTCTTTCATTCATCATGTCTTCTTCCCCAAATTCTTTGAATGCCCTGATCGACTTCGCGACTGCAAAATCTCCCTGGGGATCTTCTTCTTCATCCCGCCACCGCCATTCGCGTACTAAGAAAGCTTCGACTTCAGCGACGGGTAAACCATTAAAAAAATCTCACCATTGCGTCCGTCAGCCCTTCGCCGTTCTGTCATCTTTCCCTGAGGAAGCCATTGCAGAGATCGATCGGGAGTTAAACCGACCTAATTTTTTGGATGAAGATGATGCTGGTTCCTCTCGTTTTTGCGAAGATACCGGGTACTATGGGAGAAACCAAATCGAAGGGGGCGAGCATAATGGCGATGGCGAGCACTATAGTGAGCATAGTAGCGGGCATAAAGGGGGCGAACAAAATAGCCAAAGGGTAGAAAAATCTGGTGACCATAATTTGGGGATTTTTATACGATTTGAAGGGGAGCATAATGACAGGATCCCCCTTGTATGACCCCACAGTCCGACTTATGCTAAATATGCTTCCCGGTATAACTTTAATTGGCCAAAGCAACCTCATTTGGTGTCCTTTGAGAACCGTTTCCCGACGAGCAAGGTTAAAACTGTGATGACGGAGGAATGGCTGGATCAGCTTTACCGGACATATGAGACCCCCAAGGAAAAACGAGCGAGCCGATCAACCCTCTAAAGGTTATGTGGCCGTCAATTTCAATACCATGGAGGCGGGCCTCCGGTTTCAATTACACCCGACAATTTCCATATTATTGGTCGAATGGAACATCACCATTACCCAGATTAAACCGAATGGGTGGCATATAATTATGAGCATTCTGACCTTGTTCGGCCAGATGAAACCTCTTTACTATCCAACGGCTGCAGAATTTGTGTGCCTTGTTCATCTGACTCGTCCGAGAGGTGAAGAAGGATGGGTTTTTATGCAGGCGAACACGGACTATAAACTAGTTGAGGAAGTGCCGAATAAGATCATAGATTGGAAGGAGAAATTTTGGTTTGTTGGGGGTGATTGGAGGAGCCCCGCTTCGGCTAGCGACCTAGTCGCTCATCTTGATATTCCTACTGATTTTGGAAATTATCGAAGTGAGTCTTCTTTTTTCTTTCTTCAGACCTGAGTACTGATATTAACTTATTTTTGTTATCTCGGGAATCCCGGCGGCCATGGAAACAGAGGCGAGCAACGGGTATTATAGTAGCATTTGGCAGATTGATTTGGTGACATACTCCAAGCGAGCAGTTAAGTTCCTCAATACAGCTGATCAGAGGAAAAAAGCTAATTTGTACGTTCCTCCCCATCATTTAGTTGCCTTGAATCCATCGGGTTAGATTGCGCTCTAATGTTCGCTCCCTTTAATTTGCCTATTGTAGTGTTTTTTAATAGGAAAATTTGTGATTGACAGCTCATCCCGCGGTTACTATAGTTGTGAGCGGCAACGATCATACTGTCATGGCACGGAAGAAAAATCCCATTGAATTAGAAAGGATCTACGCCTAGCGGTTGGCTGCGAAAGCTTTTCTCGGAGAGCCGAGTAAATCGAAAAAAGTTTCTACCCATTCAACCGATCTAAAGACCAGCGAGCATGAGCCTTCTCTTAAGAAAGTTAAACGAATTCATCGAGAAAATAGGGCGGTCGAACCTTCGGCGACCATTCCCCTGACGAGCAAAACCCCAGATGAAGGAGGAATTGTGACCATTGACCCTATCGAAAAGGCTCCCCTAATAGCTGCTGGTTCGAGCGTGCTGTCTGGTTCGAGCGCAAATAAGCGCATCCCAGACGATAGGTCCTGGCTCGGGTGGGACCCCCGTCGTGCCACCGGGTATCTCATCCTCTTTATTTTAACTGTGTGTGCATAGTTCTTCGTTCATTTTCTCTGTTATAACTATCCTCCGGGTACTTTTTCTCAGATTTTCGAATGCTCGACACACTTTGTCCCCGGATTTGCTCAATTATCATCTCTCGCCGATAGTGAGCTGTCCTGAAGGTGTGCCGAACTATCTTCAGGCTGCATGTGAATCTCCAATCCGATCATGGACAAGAGATCTTGATGATACGATTGGCCATCATTCCACCATAAACTGCTTGCGATTGGTGATGATTCACCACAACCGGTCTTTGGTGATGTTCAAGAATGCTCATAATGCTTTGCACGCTTTATCCTGCGACCATACCAGCTTACAAATTAATCTTGAGGAGAGGACTCAGCAACTGGCGGGTGTTCAAGCGGAGATGAAGAAAGCTCGGGACGATCTGCTAGCCTCGGCTGATCAAACTCAAAAATTGGGGCCCCAAGTGGAGAGTTTAACAACGGATAAAGACACGCAGGCCAAGCAGCTTGCTCAGGTTGAGGAAACCAATACTCATATTGGCATGGAAAATGTCCGGCTTCAAGAGAGAATTTCAAAGATGCACACCGAAGAGCACCTGACGGCGATGACAAACTACACATATATCTGCGCTTTTGGTGACGCGCTTCTCACTGCTCGGCGAGAGCTCCCACTTGAGCGGTTGGGGCCATTCAAAAATGATATGATGCAGTACATGACTGATAACCCCCAACTCCTGGTAGAGCACTGCCCCTATATGATCTCGTCGAAATTGGGTGTGACTTTTCGCATTTGCCAGAAGGAGTTAAAATCGTCGAGCCGATGACTGATGATGAAGAAAATGAGCAGGATGGAGATGAGCAAGAGAGAAGTGAGCAGAAAATCAAGGGTGGCAGTGGTGACTCGGATGAAGAGAGGAATGGCGGGGGCGAGCAGGTGGAGGGCGAGCAAATAGAGAGATCCCGCTCGCCGCTTCCTGAGACCCCGTATTAGTTGATATAAGCTTGAACTTGTTTCTTTTTGTCAGGTCTGGTCGGTTTGTTTTCTGTTGTCATGATCGGCCCAAGTGGCCTTGTGAACTTAGCCTCTTTAGGCTTCTTGTTGTGTACTTTTGGCCGTTGGTGCCGCGTTTTTGCTGATCTCGATGGGTTTCCAACATTTGCTCACGTTTTATGTTTCAACTTGTTTATGACTTTGATTGATTGTCTTATTTAGTTGCAATCACCCCTTGATCATGATCGTCTTATTTTGTTGCGATCCATACTTTATGTTCGTCTTATTTAGGTGCGAACAAAGAAAGTTGCATAGATGAGGTCATCTTATTTAAGTGCGACCATGTACTTTATGCTCGTCTTATTGTGCTGCGAGCAAAGAAAGTACCATAGACGCTAGTCGACTAATTTTGGTGCGACCCTGTATTCTATGTTCGCCTTATTTTGGTGAGAAGCAGGGAGAATACATTAGATTGTTTAAAAAAAAGGTCATCTTATTTAGGTGCTACCTCGTGTTCCCTGCTCAGCTCATGCGGTGAGCAGGGGAAACACAATTCTTACAAGTCAGAGAACAAAAAACATGCTCCTGTTGGACCATCTTCGATTGTGGTCGGCTTATTTAGGTGCGACCGTCTTGGGCATGACTAAGGGAAAAGAAATAATTAAAACGATACCACGTAGGGTGTTCTAACTATTACATTCGTTTACAAATGTGTGTTACTTCTAAAAGAAAGCTTTATAAATTACATAGTTGCATTTACAAAGGGAAATAGAAAACAAAGTAACGGAGGGAGGCGAGCAAAAGTAGTCGCTCGTCCTCAACGGTCTTGCCCGAGATTATTCTGTTTTAATCTCTTTGTTTAATTCTTCAACTCTTTCCGGATTCAAGAAATGGGGCAAAAACGATACTTTCTTTTAAGCGTGTTCGAATCCGATCCCGGGCTCTTGGCGTCGTTAACGAGCATGTAGTGCGAATTTCGGGATGACAAGTCTCTCCGATATTCTTCCTCCGGGGGTGGTGCGGATCAAACATGGGCGTTTTACTACATGCTCTCGTGTATTGACAAACCCCCGATTAGGGCGGTGTTGTATGCTTCTTGGGGAGCTTATGGTCATCTCCTATGTTAGCTCCCGGATATGTGCGAGGACTGTTGGGAAATTTATAGTTTTGATGAAAGTTCCAAAAACACATGTAATAGGACCAATGGTCGGACACATTAGGTATTTGATGTTTACATTATTGCGATAGGAGAGACGATTGATAATGATTGTATAGAAAAAGCTGATGTAATAGATAGGTCACATATTGAGGGGAACTCAATATGTAAAGGTCGAATCTGAAGAATCGAAAGAAAGCGATGTCCCATAGAAAAACGGGAAGATCGGATCGAATCGATCTAGTCCGATAACTTCGGAAGTCATGAAGCTCAAACCTCGAATACTAGAAGATCGATGACTTCTAAGACCGGAAGACCTACATCATAGTCGGCTAAGTCAACAGCGCCAAAGACTTATATCGGTAGATCGATCGATTCAATGATCGGATCAAACGATGTTTCATCTAATCATACGTCTCGCGATCTAAACAAGAAGAATACCAACCTTAGTTGGAGGAACAACACCGCAAAACAAGGCTTCCATCCAATAAGGAAGAAACACGATGAACAGAGCCGATATCATGGGATTCGATGTTGCTTTCTCTCAAGCGGCTATAAAATACACATTCACGCTTTTGGGAGCTTCAAGACGCGCCACATCAAGCTCCTAATTCTATTAAAATAACTTTGAGATTCAAATTGCTCTCCAACGGCTCTTTTGATCTCAAGGTCTATAAATATGGGATCACACTTGAGTGATACACGAAATGCTTGGACAAACAACATAATCTAGAAGCTCAAACTATAGTCGATTTCCATCGAAGAACACAACAACAAGCTTATTTATATTGTGTTCATCCCATAAGTTCTTAGCAAGAAATCTTTTCATCTAATTTTATTCTTTTCATAGTTGGAACCTCAACAATCTTACCCAAACCCCAAGTTAGGATAAGTTGTTTAGCAAGATTTCGATCTAGGGTTTCTAATCTTGATTTATCGGGATGAGTGAGAACTCTTAAAACATCTGTTGGAAACTAACACACTTGATGCCCTTAAGTTTCTAAGTTGGTGCCCTCAAAGGGAAGAGTAAAACCACTATAAATCTTGTGTCCACCCTTTGATTAAGATCTCACATCGCATCAATCTTAATCGCATACATTCTAAGTTAAGATCGAATGGAGAAGCTGGATCGACGGACTTCAAATTTTTAAAAGATAAAACTTGAATTTATTTAAATAAACGATTTTTCACACTCTAAAACTTAAGCCCGACGACACATCGTTAATCGATGATTATGATCATTCGAAGAAGTTGGTTATCGAAAACCATTCACTCGCCTCCGATCCTCGCTTCAATTTGATATTCACCCCCCCTCTAGACTTTCCTTAAATCAAAATTATAGGTCACCCAAAAAATGATGTTATACGTGTACCAAACCGGGATTCATGATTAGGTGTGAATCATGCATTTGAGTTGAGATACTTTTGATGCCCTTTTCTTGATGATTCCGTAAAATATTCCTCCACCCAAAGATGCAGGTCGGCCCATGAGGTTGGAATGTTGTTATGGACCTTTCTGACCCAACGTTGCCGCCCCGTCCTGCCTCCCAATTTTAATTAGTTGTTCAATCAAATTTATGGTCAGCCTAAAATGATGTTATGCTCGTCATAAAGAGTTGGGCCTGTTGAGACTTTGTATTCACCGTAACATTCTCGGCCCATGTTAATGTTGTTATGGACCTATTGGGTTCGGCCCAATTTTTTAGGGTGATGCTCGCCGCCCAAAAGTCTGGTCCAAGAATGGTACGACTATTGATAGTATTTTTTTCAAATTCGACACGTTCCAAGAGTAGGAAATCGTAGTTCTGTTCAACTCCTCTAACTCATACGCACCGTTCATCAAACATTTTGACACTCGATAAGGGCCTTCCCATGCTCGTCTGAACACACCTCCCGATACCCCTATCGCATGTCAGAGAATGAGTTCGCCAATTTTGAACTTTCGTGTTCAAACTTTAGAGTTGTAGTATCTTTCAGACCTTTGCTTGTATGTAGCATTTTTGAGGTCGGCCTGAAGTCTTATTTCCTCTATCAGATCCGCTCCGAGTGCCAACGCCTGATCATTTATGTGCTCTCCGAAACTCATGGTTCGTGGGCTCGGAACTTCAATTTCCACCGGTATAACCGCCTCAGTACCAAATGCCAACACAAAAGGTGTTTCATTAGTGGATGTTCGAAATGTTGTTCGGTATGCCCATAACGTGTCCAGCAACTCCTCCGTTTGACTGAGGATAATAGGGTGTGGAATAGTATTTTTTGATCCCCCAACGAGCACAATTCTGCCTGAATTCGCTCCCATCAAACTGTCTCTTATTGTCGGTCATGATGGATTGAGGTAAACCAAATCGACATATGATATTTTTCCACACGAAATTCCACATACGCTGTTCGGTTGCTTTTACTATAGCTTCGGCCTCTGCCCATTTAGTATAATAATCAATGGCGACCACAGCATACCTTACCCCCGAAGTTCCCGTTGGGAAAGGACCGATCAGATCAATCCCCCATTTAGCAAATGGCCAGGGACTGAAAACCGATATAAGTTCCTCGAGTGGGCTATGAATAAGTAGAGTATAAACTTGTCATTCATGGCACGCGCGAGCATTCGCTATAGAATCTTTCTTAAGTGTAGGCCAGTAGTAACCTTGCCTGATCACCTTGTAGGCCAGAGCATATCCGCCTGTGTGGTTTTCACATACCTCACTATGAATTTGTACTAGTACTGTGTGTCCTTCCTCCGGGGTAACACACCTCAGCAGGGGCAGAGAGAAACTTCGCTTGTAAAGATGTCCATTAATGATAGTATAACGAGCAGCTTGCAAACGCAAGCAAATGGCCTGGGCTTTATTATCCGGGAGGACCCCGTTCTGCAAATATCTTAAAATCGGGGTCATCCATGTTATTTGCTCAACCTCCATCTGGGCGATCACGTATTTTGGGATTGATGGCAAACAGGTACGTATGATCACGACCTCTGATTCAAACACCTGTCCATCATGAAAAGTATACCAAGCAGCCTGCAGTCGAATGCGAGCTGCTCGAGTTCGGCAATTTGGGAGGACCCTGTTCTTTAGATAATTGAGAATCGGGAACATTGAGGTGCTATGTTTGATTTCCATGTTGACGATCATAGCTTTAGGTATCGATGGTGAACCGGTGGTGGTTACTACGATGTTCGTCAAGTCGGTTACTCCGTTAAATGTAGCTAGCCGAGCTAGGGCATCTGCAAATGAATTTTCCGACTGGGGCAGTTGCTCGATATACACCTGATCGAATTTTTTTGAGTAATTCCCTGGCTAATGATTGATATTGTGTCATTTGTTCACCTCGAGCTTCGTATTCCCGCCGAACCTGGTAAACAATTAACTAGGAATCACTGTATATCATCAACTTACGTACCCCCATTGCCATGGCCATATGTAGACCGCTGATTAGAGGTGAAATTGAGTGAGTTACGAGCGAGTTTTAGCCATGTTTTGAGTGCTTTTAGTGATATTATTGCGTTGATTGAGCATAATATTTATAAAGACACTAATTTACTTCTTTTGTGTGCATGACAGGAAAGAGGGCTAAAAATGGAGCTCGTGAAACTTTGCGGTGCACGAATCGGACTCCCGGTTGAAAAGATATGAAGGAAATACTGAAAAGTATTAGTTGGAGTGAAGAGAGGTGCTAGCAAAGAGAGGTCGAGCGCCTGGCGCTCGACCAATGCGGCTCGTGCGCATAGAAATATAGGCATCAAGGGGTGCTTGACCAAGTGAGGTCGAGCGAAACCGCTCGACCAATGTGTGTGGTCGAGCGAAACCAAGTTCAGCGGTCAAGAAGCGCTAGACCAAGTTAGGCCGAGCAGAACTGCTCGACCATGAGTCGTGTTCGAGCGCTCTGGGAAGAAAACATTTTTTTTCATGAAGTATATATAAGGGAAGACGGGATTCTGAGAAAGGAGGATGAAAAGAAAGGAAAATTAGACGAAAATTAGAGAGAAAAGGAGGAGAGAACACTCGAGGGTTCTGAGAAGAGTTGAGAGGTATTCCACCACGAGAAACACGATTCGGTTATCCAATTGACGATTTATATTACAGTTTTCCTGAATTACCTTCCAGAATTTCTGGGTTTTCTTATTTCTTGAAGAATTTCTTACAAGTAATCCACAATTTTAGGGTTTTGTTTGTTTCTTTCATTCAATACTAGTATTGCTCTTTGGATTCAATTGATTGATCATTGTTGATTTGTTTTACACACTATTGCATAATGATTTCTGTTGTTAAATTGATTATTTGTGATTTGACTATCAAGATGGTAGGTTAAACCCTTGATTGCTTTGGATAGGATGATCGCGTAGAAATAGTGAATTGGTTAGGCGATTAGGATAATTCGAGGTGTAATTTGGATAATCTTCTTAATTTGCTAATATGAATAACCAATCCAATAAAAACCATTGAACTGAGTACGAAAGTTGTTAGAGAGAGGATGACCGAATCACTCTTTTCCAATGAATAGGCTTGAGGAGAGGGTTTGTGATGGGGTTGGTAATATACCGGTTCATTTAGGGAGGACGACCGAATCACCCAACTTGAATTAGGGTTCTAGTAATTAAGTACGACCTAAATAATTTGGTTATTTGGTCAGTGAGGGAAAGAAGGTATTAGTTGGGTAATCGGGGATAAAAACCGAGCTTTTGCTGTACCTTACTTAGTGCGGGATTAGGGAAGTAGATTGCCTAGTTTTAAGTACACTTAGGATTACTCTCTTTGTACACCACGATAGTCCTAGTTGCCAAACCAATTCCGATAGTATACGTAGGGATTCCTGTCCAAAGCAACATTCTCCAATATTTGCACTTCATCATAAGTTAGTTTAATAGTTTGTTATCTGCTTGCTTTCGTTGATTCAATAGCATTAAAATAGAAATCTCAAATCGCATCCATATTAGTTACGAAGCATACATTTCCAGGGATTTACACGCATAAAACCTCCTTCAGGTTCGATACTACTTGGTCCAAATACTTACCCTTGCTACAGTGATCCCATACTCTTGTGGGGTAACTGCTAGTTGAGAACTTAGCATTTCACGATAAAGTCAATGGCGCCGTTGCCGGGTAAGAGACGTATGCGTAGTGTGTAAAACTTGGAAATAGATTAGTAGCTAGTAGTGGGTGTTTTCTTCATAAACCCAGAAATTCTGGAAGGTAAATTCAGGAAAACTGTAATATAAACCGTCAATTAGATAACCAAATCGTGTTTCTTGTGGTGGAATTCCTCTCAACTCTTCTCAGAACCCTCGAGTGGAATTCTGCTCGACCTAACTTTGTCGAGCGCTTCTTGACTGTTGAACTTGGTTTCGCTTGACCACACACATTGGTCGAGCGGTTTCGCTCGACCTCACTTTGTCGAAAATTTTTGATGCCAGATTTCGCACGCTGAAGCCACATTGGTCGAAAGCCAGCGCCGACCTCTCTAGTCGCTAGCACCTCTCTTCACTCCAACTAATACTTTTCAGTATTTCCTTCATATCTTTTCAACCGGGAGTTCGATTCGTGCACCGCAAAGTTTCACGAGCTCCATTTTTAGCCCTCTTTCCTGTCATGCACACCAAAGAAGCAAATTAGTGACTTTATACAGAGTATGCTCAATCAACACAATAATATCACTAAAAGCACTCAAAACATGGCTAAAACTCGCTCGTAACTCACTCAATTTCACCTCTAATCAACCACCGACCAGTGCTTCATACTCGGCTTCATTGTTGGTTGCTTGGAAATCGAATCGAATGGCAGTTGAGAAAGTTTGCCTGGAAGGGCTGATTAGTACCACGCCTGCCTCGAGCTCTCATGCTCGTTGAAGACCCGTCGAAAAACATATGCCATTACTGATCAACTTCATGTTCTGGTCGCTGCGGGTATGTGAGCTCTACCATGAAGTCGGCCATCACCTGACCTTTGATCGCCGTTTGAGGTGCGAACGTAATTCCAAACTGGCCCAACTCGACAGCCCATTTCAACAACCTTTTCGCCGTATCTGGTCGATGTAGTGCTTGCCGTAGTGGGAAAGTGGTGAGCACTTCGACAGAATGATTGAAGAAGCATGGCCGTAACTTGCGGACGCTCATAATAAGTGCATATGCAAGTTTCTCTAGTGGTGAATATCGGAGCTCAACATCCTTCAGCACTTGACTTACGTAATATACTAGCAGATGAGTTGCCCCATCTGCCCGGACGAGCACAACAATAATAGCATATTCAGAGGCTGCTAAGTACAAGTAAAGCTGCTCACCGGGCATGGGTTTGGATAATGTCTGTGTGTCCGCCAGGTATAGTTTAAGGGACTCGAACGCACTTTGGCAATGTTCGGTCCATTGGAATGTTCCTTTCATTAAAGCATCGAAAAATGGCTTACATTTGTCTCCGATTCGTGAGATGAACCGGTTTAAAGCTGCTAAACACCCTGTTAGCTTTTGGACTTCCTTTGTGTTTCTGGGGGCCTGCATGTCGAGCATAGCTTGAATCTTTGATGGATTTGCCTCGATTCCTCAATGATTAACCATGTGCACTAGAAACTTTCCCGAATGAACTCCGAAACTACATTTCTTGGGGTTTAGCTTCATGTTGTATGCTCGGAGAATATCAAAGATTTGGGCGAGATGGCCGAGGTGGTCTTCTTTGTGTTCGCTCTTGACCACGATGTCATCGATGTACACCTCAACTGTCCGCCCAATATGCTCATCAAACATTTTGTTCACCAACCTCTAATATGTTGCCCCAGCATTTTTCAACCCAAATGGCATGCGCTTCCAGCAAAACATATTTTTCCCGTTGCAAAATGAAGTGTTTTCCTGGTCGTCCGGGTACATGGGAATTTGATGGTACCCGGCAAAAGCATCCATGAAAGTCATGAGTTCATGCCAGGCTTTACTGTCGACCAGATAATCGATGTGTAGTACTGGAAAACTATCTTTGGGGCATGCTTTATTAAGATCAGTAAAATCTATGCATAATCTCCACGTACCATTAGGCTTTTTGACGAGCACAGGATTTGCTAGCCATTTGGGGCATTGGACCTCCAGAATAAGCTTGTTATCGAGAAGCTTTTTTACCTCAACGTCCAGCGCCGTATATTTCTCCGGACCAAACTTTCAGCATTTCTGAATAACCGAAACTTGTGTCGGGTTGATATTGAGATGATGACATGCATGTTTGGGATCAATTCCTACCATATCTTTATGCGACCATGCGAATACGTCTAAATTTGCTCGCAAGTATGCAATTATTTTTTACTTAAGTGGCTCCGGTAATTCAAATCTAATGAAGATCTCCAACTCTGGTCTGGCCGGGTCGGCCTGCACAGAATCCAATTCTTCGACCGGCGTTGCTCGCCACTTCCGCTGCTTCCATCGCGGATCCGTGATCGACCCCCTGTCTTCGCCTTCCGCCTCTACAGGTTCGAAACCTATACGAGGTTCCAAGTCTGGTGACTGATGGTTGAATGGTTGTTCGGCTTGGCCACCAGAGTCATCAATGTTCATGGGATCGGGGATCAACTCGGTCGTTGCACCCGTGTTTAGCTCGAAAACTCTGTTTGCTTCCGGGCTAGGTTGACGTGTTTCTCTTATCTCCAAATCAATGAATTCTATCATGCTTATAGTTGTTTTTTCTCCAGATGAACATGATAGTAGACAATCACGGGCTTTCATATGGTCGCCCTTCACGCTGCCCGTTCTTTCTACCGTTGGAAACTTGAGACAATAGTAGTACGTATAACATGCTGCCTTAAATTCATGGATAAATGGACGACCCAGAAACCTATTGTAAGTAGACGGAACATTGACGATTACAAAATTTAGCATTCTAGTTTGTCGGATGTTCGGGTCTCTAGACGACTCTAACTCTACACCTAACCTAATCAAACCATAAGGCCGGGTTATAGCAACCCCAAAGCCCATGATGGTATGATCACATGGTTCGATGTAGGCGCTAAGATCTCCTACTTGTTTCTCCATCAGATGCAGAGTATTGACGAACATAATGTTGGCATAAGCCCCAATATCGATTAAGAGTCGATGTACCTTCAACCCGAGTAATCGGGCACTGATCACAAGTGAGTTGTTGTGTGGGGGTGATAATGCCATTGAGGTCATCTTCTGAAAAAGTGATCTGATGGGAAGGTAGCGTGGCAGCTGACATGCTCGCCACACTTACTGGTGGATTCCCTTCATGGCGCGCAACTCCATTTTCTTACTCCTGTTCTACAAAGTGGGTTCCTGGTAGCGACCCCAACGGCCCATGTGCTGGGCGCACCATGTTTATTTCTTGCCCTGCTCAACCTTTATCAGTAGTAGGGGCACCTTTCTTTAGTAGATCCAACTGTCGTCAGGATTCTTCCGCTTCATTGTCCGATACTTCTTCTGTCTTGCGTTTCTTCTTGAGGTCGTCTGGTTGCTCCTTTCGAGCATCTCTGCTCGTTGGTTTCTTTAAATACCGAGTAAGGCTGTTTTCCTCATATAACTTCCAAAGTTGTCATAACAAATCCTGACATTTGTTGGTATCGTGTTCGATGAACTTGTGGTATGAGAAGAACTTGGTCGGATCCAGGTTGTCCTTTCTTCTGTCTATCCGCCGAGGTGGCTCCAGTAGATCCATGTCTTTGATCTGACTATATACTGTCTCAGGTGCAACACCGAGAATATGTGTTTCGAAACTTTCAAAAGGTTTGAAAGAACTCGGAGCCTTGTATCCTCCTTCTGTGACAGGTTTCTTATTGGTGACCACTTCCCTGGTCGCCCTTCTTGCCCGACCCGTGACTGGGCGAGCAACTCTTGCATGGTTATGATCTTGGCCGCTCGTTCACGAAATTGGGAGTATGTGCTCAGCCAATCTTGATGCATTGCCTTCCACATATCAGTATTGAGGGTGAGACCCCCGACAACCATGAGAACCTTAGCGTCCTCTTCCACAGGGGCCCCATCAAAAAGGCACTTATCGAACCTTTCAATGTATGTTCTATCTGATTCATCTTTCATTTGTGAAAAATGTGCTAACCTCTGCATTGGAGCCTGGCGAGCACATATTCATGAGAAGTAGGACATGAATTTTTGCCCCAATTGAGTGAAAGATGTAATAGACGCAGCAGGCAAAGTTGAGAACCATCGATGTGCTCGATCGCCCAAAGTCATAGGAAAGGACTGGCACTATGTAGCGTCCATGGCGCCTTAGGCGATCATGAAATCTGAATACTTACTGAGATGAACATGTGGATCAGATTCCACATCGAACATTGGGATCGGTGGGTGCTTTTTTGCCACTTTTTCCTGTACGGCGGCGGACATGATCACCGGGGATAAAGGCGAGCAAGGCAAGTGGCCGAGTCACGCTATCCCCTTTGATGCCGCCAGATTAGCTTGTAAGCTTTCGATCGCCTTTTGCATTTCGGCGAACTTGGTGGAGGCAACATACCTCGAATGGGGGTAGGCTCTACCACGATGACTCTGGTGGCCATGCTCATGGTGGTGCCGTTACTCCCTTCGTGGTCGCTCTGGATTTGTTAGGCGGTGGTGGACAGACAATCTCATCCCCACCGATTTTTCTGGCATCGGTTCCTTTTCCGGGTGATGGCAAGCATGTGAGGTTGAATGAATTGATGTATTCATCCGCGGCTTCTTCCCAGGATCCATACGTCGGTGTTTTCCCATCCGATCCTTAATAGAAAGTTTCAGACGGTGAAAAGTTGAGACCCTAGAGCCTTGGGGACATCCTCCATCGAAAAAATCTTCGGCAACCTTTTCAGCTTGATTTTTGGCTGCGGCTTTTTTCCCGACCTGCTCGCTATCAAGTGTATGCGAGTGTGGGTCATCGTCTTCAGGGGCTTTTTGTTTAGCCAACTCTTTTTCGGCTCGTTCCTTCTGAGCCTTTAACAAGAAATTTATGGCTTTTGTGTTAGCCGTCGGATCCTTAGCTATGCCCTCCAGATTTACGTCTTCTGGAGGTGGATTTTCCTGAGGTTGTCGTTGAGCCTCTCCTTGAGCGCGAGATGGGCTATGTACCGCTTTCTCAGTCTGCTTATTTTCCGATTGAGGCATTTTATTTCTTTTTTCTACCTCGATTTCTATAGTGTTTGGGTTAGGCATTTTGTGTTCGTTGGTACCCTCCTTCTAGCGCCAATTATTGTTAGTCGTCTTATGTGAAAATTATGATGTGGCGTTGTGTTGGTCCCGAAAAAATAATTTAATTTTATGAAAAAGAGGAGGGGGGAAAATGTGATTTTTAAAATTTTTCTTTATTCTTACAAGAATTTCTTTGCTTGTTATTAAACATTTGCATATGACAAGAACATAAAGCAATAAAGAACACAACAAAGTATAGTGGTTCGGAGACTCAAGCTCCTACGTCCACTCTCCCTATTTCGTAGGGAAATTCCTTCAACTCACTCGACTAGTTTATTGTGTTAGTCAACACAGTACAACCAGATATTTATAGAGCTCTCACTCAAAGGGACTTATCTCCCTCCACGGGATTGCCTACCCTCCCTTACGGGATTTCTTACAGATGTTTAAAGAGTTCTCAGTCTCGGGACTTATCACCCTCACGGGTTCGCCTCTGGACTTATAACCCTCCACGGGATTGCCTCTTCAACTACCTCATGTAACCACTACTTCTCTCTCAAGAATGGGGTTTGGGTTTGGTGTTGTCTCCAACTAGGTTGAGATTTTCTCTTACAATTGTTTAGCCTTTATGCTAAGGTTGGAAAAATCTCTCTAAGCTTAGGATATATCATGTTTGGCTTAGATTGGGTTTATAACACTCTTGAATATATTTTGGATATCTATAGATTTGTGTTCTATGGTGGAAATGCTTGAAGATATGGCTCTTGGCTTAATAGCATTTTTCCACACTTAATATGATGGAAGAGCTTGTATTTATAGTGTGGATTTGAATGTTACCGTTGGAGAAAGTCACATTCAAATCCATACTATTCTGTAATTTATGTAGCTTTTTGGCAGGCTTTTTGACCTCCTCTTATTGGTCCACGTCAGCATTCAGGCCTTCTGAAATCAGCATTCAGCATTCAGGATTCCAGCACTCAGGATCAGGACTCCAGCACTTAGGATTCCAGCATTCAGGATCAGGATTCCAGCACTCAGGATTTCAGTATTCAACATTCTGCATTCCAGCATTTCAGCATTCAGGCCATCTGACGTTCAGTGATCTTGGACTCAGCCTTCTTCCATTCAGGCCACTTTTCTTCAGGCATATTTCCTTAGGAAACTTCAAATCAGTCCCCCCTCAACTTGTTCACTCTCCCCTCAACTTGTTACCTGTAAAAATGAACTTAAATAATACAAGTTGATAATTACACAATGTTTTGGCATAAATAATCAAAACTAAAATATCCCAAAAATTTTCTCATTTTTGATAATGATGCCATAACCTTTTAAAAATAACTTCCACAAAAAATATATCTTCCCCCTTTTTAAAAACGAATCTGTTCAGATGACCACAAATAATTTTTCTTAAAAGAAAACAATAATCAACAAAATCAGTGGTCTTTTGAACACCTGCTCTGATACCTGTTGTTGATCCCGAAAAAATAATTGAATTTTATGAAAAAGGGGAGGGGGGTAAAATGTGATTTTTAAAATTTTTCTTTCTTCTTACAAGAATTGCTTTGCTTGTTATAAAACATTTGCATATGACAAGAACATAAAGCAATAAAGAACACAACAAAGTATAGTGGTTCGGAGACTCAAGCTCCTACGTCCACTCTCCCTATTTCGTAGGGAAATTCCTTCAACTCACTCGACTAGTTTATTGTGTTAGTCAACACAGTACAACCAGATATTTATAGAGCTCTCACTCAAAGGGACTTATCTCCCTCCACGGGATTGCCTACCCTCCCTTGCGGGATTTCTTACAGATGTTTAAAGAGTTCTCAGTCTCGGGACTTATCAACCTCACGGGTTTGCCTCTGGACTTATAACCCGCCACGGGATTGGCTCTTCAACTACCTCACGTAACCACAACTTCTCTCTCAAGAATGGGGTTTGGGTTTGGTGTTGTCTCCAACTAGGTTGAGATTTTCTCTTACAATTGTTTAGCCTTTATGCTAAGGTTGGAAAAATCTCTCTAAGCTTAGGATATATCATGTTTGGCTTAGATTGGGTTTATAACACTCTTGAATATATTTTGGATATCTATAGATTTGTGTTCTATGGTGGAAATGCTTGAAGATATGGCTCTTGGCTTAATAGCATTTTTCCACACTTAATATGATGGAAGAGCTTGTATTTATAGTGTGGATTTGAATGTTACCGTTGGAGAAAGTCACATTCAAATTTTTGCAACTTTTTGGCAGGCTTTTTGACTTCCTCTGATTGGTCCACGCCAAAGATTCGGGCCTTCAAATCAACATTCAAATTCAAGATTCCAAAGACTCGGATCGATTCCAAAGACTCGGATCGATTCCAAAGACATAGGATTTCAAAGACTCGAGATTTCAAAGATTCAACATTCAAAGATTCCAAAGATTTCAAAGATTCGTGCCATCCGACGCTCAAAGATCTTGGACTCAGCCTTCTTCCATTCAGGCCACTTTTCTTCAGGCCTATTTCCTTAGGAAACTTCAAATCAGTTCCCCCTCAACTTGTTCACTCCCCCTCAACATTTTTATTACCCTTAAAATGAACTTAAATAATACAAGTTGATAATTACACAATGTTTTGGCATAAATAATCAAAACTAAAATATCCCAAAAATTTTCCCATTTTTGATAATGATGCCATAACCTTTTAAAAATAACTTCCACAAAAAAAATATCTTCCCCCTTTTTAAAAACGAATCTGTTCAGATGACCACAAATAATTTTTCTTAAAAGAAAATAATAATCAACAAAATCAGTGGTCTTTTGAACACCTGCTCTGATACCAGTTGTTGGTCCCGAAAAAATAATTTAATTTTATGAAAAAGGGGAGGGGGGAAAATGTGGTTTTTAAATTTTTTCTTACTTCTTACAAGAATTGATTTGCTTGTTATTAAACATTTGCATATGACAAGAACATAAAGCAATAAAGAACACAACAAAGTATAGTGGTTCGGAGACTCAAGCTCCTATGTCCACTCTCTTTATTTCGTAGGGAAATTCCTTCAACTCACTCGACTGGTTTATTGTGTTAGTCAACACAGTACAACCAGATATTTATAGAGCTCTCACTCAAAGGGACTTATCTCCCTCCACGGGATTGCCTACCCTCCCTTGCGGGATTTCTTATAGATGTTTAATGAGTTCTCAGTCTCGAGACTTATCACCCTCACGGGTTCACCTCTGGACTTATAACTCTCCACGGGATTGCCTCTTCAACTACCTCACGTAACCACTACTTCTCTCTCAAGAATGGGGTTTGGGTTTGGTGTTGTCTCCAACCAGGTTGAGATTTTCCCTTACAATTGTTTAGCCTTTATGCTATGGTTGGGAAATTCTCTCTAAGCTTAAGATATATCATGTGTGGCTTAGATTGGGTTTAGGACACTCTTGAATATATTTTGGATATCTACAGATTTGTGTTTTATGGTGGAAATGCTTGAAGATATGGCTCTTGGCTTAATAGCATTTTTCCACACTTAATATGATGAAAGAGCTTGTATTTATAGTGTGAATTTGAATGTTACCGTTGGAGAAAGTCACATTCAAATCCATACTATTCTGTAATTTATGCAGCTTTTTGGCAGGCTTTTTGACCTCCTCTGATTGGTCCACGTCAGCATTCAGGCCTTCTGAAATCAACACTCAGGATCAGGATTCTAGCACTCCGGATCGATTCCAAAGACTCGAGATTCCAAAGACTTAGGATTTCAAAGACTTTCGGGATTTCAAAGATTCTGCATTTCAAAGATTTCAAAGATTCAAAGCCATCGATGTTCAATGATCTTGGACTCAGCCTTCTTCCATTCAGACCACTTTTCTTCAAGCCTATTTTCTTAGGAAACTTCAAATCAGTTCCCCCTCAACTTGTTCATTTCCCCCTCAACTTGTTACCTGTAAAAATAAACTTAAATAATACAAGTTGATAATTACACAATGTTTTGGCATAAATAATCAAAACTAAAATATCCCAACACGTTGTGTATTTGACAACGTAACAAACAAGATAAGATGTGACGAGCACAAGTGTATGTGACGAACACACGTGTAAATATGAGAGGGAAAGCAAGTAACACAGTAGACAGGGGGACAATTTGTGATCCCTTTATTTGACCTCTGAGGGTCTATTTATACTAGTTTGGCAAGCATGTGCTATCTTGCCTAGCATGAGCTGGCTATTTCTTGACATGCAAGATTACACGAGGTTATGCCATGTGTCCCTGATGCCATGTATGGTCGCCACCTATCCTTTCCTCCACTTGAAGTCTTCTACTCGTCATCCAGTGGTCACTGCTGAGCAGGTGACCTATCTTCGTGTTATGTGAGTCGTGCTCGTCTGCTTTGTTTAGACAAGTGCTTTACTCTATATGGTTGACCATGGTTTGACTTAGAGCATGGAGTCTTTTGCCTCGCATGTTCGCGTGGTGTGCAGGTTAAATGGCCCCCCAGGTGATAAATCATAGGGGGCTGGATTTGCCTATGATGGAGAGAAAAGTTTGGACTTGCATTGATTCTCTCTTACCTCCCCATTACTTCAGCTCAGGTCCCCGTAGTGGGCTCACCTAACTGGCGAGCATGTCCAGTGGGACCCCGGGTGAGCATTCCACTTGCTAGTTGGAGTGGGGGCCGGTTTGAGTTACGCGTGCTCTCCTGATGTGACAAGCTTGCGTGTTGCTTCCGTGGATGTCCTAACATCCTTGCCTACCTTGCAAGCTCCTTTGTGTTTAACTGGCTCTCCTTCTTGTGTATTGGTCCACGTGTTCGCCTGATGAACACGTGGCAGGTTAACTTTGACTAATTTAATGGAGAGCACAACACGTGACAATTGGATATATGTGCCCAATGTGTTTAATTTTTTGTTTTGATGTTTGCTTTATTCTCCGTGCTTATTTAATTATGTTTGAATATGCGATGCATGAGTAATTGTTTTGGAAAAATCTCATTTTCGAAAATTACTAAGTATGTTTTAAATAATTAATTGACAATTTTATTCCGGATAATAAAATTGAATTAATTTTGACCTCCATGATTTATTTATTTGTGAATTCTTTTGGAGAAATTCCCCCACGGGACGACCAAAAGATAGCTTTCACATGAATAAATTCCAAACGGATGATTGTTGATTATTATTAGTTGCGACGATGACCCTCCCCACGAGGCTCTTTCAAAGCGAAATAATAATTCTGTATTTAATCATGGTTATTACTTAGGTATAAGATTAATATGCATATACTTCCCCGAAGTCCATATCAAACTTATATTGGTCAAGTGGGAGCCAACTATTAATCTGGATATTAAAGGTTTGTAACTTCTTTCTTGTTTACAACCTGCTTGAATGTGTTTAAATAATGATCCACCCCACGTGGCTTATTTAAACTGTTTTGAGATGTTGGCTGATGCATGTTCATATTTTTTTTGAGATTTTAATATGATACATGTGATCGAACTATGTGATAATTTTGTGCTTATGCATATCGTTATTTATTTCAGTACAACATGTCGCAACCTTTTAATCCACTGAAATATACACTCAAAGAACACCAACTTTCTGGTGAAAATTATGAGATTTGGAAAGCGAAACATGAAAATAGTCCTCACTGCACAACTGAAACACTACTGGGTTCTTGGCGTGTCCAAGCCTGATAAGCCAACTAAAGGATCAACGTATGCGGAGAGACTTCAGTATGATGACTTGGAGCATTCCAACGAGCCTATGAAATGTATAATCTTGACTTCCCTGTCTGACGATTTGAGATACATTCATGAAGGTGTTGAATCTGCTGCGGAAATCATGGAAAGTCTTGAAGAAATGTTTTCAACAGAAAACCGCATGATCAGTCAGTTGAGAAGGCTGAAGATGACGGAGGGAACACCCATAAGGGATCATATTCTCAAAGTCATGTCATTTTTACAAACTTGCTTATCTTGGTGCTAAGTATTGTGATGGGTCTAAAATTGATTCATTTTCCGAACTCTTCTAAAATCTTTCGATGAGTTTGTAGTTTTGTGATAAGCGATCACATGTTCACTATGGACACTCTGCAAGAAGCTTTGGAGATTGTAGAGAAACATTTGGGAAAGGAGGATGAAGCATTGGTGACTAAAGGTCTCCTCTCAAAATCTAGACCAATGGTGGGTAAGATTAATGAGGAGAAAAACCGTCGAGACCAATGCAATCCCATCAATAAGAAAAGCAAGAGAGAAGCGGTCAAATGGTTGAACGTCAAGAGAAATCCAAAGGGGAAGTGTTTTAACTGCGGTGAGAAAGGACATTGGAGGTCAGCCCGTTCCAAACCCAAAAGGACTGGAAAGAAAGATAATTCTCATGCACTAGTTGTTGAAACTTTTTTAGCGGCGTATGCTTCCCACTTGTGGGTAGTGGACATGCGATCCACTGATCATGTTTGTTTTACTTTACAGGGGTTCAAGCGAACCTGACAACTTAGTGGGAGTGAGATCCTTATCACACTGGGAGATGCTACGAGAGTGGCAGCTGAAGCAGTGGGAGAAGTGGAGAAGTGCAGTTGTCTTTTGAAGACAAAGTTTTAAAATTGAGAGATGTTCTTTACGTTCCTAGTTTTAGAAAGAATTTGATTTCAGTTTCTAAACTTTTTCTTGATGGATATTCGGTTACTTTTAATAAAGTTGTTACCATTGCTCTAAATAATGAGTATATCTGTCATGGAACATTGTCGAATAATCTCTACACAATTAACTGTGCACACCACTCACGAAATGCATCCTATAACACATCGACTGTTTCGGATAAAAGAAAACGTTCATCAGAAGTGAACGAAACACTTCTATGACATCTAAGGTTAGATCATATTAATCCAAAGAGGATCCAAAGGTTGGTTCAAGATGGTTCATTGGAGTCTCTCAGAGTTGAACCATCTCCAACCTTGCGAATCATGTTTGGAGGGTAAAATGACCAAGAGGGCATTCGGAGCCAAGGGGAATAGAGCCAAAGAAGTGTTAGAAATCGTTCACACCGATGTATGTGGTCTAATGTTAATCAAAGCAAGAGGAGGCTATGAGTATTTTTATACTTTCATCGATGATTACTCAAGATATGGATACATTTACCTTATGAAGCATAAATCTGAGACCTTTGATAAATTCAAAGAATTTAAGGCTCAAGCAGAGAATCATAGGGAAAAGCGTATCAAGTCTCTACGATCTGATCGTGGAGGCGAATACCTCAACGATGATTTTTTGAACTACTTATCGGATGAAGGGATTGTATCCCAGTTGACTGCACTCGAAACCCCTCAACAAAACGGGGTTGCAGAATGAAGAAACATGACTCTTTTAGAAATGGTCATGTCAATGATGAGTTATGCGGATCTACCCAAGTCATTTTGGGGTCACGCCTTGGAAACAACGGCTTACATTCTAAACTTGGTGCCATCCAAATCGGTTCCCAAAACTCCTAAAGAGTTGTGGACAGGGCGCAAGCCCAGTTTAAGACACATGAGAATCTGGGGGTGTCCAACATACGTGTTGAACAAGGAAGACAGTAAATTGGATCCAAGATCAAAATTAAGGCTGTTTATAGGGTATCCCGAGGGAACGAAAGGGTGCATGTTCTATGGTCCCGAAGATCAAAAGGTGGTAATCAGTACGCACTTTAGATTTTTGGAAGAAGACTATATGAACGATAAAAAGCCCAGAAGTGAGATTACCTTAGATGAGCTAAAGGGGCTTACCTCAATGCCAACTGTACAAGTCGATATACCAAATGACACACTTACATAATCGAAACCTCGTCGTAGTGGGAGGGTTGTCAGACAGCCCGAGAGATTCATGGGAATAGGAGAGTCGTTAGACTTGGTCCCTGGTGAGAATGAATCAGACCCATGGACATACAATGAGGTAATCCATGACAAGGACGCAGATTCTTGGCAAACATAAATGGAAGCCGAGATGGGTTCTATGGACCATAATAAGGTGTGGGAGCTAGTCGAACCACTTAATGGGATCAAACCCATTGGTTGCAAGTGGGTATACATGAGAAAAAGAGGACCGGACGGGAAGGTTGAGACCTTCAAGGCTAGACTTGAGGCAAAAGGTTACACTCAGAAAGAAGGGATCGACTATGAGGAAACCTTTTCTCCTGTAGTTATGCTTAAGTCCATCTGTATTCTCTTGTCGATAGCTGCGCAACTCGATTTTGAGATCTGGCAAATGGATGTCAAGATAACTTTCCTAAATGGAAGTCTTGAAGAAGATATCTATATGCAACAACCCGAAGGCTTCATTGAAAAAGGCCAAGAACATCTAGTTTGCAAGATCAAGAAGTCCATCTACGGACTAAAGCAAGCATCGCGTGCTTGGAACCAATGTTTTGATCAGGTTATAAAGTCGTACGGGTTCGATCAAAACGAGTTCGAAAGTTGTGTATAAGAAGCGTGTCGGAACTGCATTGGTATTCTTAGTACTATACGTAGATGATATTCTGCTCATCGGAGACGATGTAAAGGTTTTGTCAGATGTAAGGGCATGGCTATCAAAACAGTTTGATATGAAGGACTTAGGGGAAGCCGGTCACATCCTTGGGATCAAGATCACTCGAGATCGTAAGAAAAGGATGATAGGTTTATCACAAGCTTCATACATAGACACTGTCTTGAAGCGATTCAGCATGCAAGATTCCAAGAAGGGTTTTGTGCCTTTTAGACATGGCATACATCTATCCAAAGAAATGTGCCTGAAGACGCAAAGGGAGATAGATGATCTTTCTATTCAAAGAAAATCTTTCTCCCAACTTATCCATAATTTTCGAAATTATATAGGAAAAATAAGCAATAATATTTATTTTATTTTAATCACCTTTTCAGTTATTGGACTATTTGTTGGGCTACTCAGGGGGCCTTTAGGAGAATTAAGACTGGACCTTCTAATGGACCTTGAATATCTAATATTGAGCCACAATATAATTCAAGCCCATAAATATTAATTAATCCCACTAAATAATTAATATTGCACTATCCATCTTAACCCATATTACAGTCAATATGGCTCCCGGTCATTATTTCTCGTGTTTAAGATTATCTAGCCCATTAATTAATTCAAGCCACTGAAATAGCTTTCCATTAATTAATATCTTTTATCCTTGGTCAAGGAACGGTTCAACATTATTATCCATACAGGAACTAATTCCACTTGCAAGATTTGGTATGATAAAGCTTATGAACCTCTCAAGGGGGCAAATCAAACAAGCGTACTTGCACACGATTCTTTGTATTAAATCTTAGCAATCACATGTGACTAATAATATTGCCCAAGATAAAAAGTATTGAATCTCATTGATTCGCTACTCATGATAAGTCAAAGCAATAGTTACCAACCCCACGTGATCCTATTTAAGGAACGAAGATTAAGAAACAACGAACCACTGAGGTCAAATTCTTCCTTGTTCAGTTCTAAAGAATTTATCCTCCTGTAGGTCCTATTCAGTGCATCAGTCATGAACTAGTGTAATCTCTTGGTCAAGACAAGTCAATCTGAGCCTTACACTTCAACCTTTCACGATGGGTTGTTCATTTCCATCTAGGTTGTGAATAACGTACTTTTAGTTACAAGGGACTGTTAATTTAATCTTCTGTGATCTGGTATCACTAAATTAACTACAATGTAACACGTACGACTTATTGAACAGTTATGCAGTAAATATATGTAACATTCGATAATATTTAAAGCATCAGTGATAAACAATTTATTTCAGTAAATAAGTCTGAAAATTCAGTTTTGATTATACAAAGTAAAAGCATACTTTCCAGTATAATCCCAACAATCTCCCACTTATACTCAAAGTCTGCTTTTAAGTATACTACAACATGTCTCGCGTAGTCTATGATATCTAATGTCACCTACACGAACCTAATAATTTCTCCCACTTATACTCAAAGCAGATTGGCAACGGTCTTGACACCCATTCCTTTCACACGTCTCTCGAATGTATTCAGAGGCAGACTCTTTGTGAATGGATCTGCTAGGTTGTCCTCAGACGCTATCTTTGCCACATCTATATCTCCTCTCTTAACAATTTCTCGTATAAGATGTCTTTCCTTTAGTGTGCTCGTTTGACTCGTGGACTCTTGGTTCCCTTGAATTTGCAACTGCCCCTAGCAGATATTGCTAGACAAATTCGGAACTCCATCCAAGTCCACTAAGAAGGTCTAGAGCCAAATCGGTTCTTTCATTGCTTCACAAGCAACTACTTACCCGACTTCCATGGTTGAGTCAGTGATGTCCATTTGATGGCTACACTTCCTAAATGGAAACACACTAACTGAGGTAGATAGTTTCTCGAATCTAAGTCTGATTGGAAATCTGAGTCCGTGTAGCCGATGGGGATTGGAGTATCTGACTGATAAATCAACATTCTATCCCGAGTTCTTTTCAGATACTTCAGAATGTTTTTAACTGTCGTCCAATGCTCTTTCCCTGGGTTACTTTGATATCTTGCTATCATGCCTACGACAAAGCAGATATTCGGTCTCGTACACAGCATTGCATACATAAGGTTTTCGACAGCCGAAGCACAAGGAATGCCTTTCATGTCATCTATCTCCTTTTGTGTCTTAGGGGACATTTTCTTGGATAGATGGATTCCAAGTCTGAAAGGTACAAATCCTTTCTTGGAATCTTGCATCTTTGAATCGTTTCAAGACAAATTGTCTATGTATGAAGCTTGTGATAAGCTATCATCCTTTTCTTGCGATCTCGAAAGTGATCTTGATCCCAAGGATGTGTCCGCTTCTCCTAAGTCCTTCATATCAAACTGCTTTTTTGAAAGCCATGCCCTTATGTCGATAACACCTTCACATCGTTCCCGATGATCGAAATGTCGCCTCACGATAAGACTAAGAATACCAATGCGCTTCGACACGCTTTTTATACACACAACTTTAAAAACTTGTTTTGATCAAACCCATATGACTTTATAACATGATCAAAACATTGGTTCCAAGCTCGGATGCTGTTTTGAGTCCGTAAATGGACTTCTTGAGCTTACAAACTAGGTGTTCTTGGCCTGTTTCAATGAAACCTTGGGTTTGTTGCATATAGATCTCTTCATCAAGACTTCCGTTAAGGAAAGCTGTCTTGACATCCATTTGCCAGATTTCAAAGTCGAAATGCACAGCAATCGATAAGAGAATACGGATGGACTTAAGCGTGGCTACGCTAAAAAAAAAAGTTTCCTCATAATCGATCCCTTCTTTCTGAGTATAACCTTTCGCCACTAGTCTTGCTTTAAAGGTTTCAACCTTCTCGTCCGGTCTTATTTTCCTCTTATATACCCACTTTCATCCAATGGGTTTTTGGGGTTCGACTAGCTCCCACACTCTATTATGAAACATAGAACCCATTTCAGCTTTCATTGCTGTTTGCCAAGAATCTGCATCAATATTAATTTTATTTTATTTTAATCACCTTTTCAGTTATTGGACTATATGTTGGGCTACTCAGGGGGCCTTTAAGAGAATTAAGATTGGACCTTCTAACAGTTCTACTATCCAATTTCAAATTTAATGTCCACGAATTAAATTACAATTTAAAAAATTCAGAGTCTCAAAAGCAAATGCTCGATACCAGTTGTTGGGGAATGAGTTGCACAAATCTATTCGGGGTGAATATTTAAATACAAATTTAATTCATTAATTATTACTAGCATGAATTAATCCTATATTAATTCCAATAATAATTGCAACAACATATCATGCATATAAAAAACCACGTAAAACCTACGCATGTGGAATCTACGGGTTTACGTGAACGTACCTCTCGGGATGGCAGTGGCTTTGGTCGGACGGACTAACCAAAAGGACTTCCCAAGTATTCCCTTAGCCCTTGCTCGACAATCCGGTGGAAGGATACTCGCGGAACAATTAACAAAAGGAAAAAAAATAAACTTTTTTGCACCACTTATGTGGATTTGCTAATATTTTCAGCACATGGAATTGTACTTGAGAATGAACTAATCATCCCCTATTTATAAGAGAGGGGTTGGACGAAATTTTAGTGATATTTCAATGTGGGAAAAGACTTTTCTTGGTCACCAAGAAATCTTGAATATATCCCTTATATTCTTTTTCCCATAATTAAAATATTCCACAAAAATCTCACCTCCTCTATTATGGACAAAATTTCAAAATATTTAAGCAAGAATCCAAGATTTGGATCTTCTTGAATTTATGAGATATTCTTGTATTTCAAGAAATACATATCTTCCATAATATCTTTTCAAGAAAATCAAGAAAATCTTTCTTGCCCACTATATTTCCAAAATTTTCAAAAATTCCCTCATGAATAACCAAGTGGGAGATTTCTTGAATTTAATGAGATAATCTTGTATTCCAAGAATACATATCTTCATTCCATAACAAAATTCAAAGAAAATCTTTCTCCCTCTCTTATCCATAATTTTCGAGTTAATTAGAGAAATATTAAGCAACAATATTTATTTTATTTTAATCACCATTTCAGTTATTGGACTATATGTTGGGCTACTCAGGGGGCCTTTAGGAGAATTAAGATTGGACCTTCTAATGGATCTTGAATATCTAATATTGAGCCACAATATAATTCAAGCCCATAAATATTAATTAATCTCACTACATAATTAATATTGCACTATCCATCTTAACCCATATTACAGTCAATATGGCTCCCGGTCATTATTTCCCGTGTTTAAGATTATCTAGCCCATTAATTAATTCAAGCCACTGAAATAGCTTTCCGTTAATTAATATCTTTTGTCCTTGGTCGAGGAACGGTTCAACATTATTATCCATACCGGAAAGTAATTCCACTTGCAAGATTTGGTATGATAAAACTTATGAACCTCCCAAGGGGGCAAATCAAATAAGCGTACTTGCACACGATTCTTCGTATTAAATCTTAGCAATCACATGTGACCAATAATATTGCCCAAGATAAAAAGTATTGAATCTCTCTCTGATTCGCTACCCATGATAAGTCAAAGCAATAGTTACCAATCCCACGTGATCCTATTTAAGGGACGAAGGTTAAGAAACAACGAACCACTGAGGTCTAATTCTTCCTTGTTCGATTCAAAGAATTTATCCTCCTCAGAGGGTCATATTCAAAAGATCGATCATGCATGCACTAGTGTAATCTCTTGGTCAAGAAAAACCAATCGAGCCTTACACCTCAACCTTTCGCGATGGTTGTTCATTTCCATCTAGGTAAATGAATGACGTACTTTTAGTTACAAGAGATCGTTAATTTAATCTTACGTGATCCGGTATCACTAAATTAACTACTGATGTAACACGTCATTTAATTATTGAACAGTTTATGCAAGAAATATATATAACATTCAATCATATTTAAAGCATCGATGATAAACAATTTATTTCAGTAAATAAGTCTGGAAATTCAGTTTCGATTATACAAAGTAAAAAGCATACTTTTCAGTATAATCCCAACATTTTATACACACAACTTTAAAACTTGTTTTGATCAAACCCATATGACTTTATAACATGATCAAAACATTGGTTCCAAGCTCGATGCTGTTTGAGTCCGTAAATGGACTTCTTGAGCTTACAAACTAGGTGTTCTTGGCCTGTTTCAATGAAACCTTGGGTTTGTTGCATATAGATCTCTTCATCAAGACTTCCGTTAAGGAAAGCTGTCTTGACATCCATCTGCCAGATTTCAAAGTCGAAATGCACAGCAATCGATAAGAGAATACAGATGGACTTAAGATGGCTACTGGTGAAAAAAGTTTCCTCATAATCGATCCCTTCTTTTCGAGTATAACCTTTCGCCACTAGTCTTCTTTTAAAGGTTTCAACCTTCCCGGCCCCCGGTCTTCTTTTCCTCTTATATACCCACTTGCATCCAATGGGTTTGACCCCATTAAGTGGTTCGACTAGCTCCCACACTCTATTATGAAACATAGAACCCATTTCAAATTTTCATTCTTTGTTTGCCAAGAATCTGATCCTTATCTTGGAGTGCCTCGTCATATGTCCATGGGTCTGATTCGTCTTGTCTAGGAATCAAGTCTGAGGACTCTCCTATTCCCATGAATCTCTCGGGCTGTCTTACAACCCTCCCACTACGACGAGGCTCCGGTTGTGAAAGTGTGTCGTTTGGTATATCATCTAGTACAGTTGGCATTGAGGTTTGCCTTCTTAGCTCATTTAAGGTAATCTCACTTCTGGGTTTTCTTTGGTTCATATAGTCTTCTTCCAAAAATCTAAAGTGGGTGCTGATGACCACCTTTTGATCTTCGGGACCATAGAACATACACCCTTTTGTTCCCTCGGGGTAACCTACAAACAACCTTAATTCTGATCGAGGATCCAATTTACCGGCTTCCTTGTCCAACACGTAGGCCGGACACCCCCAAATTCTCATATGTCTCATACTAGGCTTGCGCCCGGTCCACAATTCTTTGGGAGTTTTGGGAACCGATTTGGATGGCACCAAGTTCAGAATGTAAGCCATTGTTTCAAGGCATGACCCCGAATCGACTTGGGAAGATCCGCATAACTCATCATTGATCTAACCATTTCCAAAAGAGTTATGTTTCTTCGCTCTGCAACCGCATTTTGTTGAGGGGTTCCGGGTGCAGTGAGCTGGGATACAATCCCTTCATCAGATAAGTAGTTCAAAAACTCATTGATGAGGTATTCACCTCCACGACCAGATCGTAAAGACTTGATACGTTTTTCCCTATGATTCTCTGTTTGAGCCTTAAATTCTTTGAATTTCTCAAAGGTATCAGATTTATGCTTCATAAGGAAAATGTAACCGTACCTTGAGTAATCATCAATAAAAATACTCATAACCTCCTCTTGCTTTGGTTGACATTGGACCACATACATCCGTGTGAATGATCTCTAACACTTTCTTTGGCCTATTCCCTCGGCTCCAAATGCCCTCTTGGTCATATTACCCTCCAAACATGATTCGCAGGTTGGAATTCGTTCAACTTGGAGAAACTCCAGTGAACCGTCTTTCACCAACCTTTGGATCCTCTTTGGATTTATATGACCCAATCTTAGATGCCAAAGAAGTGTTTCGTTCACGTTTTCTTTTGTCTGAAATAGTTGATGTGTTATAGGATGCATTTAAGAGAGTGGTGTGCATGATTAATTGTATAGAGATTTTCCATCAATGTCCCGTAACAGATACACTCATCATTTCAAGAAATGATGTCATTCTTATTAGAAGAAACTTAGTGTCCTTTAATCGAATTTTAGAAACTGGAAGTGAATTCTTTCTAAAACTGGGAACATAAAGATAATCTCAAAAAAACTTTATCTTCAAAAGATAGGTGCACTTCTCCCACTGCTTCAGCTGCCACTCTCGTAGGATCGCCCAGTGTGATGAGGATCTCACTCCCACTAAGTTGTCGGGTCCGTTTGAACCCATGAAGCCAACATGATTAGTGGATCTCGTATCAACCACCCACGAATGAGAAGTATACGCCGCTAAACAAGTTTCAACAACTAGTGCGTGAGAATTACCTTTTGTCTGGTCCCTTTTTGGGGTTGGAACAGGCAAAACCTCCATTGTCCTCTCTCACCGCAGCTTAAGCACTTCCTCTTTGGTATTTTCCTTGACACAACAAGCATTCCTCATCTTACCATTGCCCTTGGCAATAGTTGAGTTTTATTGCTTATGGCTTTTGGTCCTCTTCCTTTTCTTGCCTACCCTTGGCCTAGAAGATGAAGACGGACCACTTGCAGTCAAAGCTTGAGTTTGGTGCCTTATCTACATTTCTGCCGAGACCAAAAGCTTGCAACAAATTAGCTAGCGAGGCCAAAATGCTCAAAAACTTTTTGGCGCGAGTGAAGTACCAAATTCATCCGAGTCTCCGGATCATAATGCGACTCGAATCTCAAGTTTGTTCGGATGGACCATCTATTTTGAGGACGTAATCCCCACGGGTTTGCCCTCCACCATTTTCAAATGACGATCTCTCATGAGGTGATCCGACGAGTCCCGCATGTTTTGACTCGTCAGTTGGCTCACCTGATTTGGTGTGTCAAAAATCCACTTGTGCTTTTGTGCAGTTAGGACAATTATAATTTTCCAATCAATATAGTTTCCATACATATTGTATTGACTTTAAGTATAATAACAGTGGATTAAAAGGTAACGACATGCTGAACTGAAATAAATAACTATATGCATAAGCACAAGTATATCACAATATTCGATCACATGCATCATATTTAAAATCTCAAAAAAAAATATGAACATGCATCAGCCAACATCTCAAAACAGTTTAAATAAGCCACGTGGGGTGGGTCATTATTTAAACACATTCAAAAAGAGTTACAAACAAGAACGATTCAAAACCTTTAATATCCAGATTAATAGTTGGCTCCCATTTGACCAATATAAAATTAGACAGGACTTGGGAAGTATATGATATCAATTTTATACCTAAGTAATAACCATGATTAAATACAGGACTATTATTTCGCTTTGAACGAGCCTCGTGGGGAGGGTCATCGTCCGCCACTAGTAATAACCCACAATCATCCGCTTTGGAATTCATTCATGTGAAAGCTATCTTTTGACCGGCCCCCGGGAATTTTTCTCCAAAAGAATTCACAAATAAATAAATCATGGAGGTCAAAATTAATTCAATTTTATTATCCTAATAAAATTGTCAATTAATTATTTAAACATACTTAGTAATTTTTGAAGGTGAGATTTTTCCATTTGGGCAACTCTCATGCAAACACATTTAAACAAATTAAATAAAGCATAAGATAAAGACAAAATAAATCAAGCAAAAAAAAAAAAAAAACATATTGGGCACAAATTATCCAATTGTCATGGTTTGATTTTTCTTGGCTCGATCTTGAAGAAATACCGCCTTGATTTCTCCCACTTGATCGTCTCGAAAAGAACTCCGCTCTCAACGCCACGCCAAAGTAGCTTCGCAATGATGCACGATCTGATCCTGTCTGACCGCTGCCGAAAGAAACAACGCGTCCGTGCGCCTTAACCTGGCCTATCGCCCCCCCGAAGGCCAAGATGTCGCCCGCGAAGCCCGTGTTCGTAAAAGCCCAAGGCTTAGACGGTTTCCTCTCTGCACAAGGCGCGCCGCGTCCGCTGCCGATCCGCTCTGCGCCGCGGTGCCTCGTCGTTTAGCGCCACGCCCGTCTTGGCAGCGATCGATCGATCTCGGCCCTTCGGCCCTTTTGCGCCCAAGGCGTGCCTCAGCACGCGTTTTATGCGACGATGCCGCTTAAGTCTTGCTCGATTCGCCCTTTAATTCTTCGTCTCGTCCTCGTTTTTCGATCCTAAGCTACCATTTATATATAAAAAATAAATAAACCTAGATCTAGACTAGTCATTACATTGATCAAATCAAACAAATTCTAATCTACTCGTGGATTTTCTCATGAGGCAAAACGAATCCGAACGAATCGAATTAAAAAAACCACAGTTTATATGCATGCATAAACACATTAAATTACATGACAATTGTATACCTGCAAAACAGATCTATCAATTCTACTATCCAATTTCAAATTTAATGCCAACGAATTAAATTACAATTTAAAAAATTCAGAGCCCGAAACCGTGGCTATGATACCAGTTGTTGGGAAATAGGTTGCACAGATCTATTAGGGGTGAATATTTAAATACAAATTTAATTCTTTAATTATTACTAGCATGAATTAATCCTATATTAATTCAAATAATAATTGCAACAACATATCATGCATATAATAAGCCACGTAAAACCTAAGCATGCGGAATCTACGGGTTTACGTGAACGTACCTCTCAGGATGGCAGTGAATTCGGTTGGACGGACTAACCAAAAGGACTTCCCAAGTATTCCCTTAGCCCTTGCTCAACTATCCGGTGGAAGGACACTTGTCGAACAATTAACAAAAGGGAAAAAATAAACTTTGTTGCACCACTTATGTGGATTTGCTAATTTTTCCAGCACATGGAATTGTACACTACTCACAATTGTCGTTTTTAAAAAAAATACAATCTGTCGACGTTACAAAATATTTGATATTTTATCGACACTGATATTTTTCCGAAAAAACAATTTTTTCGTGTGTTACTGGGAATGAAACATTCATCCCCTATTTATAGAGCATGAAGTGGACGAAAATTTTGTGATAAAACAATGTGGGAAAATCTTTTCTTGATCTCCAAGAAATCTTGAATATATCTCATATATTATTTTTCCCATGATTATAATATTCCACAAAAATCCCACCTACTCTACATATATGGATTTTTCGAAAATAATGGCTTGCAAGAAACCAAGATTTGAATCTTCTTGAATTTATGAAATATTATTATATTTCAAGAAATACATATCTTCCATAATATCTTTTCAAGAAAATCAAGAAAATCTTTCTTGCCCACTATATTTTTAAAATTTTCGAAATTTCCCTTATGAATTACAAAGTGGAAGATTTCTTGAATTTAATGAGATAATCTTGTATTCCAAGAATACATATCTTCATTCCATAACAAAATTCAAAGAAAATCTTTCTCCCAACTTATCCATAATTTTCGAAATTTTATAGGAAAAATAAGCAACAATATTTATTTTATTTTAATCACATTTTTCAGTTATTGGACTATTTGTTGGGCTACTCAGGGGGCCTTTAGGAGAATTAAAATTGGACCTTGTAATGGACCTTGAATATCTAATATTGAGCCACAATATAATTCAAGCCCATAAATATTAATTAATCTCACTACATAATTAATATTGCACTATCCATCTTAACTCATATTACAGTCAATATGGCTCCCGGTCATTATTTCCCGTGTTTAAGATTATCTAGCCCATTAATTAATTCAAGCCACTGAAATAGCTTTCCATTAATTAATATATTTTATCCTTGGTCAATGAACGGTTCAACATTATTATCCATACCGGAAAGTAATTCCACTTGCAAGATTTGGTATGATAAAGCTTATGAACCTCCCAAGGGGGCAAATCAAACAAGCGTACTTGAACACGATTCTTCGTATTAAATCTTAGCAATCACATGTGACTAATAATATTGTCCAAGATAAAAAGTATTGAACACTAACAATCTCCCACTTGGACTAGAGTCAATCACTTACATGTCTAACCCCTAGACCATCAAATGTCTAGTGTGTACATGAACACTCAGTCTTTTGGTGAAAAGATCTACCAAATTAAATATGTGGGAATACATTTTAATTATATTTATCTTATTGTTATGATTTCCCGGATAAATGATAAGTCTAGGTACATGCTCGTTTATGCTTGTTGATCTCGATTCCTTTGCTTGCGCAATCGCACAAACTTTATTAGACAACTGGCACTCGAAACTGCCCCTAGTTCTCTTAACTATAAAATTCAGGCAATCTCTTTGAGGCTTCTGATACAGCAATGTACTCAACTTCGGTTGTTGAATCAACAGTAATATCTTGCTTGAAACTATTCCAACTAACCCCCCACCATTGAGAACGAAGACATAGCCCGACTGTGACTTGTAATCATCACAATCGGATTGGAAACTTGCATCAGCATAGCTTGTCGCGACTAGCTCTGACTGACCTCCGTAGACCAGAAAGAAATTTTAGTACGTCTGATGTACTTAAGAATGTTCTTGACAGCAATCCAGTTGGGTTCACCCGAATTCTGTTGATATCCACCAGTAATGATGACAGCGAAGACCACATCTAGCGTAATGCAAGTCATGACGTACATGATGGATACAATTATAGATGCATATGATATATCGTTCATCATACAAAACAATGGAACCAACTAGTACTTGTTCATGTCTACATCATACCAAACATAATTTAACCCAAAAATCAAACATTAACATATATAGAAAAAAAACACAAAATCAAATTTGGGGTTTCTTCTTTGGGGTTTCTTCTTCACATTCCATATGGGGTTCTTCCATCTAAATCTATATCTAAACAAAACAACCAAAAACTCTCTAAATCTTCTCTCTTTTCCTTCATTTTCCAGTTTCTTCCATCGGCTCTCTCTCCACGCTGCCTCCCGCCTCACCCCCACCACCATCCGCCTTCTCCCACTCACCCCCACCATGACCGTACAGCAAACTGTGGCTTACAAGCAGTGGTGAAAACCCAGATCCTTCATCGCCGCCCCCCAACGCCGAACTCCTAGCCATCGTCGCCGAACTCCAACCGCGACCCCTTCACCACGGCGCGTCGCACGTTTGCTTTGTGCCGATCTACACCACCGCTGCTTCGTGCTTCGCCGAAGAAAGTGAGAAAAGGCGGAGATGGGTAGTGGTTATGCATTTTTACCGGCAATGGGAAGGTGGAATATACGAGATTTTAGAGAGATATGAGAGAGAATGGAATTTAGAGAGAGAATGTGAATTTGAAAAATGGAAGATGATGGATGTGGGTGGGATTTGACCGGTAGATATGTGAGATTAGGTTGAGGGCAATTTTGTCTTAAAATGTGTCTTTTGTACCAAACTGTAATTGAAAATATTGATTGTATTAGAATGTAAAGTAAGGGTCGGAATGTGTAGTAGGATGGAATTATCCCATCTTTTTTTTTATCTTTAAGACAACAAGAACGGCGTCGTTTAATCCATATACCGGGTAATACCCAGCAGGAGATTCGGATCCGGGACTATTGGGTCTTTCCGGTAGTGGCTTGAACGAAACGAAAACGTATCATAATAAAAGCAAAAACCAAAGATTTTCGATTCAAGACTCGCGACCCCATCAAATTTTCTCAAAATTCGCTGCGTACACTACCAAAAATGAATGTAAGTTTAGTCTTTTCTGGATTCCGGATTCTTCGAGTCGAAGAAGAAAGCCGTTCCTTTTTGTTTTATTTTCTCTGAATTTGTTTCTGGTTATTTGATATCGTCCGTGTTAATGCTTGCAGTTGGTCGATTCAGCTCCAGCTATGAATAACTTGCTCGGCTCAGAATCCGATTCTCAAAGAACTTTGTATGATTTTCGATTCTAGAAATGTATTTAATTTGTGTATGAAGTTCTGATTTTTACACGGATTTTGCGAAGATAGGGTTTTAGCTTACCCGATTTTAAGACCCTGGAAATTGAAGCATTACTGACTTGATTTACATGGAAATATATTTAGTAGATAATATGATTTTTAGCAATTTAGTTTTTATATTTGTTACTGCGTGAGTGGTTGGATAATGGAGTTTGTTATTTGGTGGGTTTTTGGTGTAGGTCTCCCTATGTTACGGGGACGTCAGTGATTGGCATCAAGTATAAAGATGGCATTCTTCTGGCTACTGATATGGGAGGTGAGTTCTGAAGGATGCATCTTCTTTTTTTTTTTTTTTTGGCCAGAAAAAAATCTTGATTATACCATTTAATTACAGGAAAAATATAAAAAGATGTAAATCTATGCCATCATTTAATTGTTGGAGAAAATTTAGGTTAAGCTGAGAGATTGAAAATTTAGGTTAAGCAAATTGGTTACCCTGTCAAGTTGTAAAATTTTTGTACTGTAAATTATTAGAGGAAGTGCCCCACTTGTTGATCTCAAGTGCATGATAATCCAATTGATGCACACTGTTGTAAAAATATGACTTCGATCTCATAGATAACTTGTAATTGTGTAATTGCATAATTCTTGTGCCCACCAATGCATATGTACTTGTTCTGGATAAGTTTTTAGTTATGTGACTTATTCATAATGCTTTTCTTTGATAGGCTCATATGGATCTACCCTTCGTTACAAGACTGTGGAGCGACTGAAGTCAGTGGGAAAACATTCTATTATAGGTGCTAGCGGTGAGATAAGTGATTTTCAGGAGATAATGCGGTACCTTGATGAGCTTATGTAAGTGCATTTCTGTAAATTGGAGCCATGCTATGTTAATTCCTGCTTTTGACACAATTGCCTTTTTTATTCCCAAAATTTGGCTAATGATGGTGCTTGGAAGGGTAGTTGAACATTTTTAACTCATTATTGTTTTGTTAATGTAGCTTATATGATAACATGTGGGATGATGGCAACTCCTTGGGTCCTAAAGAGGTTCATAACTATCTAACTAGGGTGATGTATAATCGCCGTAATAAGTTCAACCCACTATGGAACTCTCTTGTACTTGGTGGAGTTAAAAATGGACAGAAATATCTTGGAACGGTGTGTATTATTTCTGAACTTTTTTTAAGTTGACTATTTTATGCTGATTTGTTTTAATTTATAGTAAGTCTCTCTTGCTCCCTGTTGATGTATTTTCACAGGTTAGTATGATTGGTGTCCATTATGAGGACAGCCATGTAGCAACTGGATTTGCTAATCACCTGGCTCGGCCTATACTTCGTGAAGAATGGCACGAAAATTTGACTTATGAAGAGGGTGTGAAATTACTGGAGAAATGCATGCGTGTGCTTCTGTATCGTGATAGATCAGCTGTCAACAAACTTCAGGTATGGAGAAAACTTCCCAATGCCCTTTCCTCTTTAGTTGTTACTTGATATGGATGTTGCTTTATCTGTATATCTCCTTTCTTTAACGTTGAAAGGTGTAACAAGCGCTGCTGGATGTACAAATTGTTTTCAAATGTGCCATCTTTTTTCCAAAATATTCTTGTTATGGCCACCATAAATTACTAGAATACCAGGGTTTATCCTCGTCTGTCAGTTCTGTCCTGGTAGAAAGGCTACACGCATCAATGCACATCTGCTAGTTACTCCCTCAGCCCCCTTCTAAGGTTCCTATTTTACTTATTGCACTGGGATCAAGAAATATAGTATAAAATGTTTAGGGAGTAGTTGAGATGTGTTAATGTACAAAAATGCCCCTAGAAGTAGAGTGTGTTTTGATTTAATTGAGTGACAATTTTTGTAAGAAAATTCAACTTTATGAGTAATTGTACTATGGGGTGGGGACTGGGGACACAACTTACCAATTATGGAAATGGGAACATTTGCTTGGGACTTGGGAGGGACCAAAATGGGAAAATGGGAACCTTAGGAGGGGCCGGAGGGAGTATTATTTTTTAAGCTAATACAACAATAGATGATGTGTGGCTTATTAGATTATGCTTTCTTTTTTTTTAAGTAGGTGATAATTATCCAGCTCATTTGCTCGGATAGGTGAGAAAGTGTTCGACTCAATATCTATATGCTTGACCACCACAAAGGAACTTAACTAAAGGAAATTGCAGCTTTTGCTTTTCAAGAATGGTGGTGAATGAAACTTTATCAGTTAATGCGAAAGTGAGAAAATCTGTTTTCCGAAATTTTGAGTGAACCTACAATCAATTAAATTGAACTGATGGACGAGAATTTCCGAAGGTTATTGAATCTTTGGTATTGATTGAAGTTTAATAGGTTCCAACTTGTAAATTTTTCCCTGGAAAAATAATTAGATTTGAGAGATCTGTCTTGTAGTTTCTTGGTTGAGTATGCTTTACAAGCATCTACTTTTCTTGAATCAATTTTTAAGAGAGTGAGATATCACAAATACATATCATCTGTTTCCATCCCATATGTAGAAATTGCAACGGTCCTTACATTTGTCTTTACTTTATCCCTAACCATGGATTTTAATATCCAGATTGCAAAAATCACGGAGGAGGGCTTCTCGGTTTCTCAGCCATACTCATTGAAGACCTATTGGGGTTTTGCTGCTTTCCAAAATCCCACAGTGGGTGCTGAGGGTTCATGGTAGTTAAATATGTGTTCGAATATATTATGCCAAAACATTTGCTGCATGTTCGTCTTGTTACGACTCTAACTGGATACATGCTTCTGAATCTGTATTTGAATCTTGGTTTGGCACTAGCTGTTGTTTCCTATGGTGGTGAACCCTTTTGGAACCTTTTGCTATATCTTTCAATTTAAAGTTGGTTAAAAGTAAAAACATATGTAAACTGCGGCGATTCTATGTGTACGTTTAGCAAGAATTGATTTATGTTTAGTACGCTAATAGTGTCTGTTTTTTACGCAACAAAGGGTGATAGATTTCTTTTCGATCTTGTATTTTTCGCTATACATATTGTGCTAACAATTGATCGAAGAGATAAAAGTTCTATAGGTTCACTTATTTATTTATTTTTAATATAACAACTACTTATTTCATTAAAAAGTAAAATGAAATTGGCAAGTGCTACTGCTGTTGCTTTCTTCCAACTATAGCAATAATTATTTTTGTTGTGAGATGAATTTAATAAAAGATATATGATTTTGATTAAGATCCCAAAATCCCTGAGTATGACATGTTCAGAATGATCTTGATAGTTGAGTCAGGATTCAGTTTTAGAGTATTCAGGATGTTATCTGCAAAATATATAGTCAGCAGATATAGTTCAGGATAGGTTCTGAAGACTCTGAAGAACTCAGTATGTTTCTGAAGAAACTGAAGTTTGATATGAAATGAAGTTTCAAGACTCGATGAAATCGAGAATCAAGAAGACTCGATGAGAAATCGAGATATCAAGACTCGATATATCTTGAGAATCAAGACTCAAAGATGAAGATTCATTATCGGTCAAGATATCTCGAAGACTCAAGACTCGAAGACCAAAGACTCGAAAGACTCAAGACGCAAGATCAAGATCAAGATCAAGAATATCAAGGCACAAGAATTATCAAGACTTCGGAATGTCATCAATGCTCAAGATAAACTCAATGTTCCGAGGCATCAATATATCTATCCGGGATGCACATCAAAAAGATCGCGATTCCTTAGAAAGTTAGATATTGCCAAGACATTCAAATGCGCATAAAAAGGAAACCAAGTCGGTGTTGTTAAGGTTATATCAACTCGAGTTTGTAACCAAAAAGCCAAGCTGAAGGTGTCTACCTTTAAACCGGAGACAAAAGTCAAAAAGAGGAAGACAACATCAGACCATACCGACACCGACAAAGGATGCGTCATTCAAAAAAAGATGTCGATGTACAAAAGTTCCAGATCGCAAAAAAAGTGAAGACTTACATGAAAGGCTATTGCCTAAAAAACGTGTTAGGGAGTTTCAAACCCTAAATATAGCCGCTCACACACCATAAGAGAAAACTCACGGTTATCTCTCAATCGGATAGTTTTCAAGAGTGACCTTGGTGTATGCCTATAAATCTTGGGTGACCCTCTACATTGTAAGGTTACGGGAAATTTATACGCAACTCAAGAGCTCAAACTTATTCTTGCAAAAGTTAAAGCACTCGAAAAACTTAGAATTTCCCAAGTGCTTCTATATTGAAGAGAGCTCACTATACTAAGCCTAGCTTGATAAGATTTATCCAAAGCTTAGTCGAGATATCCTAACCCTTTGCATTGTACTTCATTGTAAATGATATCTCATCCTAGTTGGAAACCAACCGAGAAACCCCAAACCCTTGCGAAGGTAGTTGGAGTGTGTTTGTTGGTGAGAAGAGTTGTAAATAGTTAGTAAACTCTGGCGGAGTAGTCGAAAACTCTAGAGGGTTAAGTTAGTAAGCTGAGGGTAGTCTGAAAGCTTGTTTGTGTTTGAGTAAGTAAACTACGAAGGTAGTCAGAAAGCTCAAGGTCGGGTTGAGTAAGTAAACTACGTGGAGTAGTCAGAAAGCTCAGGGCCGAGTTGAGTAAGTAAACTACGCGAGGTAGTCAGAAAGCTCATAAGTGATTAGTGAATTTCTCTGAGGATCAGAGAGAGTGGATGTAGGAGCTTGAGTCTCTGAACCACTATAATTGCTGTGTTGTTTATTGCTTTCCTTATCTCGCTTAATCTGTTGCATTGACTTGATTTTGAAAGCATACTTTTCACTTGATAATCGGTTGGAATCAATCCAATTGAAGTTGCATAACCGAATCACGGCTTTAATCACTATTTCATAAAGGGAAGGTTTTTGAAAAAAGCTTAAAACGCAGTATAAAACTAAGACGAACCATTCCGCAAGACGATCGAAAGTAAATTAGAACGATAGTTACCAAACCGAACTTACTCTTACGAGGGTTCGATAAGTTAGTTATCGATCCAAGCAACTCGGGATCTCTGACACTCGGGACTCGGTTGGGATTATCTCGCGAGGTATCTGAAAGCGACTTTCGGATCACTTTGTCTCGATGAGACTTTGACTCGAGCGATCTGTGCTTCTCGGGACCTAATCTTGAGGATTATCCGACCCAAGTGACCTCGATGAAAAAAAAGTTTTAAAAACACCGAACACGCGTATTTCCTCCATACACGTGTAAGACTCGTTTGCACCGGACCAACAAGTGGTATCGGGCGGTGGTTCAACTTGACCACTTGCTTTGTTGACCAAAAGTTTTATTTTTCAAAAATACTTGTGGTCTATCTGGTCGATCTTATTTGTCAATTTTTTTTTTTCAAAAGATCGGATAAAAATGTCTTCTAAAAACTTCCCATGTTCTCGGTGGAGAACTATGATCTATGGAGATCGAGAATGCAGGCTCATCTCAGATTCCAAACATGAGCGTATGTGGATAGTGGTCTCTCGAGGACCATTCCAATTTCTTGTGGTGAATCCCGGAGGAATGTAAGATGAGAGAATTGATCCTAGAGCGAGAATTTCCTAAGTCGATGACCAACCCGACTCTGAGGAGAGAAAGTTAGTCAATCTAGACTACATTGCAAACGACACACTATACAATCTAAATTGATGATGGTGTGATGGGAATGATCTCTCACCGTAATCTTTGCTAAAAGAGATTTGGGATACACTAGTTTGTAATGTGCGAAGCACATATCATATAAAAAGAAAACAAACTTTCAAAGGGCAATTGGAAAGTTTGATAGTTTTGAAATGGAAGATGGTGAATCAATAGACAAATTGGAAGTCGATTCACTAAAGATCATGAATGATCTAAATGCACTTGGAAAGAAATATCCCCAAAGAGAAGTTGCATTGAAAATTCTTAGAGGTCTTTCTAAGAAATGAGATATTCATGCGTGGTGATTGAAAACACCAAGAACATTAATTCAATGCCCTACCAACAAGTCTTCTCTCGAAATTTGAAGGCCTGAATTTGTAATTGATAAGAAATCCAAAAAAGTCGACAAGAAAGATGATTCATCATCTAGTAAGGATGTGGCTTTAAAAAGCCAAAGATAAAACTCAGAAAACTAGAGAGTCGAGAACCCCCATGCCAAAAAATCGGGATGAGCTTGAGGAAAAGCTAGCACCGATGGCAAGGAGGTTTGACAGACTTAATAATAGATTTGGAAAATACAAAAACTATTACAGAACCACAGTACCATAGGAAACCCGAGGACGATCAACCGAGAAAGAAGAAGGACTCGAAGTCGAGGGATCTTCATCCAAAGGAAGGACTCCAAGTCCAAAGAAGAAAGTGATCGGGATGATGATACCAACAGATGTTATAATTGCCAAAAGAAAGGTCACTTCCAAAGATGATTGTCCGGTTTGAGTCTTAAGGAGAGAAGAGAAAGGCAAGCTAAAAAAAAAGAGACAAGATGTTCTCTAGCAAAAAGGCCATGGTTGCGGAAGAAGAACACTCGAGGAGGATCTAGCTCTTCGATGAAATATTCTCAAACAAAGGGAAAGTGATGACATCCGTCGATGGCCATTGAGGAGGTAAACTCTTCTTTCTCTGTTGTTGCTCCTACACTAAAGACAAGAGTTTTCAAGTTCCACCGAAAAACAAATATTTTGACTTGATGGATTCTTTTGAGAATCGATGAAGGACTATCTTTGTTTTACAAGAATCGCTAAATAGAACTCAAGAGCAGAATAAGGAACTGAAAGTTCAAAATCTAAAATGGAAAGACTCTAGCAATACCGAAATCACTTCTCAATTAATGGGAGCTACTGATGAACTTGATGTTCTGAAAGTACAACTCTCGAGAGAAAGAGAAGTTCGATAATGACCTAACCGAAAAAGCTAGAGAAATCCAATCAAGAGATTCAACTAATCGGGACTAAGTTCAATGACCTCTCGAGAAGCATGAAACTCTACAGAATCGTGAGGATAGTCTTGTGTAAGAAGTTAACTATATTGAATAATGCATCTAATGTAATAGATGAAATTGAGTTACCGAGATCTGTGACTATAAAATCTGGATTGGGATACATTCGAGGGGAACCTCACAAGGTCATCTCAATCTTTGCATCAAGTAGCAAAGAAGACAATCTTTGTAAAACCCAATGTGCACCTACACTTCAAACCAAGTAATGCCCAATGTTCTAGACAAGGAAAAAGGACCTATGGTCTCGATAGAAACCGAATAATCGGTAGGAAAGCCCAAACCTCGGTGAAGGCTAGAAAACTGAGCACTCGATTGGAAAGTTTCGAGTAAGTACTTCAAAGCCTCAGTTAAGAATGCAAACTGAAAGGCTCCACATTGAACCATCGAGGAATCCTTAGATGAGAAACACTCAAGAGAGACATTCTCAATCAAGAGACCAAGTCCTCGATTATCTTTGAAAGACCCAGTTTTCAAGATGCATAACCCAACCCCCACTTGCCTAAGGGGTAAAGGTTATCTCAACCCAAGTCAACAAAGATTTAGACCAAATTGACAAAAAGCCTAAGCATCCGAACAAAAGGCCGTAACCAAAGAAGAATTCAAAAACCCATGTTCATGCTAAAAAGCTAAGACACATACACGTAAAAAAAAGCTAAGGCACCTAAAGTAGTAGATGTGTATGTTGATGTTTATGGAAGACAAATTAGCCAATCTAAAGTGATTAGAGTTGTCGAGCGCATTTGGATTCCGAAAGGTACATCTAACCTTGTAGGACCCTACACAAATTGGGTACCTAAAAATTGATCTGTTTTTTCGGAGGAAAACAAGGGCACAAAGTCGATTAAAGATCACATAAAGACGATGAGCAGAGATGAAAAAGGCCCCCTCGATGTATGGTATCTTGACGGTGGATGTTCAAGACATATGACAGATTCAAGAAGATACTCAAAGACTATGTTGAACAAAGAGGCCCACAGATCACTTTTTGGAGATAACTCCAAGGGATGATCAAGGATATGGAACTTTGGAAATCGACTCGATTCATATCCATGGTGTTTCATATGTATCCGGATTGAAGCATAACTTGCTTTCAATTAGCCATTACGTGATAAGGGTTTTAATGTTGAGTTCTCTAAGAACTTATGTTTTGTGAAAGATGATATATCACGAAAAGTATTCTTGACCGGTACAAGAAAAGGGAATGTGTATCTTCATTGATTGGAGTTCAACTCCTAAAGATACATGCTTAATTGCTAAAAGTTCCACAGATACCCAATTGGTTATGGCATAAAAGAATGAATCACCTAAATTTCAAAACCCCGAACAAGCTTGCAAGATTGGCTCTTGAAGAGGGTTGCTTAATGAAGTGTTCATGAAGGAACATATTTGTGATGCGTGCGAAAGGAAAACAAATAAGAGCATCATTTAAAAGCAAAGTTGATGTTTCTCTTGAAAGAATACTTGATTCTTGATATGGATCTTTTGGTCCTATAACACCATAAAAGCACTAATGGCGGAAATACACATTGGTAGTAGTTGATGACTACTCAAGATATACTTAGGTCATATTCTTTTCAAGAAGAAAGAGACTCGAACTAAAATTGCCGAGTGCATGAAAAGGCTCGAGATTGAGAAAAAAATCTGAGTGTGGTCAAAATCGATCGACAAGGAACCGAATTTATAAATCATATCATATCGATTATTGTGCAAAGAAATGGAATTTCACATGAAAACATCACCGCAAGGACCCCTCAACAAAATGGTGTTCTTTGAAAGAAGGAACAGGACTCTGAAAAAAGAAGTTCGCAAGGACAATGATAAATGAAGGTGATATTCCTAAAAGATTTTGAAATTTGAAAGTTTGTCAACACCGCATGCTACTCTCGGAAACAGATCCATCTTGACCAAGAGTCAAGGCAAAACACCCTATGAGCTTTGGAATGAAAGGAAGCCTCTTGTTTATTTCTTTTTGTGTGTTTGATTGCAAGTGTTTCATACACAATAATGGTAAAGATCGGGTTGAAAACATTTGATAGTAAAAGGCGATGAAGGAATATTCTTAGGATATTACGAAGTCGATAAAGCTTTCGAGTTTACAAATTGTAGGACTCTTATTGTGGAGGAAACACCTCATGTTGTTTTTGATGAATCTACTTGTGTTCGGAAGAAACAGAACATGATGCGAGATGAACCCACTAAGAGGATCACCAGATTAAGCTGAAAGCGAAAAGATAAATCATCCAATCAACACGAAAAGAAGAAGTCGGTCCACATCCTATGATTGGAGTGACTCGGACTCGAATAAAGAAGTTCGTGGATGGAACTTCGGGATGGTGAAGACTCGGGAAAACCAACACTCCAAAGGTGACAAATCGAGCAGACACCATTCGGACTCGGATATGTGATGCCAATGAAGATGTGGTCACAAATGAGGCAAATTCTAATCTATCAACCAAAGGGGAACAAATGTCTCGACAATGTTCTCAATAGAATTTCCCCGAGGAAGATGATTCCTTTTCTCTTTTTCTCATTGTTCCTCGAGTATACTTGAATTAACCCAACGTAACATTTCAAATGTTGAGGATAATCTTTGTAGGGGAACATCAAGAAGGAAATGGTTAGATAGTCATCCTACAAGTCGATTGTGGGTGATCTAACCAAGGTGTTAAAACAAGAAGGTTCCATGGTGAGAGTGCACTATTCTCGCTGCTTCTATCGGAGAAAGAACTCTTTGAGATTGGTGAAGCTCTACAAGATTCTCATTGGATTCTTCTTGCTATGCAAGATGAAATTTGAACCAATTCTCAAGGAATGAAGTATGGGACCTAGTAGATAGACACGAAAGGCACAATGTCATTGGAACCAAGTGGGTTTTCAAGAATAAAAGAGATGAAAACAACAACATTGTAAGAAACAAGGCAAGACTAGTTGCACAAGGTTATTCCCAAGAAGAAGGCTTGGATTATGATGAAACCTTTGCACTGTTGCAAGACTAGAAGCCATCAGTTGTTTCTTGCATATCTTTGCCCACATGAAGTTCACGATCTATCGATGGATGTGAAAAGTGCATTTCTGAACGGTGTGCTTAAAGAAGAGGTTTATGTGGAACAACCTCCGGCTTCAAACAGAATGACCAAGTTTATGAGCTCGGAAAAGCTTTGTATGGTCTCAAACAAGCACCCGAGCATGGTATGATACTCTTTCTCGGTTTCTTCTTGACCATGGTTTTGTCAAAGGAATTGCCGAACTCTGCTCGGATAGAGGATTAGGAAGATATCTTACTAGTTCGGATATATGTTGATGACATCATTTTTGGATCTCAAACCATCACCGTGTGTGAAAAGTTTTCAACACCGATGAAAGGCAAGTTTGAGATGTCAATGATGAGAGATGAATTTCTTTCTAGGTCTTCAAGTGAAACAATCAAAGGAAGGAATATTCATCAACCGGTAAAGTACACCGAGATCCGATTGCCAAATATGGTGTACAACCGCAATACGATTAGGATTCATATGAATACTAACTACAAGATGGATCCCGATTACAAGGCAAATCGAGAAGCCATCTTGATTATAGAGGAATCATTGGATCATTGCTCTATCTCTCACGCCAAGTAGGCGGATATAACATTTCTTTGTTGGGATATGTGCAAGATACCAAGCTAATCCTAAATTTAGTCACATGGAGGTCGCCAAAAAGATCTTGAAGTATCTTAAGGGCACGATGAATAGAGGATTATGGTATCCAGTGATGATAACCTTGAATTAACCGTTACTCGATCTCGATTATGGAGGTTGCGATTGACGGAAGTCCACTACAGAACTTGTCAATTCTAGGAAGTAAGTGATATCTTGGTTTTCGAAGAAACAAACCTCGAGAGTAAACCAAGATTAAAAGGTGAATACATGGTCAGAGGAAGGCTGCTGGCTCGAATTCTTTGGCTCGCACAACAATTAAGGGATTATAAAGTTGTAGCCAATGAAGTACCAATATTTTGTGACAATAATAGTGCCATTGCTATTTCACAAAATCCTAGATTACACACCGGATGCAAGCATGTGGATATCGACATCACTTCATCGAGATCATGTCGGAAGAAGGACATAAGGATGGAGAAAATTCATACTGATAAGCAGAGAGCTGATATCTTGACTAAACCTTTGGCTGAATCAAGATTTCAGGAACTTTCAGTTGAATTAGGGATGTTAGATCCAGGTGTATAGAGTAAATCTGAAAAATTGAAGGTTTTCAGATGCATGAAGTTTTCTCAGAATTCTACTGAGAAACTCAGGATAAAATGGGAATACTGAACGGAGTCCCAGGAAACTTACATTTACTGAAGGATAGTACTCGATAAGATCTTGAACCCATTCAAGATTACTTCGATTATCATCTTGACATTTTATCAAGGTCAGTACTCAGTAAGACTGATAGAGGGAAATTAGTATGAAGAAGTAATGACTCATGCGACTCATTTATTGCTCAAGTGAAACTCAGTAATCATTCGCAATAAATACAAAACACCTGAGGAATGTTTTTGGGCGGGATCGTTTGAAATTCCAAAGAAGGTCAATAGTCATTAAATGCTCTGTTACATTTCTTGACCAATGAGGATAATTTGGCGGCTTACTTTTCGGAGATCGTCTGTTCGTATACCCGATTAATCGGAGATTAATCTCAACCGTTGCTTTTCACCTAACCAACGCGATTCCCCACGATCTCAAGGCTATATATACCCCAATAAGCCATTCAAGCCAAAATTTTATCAAACCCTTCGTTCCCAAATCCTCTGCAAATAAAAATCCCCTTTGCCCATAAAATCCCAAACCCTAAATCTTCATTTCTTCAATCAATCTCTAAAATGGCCCCAACCTTGTTCGAGAGATTAGCCAAAACCAACAAGCCTTGGTACGAGTTCGTTGTCTCACTCGATAGCACAACCAACTCAAAGCCAGAAGAGGAGGCTCTGCATATGATTCGACTGGCTAAACTCACCCATCTAGTCGCAAGCCGACCAGACCAGGAGTACGCGAAAGAGGTAATCGAATTCATCTGTAACTTGAAGATAGATGAAGAGGATTGTATGCATTCTAAGATTACTGTATCACATTTAGAGCAGTCGTCCAAATACATCGATTTTGAGAGGGATTTGTATATAGTTCCGAAAAATTTGAATGATGTTTTTGAGCTCTGTGATAGAGGAGAGGATCCTGCGATGTATATGTCGGGTAGAGAGCAGGAGTACTTAGATAGGATTGCTGAGAATCCTGTGAAATTTGAGGCGACATTGCATAAGAGGCACTTGAAGCCACAATATCGAGTTTTGATGGATATTGTGAGCAAAGCAAGAGCATCATGAGTCTTCTTGGGGAGTTTTGAGCGGTCGATTACCAAGCTCGGATTGATGGTGGCGATCGAGGCCTCACCCACCACCGACTTCAACCGGCTGAAATTTTTGATTCGAGGGTGAGTGAAAGGACCAAAGTCTTCAAGAAGGTTGATCAGGCGATCACGATTAAAGGCAAGATCCACCATGCAACCAAAATAGCTTATATTTTGGAGATGTGCAGAGAGGAGGAGGATATCTTCGCCAATTCGACCCCATTCCCTAAGTCCAAAGTGCTCTTCAAGCCCATTGCTGTGAAGAAGCAAGCCATCCGAGGGAAGAAGGAAAAGAAAGTAGAATCACCCAAAGTCGTTCTTTCTTGAAGAGACCCAACAAACCCGGGGGGAAGGTTTTGTTGGAGGCAAAAGGGAAGCAGGAATAAAAATGATGAAGCGAGAAGAACCTTGCTCCAAAGCGCTTGAAGATTGGTGGTTCTCACCGATGAAGATGGCGATGAATCGGAAGAGATTCAACCCGAGGGCCAAACCGCTCGAGTTCGCCATTGCAAGTTTTTGCTCGAAGTTATCTCAAAGGCACAGACGGTGATCGAGGAATGTGTCTTTTTCCGAGGTACTTGAGACATCGCTTCGGTCTGAGATAAAATTTCTCAGAAATTTTAAAGGAGCTCAGCCCTCGAGAGATTCCTACCATAGATGTCTTGCTCGAGACGGAGAGCCAACCTCGTAGTCGATCCAAGATGTGCGTGGCTCGACAGAGAGCCAACTCGTAGTCAATCGAGGATATGCCACCAGGCCTCGGAACCTACTCGGATGTAAATCGAGGACTGACCGCACAACGCTCAGAGGTCACGAGACTCGAGGAGTAGAAAATTCTTGATGAGCTCCTGAGTGATCTATTGCTTGATCCCTCAGCTGATGCTTCAACTGAACCAGAGAGCCCGAGATGGAAGAAGGGCGAGGTTGAAGAAGGCGAGGAGGAGGAGCAAGGGAAACGGTTCATTCTTGACCACTACCCTGAGCTCAGCTCATACCCTGATCTGCAAGATGTTTTCTTAAGATTAAGGTCGACTGTGTTCATCCTCAATCAGACTCTTCCCGAGATGCTTGACATTGCTGCATTCAGAGGGGAAGACTGGTGGAATGAGGAGACAGCCTTCCTGACTGACTTCTCAGGGTTCAGGAGGACAAAGCTCAGGATGAAAAACTCCGATTTTGATGAGCTGGTTCAGAGGAAAATAGCTGAGAGGAGAGTTACTAAAATTGGTGCCCCAAGCAGCGGAGACAAATCTCAAGATGGAGATGGGGACCAACGAGGAGATCTTGAGGACCGAGGACTCGGATGGAAAAGGAGATTTCGTGTTGATCAACTTTGAAATCGGTCAACCTCAGATCGAAGTTAAGACTCTTGGTACCTTTTGGCACAATTAACAATTATGCCAAAGTTACTGAAAGTCCTATCTTTAATTCTGAATTGTCTGATAAACAGACTGAGGCTCAGTTGAAGACTGGAGCTCAGGAAGAAGCTGAAGCTCAGGATGATCAAACAGCACAGAAGGTGTAGAAGGTTCCTGAGATCGACCTCACTCCCTTGATGGAGAAACTTGAGAAGGTTGAGCCAATGATGATCAAGATTGCTCAGATGGAAGAAACATTGGCCAATCAAGCTCAGACAATGGAAAGTCTTAGTCACTCTTTAGAGCTGGTGCTAATCCAAAACACTCTGACCTCACAGATGACCTCCATGGAAGATAAAATTTGAATGAAAAAAATTTGGAGGGAGTCGGGGCTCGATCTTTGAAATGAAATAGAAGCACCAGGAGTCAACCGCATTTCTAGAGGTGAAATTGGCAGAGAGGAATGATGTGATGATCAAGTCTGCTGTTGAGGAAATGAGCTCAGTGCTCATGACCAAGATGACAGAGATGATTAAGGAGGCTCTCTCTGGCCAGTTTGCCCATATCTCTGAAGAACTCTCGGTGGCTAAGAACCACCTCAGGAGGATGGAAGACGAACAAGATCAAATAGCAGGAGAGGTTCACTGTGTGAGCAAAGAGCAATATCACATGGACACAGCACTCTCCAGACTTCTTCCAAATTACGGTGCCAAGAAGGGGGAAAAGGAAGGTGAAGACCTTAGGAAGTTCATGGCACGTACTTTGGAGAAGAAGGCTCAGAAGGATGCTGAAATGTATAACCTATCCAAAGCCTTGAAAGAAGTTGAAGCTACTGACAAATTGAAGTTCGCTCAGGTGGAGAAGCCTACATACACTCTAGTTTCTGAGGAAACCATGCTTGAAATTGCAAGAGAGAAGCTGAGTGCTAGAGCAAAGGTTGGAACAAGCCAGGCTGCTGCTGATTTACCAATGAAGAGAAAAGCCTTGGGCGTTGTTGAACCTGTAAGCAAGCGTGTGAAGGCTTCTAAGCCAATCCAGAGAAAGCTGATTCTGGATGATGATGAAGAATCTGAGTCTCAACCTCAGAAGAAAGTCTTCAACACGAGAGATGCTCTGAAGACACTCCAGATAGAACAAGCTAAGAAAGCTGCTGCTTCGGTCTCAGGCGCGTATGTGATCAGAAAGAAGATAGACGAAGAGCAGAAGCGAAGGAGTGAATTCAAGAAGTTTGCGATCAAGAGGAAAGGGACATCAAAAGCACTGAAGTGGCCCCACGTTGATAAATGGATGCCTATCAAACTCAACGATATGTGGGAAGAGGTCAAGAGAACCTTCTGGTTCTATTATGATGTGCTCAGGGAGTGGAGAGGGGAAACCTCAGATCAGAATGAAGCATTCATTGAATATCTTCTAACCTTCTATCCAAAGTATCTACAGAGTTGGATTAACCTTGCGGATGAAGGAGAGGTACAGATAGTAGCCCCTGGTCCATATTCCTACCCTCCTCCAAGACTTGGTAATGGCTTGGTGAATGAGAAGGCCATTACTCAAGAAATTGCTCAGTATGCTGGTCAGTTGGGTTTAACAGAAAACAGTCCGGATATCATCAAGGAGAGAAATGAGCTGAAGAAGAGATTTTTTGGAATGTTCAACCTGGAGGTGCCCGCTGATGAAGTTGAGAATGAAGCAAACTGAAGAGCAGAAGACTGAAGAGCCAAAATCTGAAGACTGAAGACTGAAGACTCAGAAGATTCTGTAATCTTTAAATTTTTGTCTTTTTGATTTTGTTGATAAGACTCATTGTAATCTGTAATAGTATACCTATCATCAATGAAGTTTTATCATTTATGCTCAAAAAATAATATCTCATTATCTTATTTACATGTCTTTTATTTTGATATGCCTGAATGATTGTCTCTGAACTGATTGTCTGAATATGGGGGAAATTGTTTGAAGATGAGGAAAAATTGTTTAAGTATTTGGTAATGAACTATTTAAAGAGATTCATTACTGAAGAAATTGTTGAATGATTTAAATTGTTGGGAGACTCTCTGAAATTGTTAAGAGATTCCCTGATTAGGAAATTATTGGGAGACAACCAATCTTGTAATAGGATTAACTAAAACCTGAGTATAGGTTATATGTTTGTAAAAAGATAGGTTTTGGCATCATCAAAAAGGGGGAAATTGTTGGGAGATGAAATAAAAGATATATGATTTTGATTAAGATCCCAAAACCACTGAGTATGACATGTTCAGAATGATCTTGATAGTTGAGTCAGGATTCAGTTTTAGAGTATTCAGGATGTTATCTGCAAAATGTATAGTCAGCAGATATAGTTCAGGATAGGTTCTGAAGACTCTGAAGAACTCAGTATGTTTCTGAAGAAACTGAAGTTTCAGTATGAAACTGAAGTTTCTGAAGACTCAGTGAGAAACTGAGAATCTGAAGACTCAGTGGGAAACTGAGAATCTGAAGACTCAGTGAGAAACTGAGATACTGAAGACTCAGTATAATACTGAGGAACTGAAGACTCAGCATGAAGATTCAGTGTATCAGTCAGTATATCTCAGAAGACTCTGAAGACTCAGAAGACCCTGAAGACTCAGAAGACTCTGAAGACGCAAGACTGAAGATCAAGAATACTGAAGGCACAGTAATTACTGAAGACTCAGTAATGTACTGAATGCTCAGTATAAACCTGAATGTTCCGAGGCACTGAATATATCTATCTGAAGGATGCAATACTGAAAAGATCGCGATTCCTTAGAAAGTTAGATATTGCCAAGACATTCAAATGCAGACAAAAGGAACTAAGTCAGAAGTGTTGTTAAGGTTATATCAACTCAGAGTTTGTAACCAAAAGAGCCGTTGAAGGTGTCTACCTTTAAGCTGGAGACAAAAGTCAAAAAGAGGAAGACAACACTGTACCATACTGACACTGACAGTGACAGGTCGCTGAAAAAGATGTCAGATGTACAAAAGTTCCAGACTGCAAAAAGTGAAGACCGGCTACATGAAAGGCTATTGCCTAAAACGTGTTAGGGAGTTCAAACCCTAAATATAGCCGTTCCTCACACACCATAAGAGGAAACTCACGAAGCTATCTCTCCAACGGATAGTTTTCAAGAGTGACCTTGGTGTATGCCTATAAATACTGGTGACCCTCTACATTGTAAGGTTACGGGAAATTTATACGCAACTCAAGAGCTCAAACTTATTCTTGCAAAAGTTAAAGCACTTGAAAAACTTTGAATTTCCCAAGTGCTTCTATATTGAAGAGAGCTCACTATACTAAGCCTAGCTTGATAAGATTTATCCAAAGCTTAGTTGAGATATCCTAACCCTTTGCATTGTACTTCATTGTAAAGGATATCTCATCCTAGTTGGAAACCAACCGAGAAACCCCAAACCCTTGAGAAGGTAGTTGGAGTGTGTTTGTTGGTGAGAAGAGTTGTAAAGAGTTAGTAAACTACGCGGAGTAGTCAGAAAGCTCTAGAGGAGAAGTTAGTAAGCTACAGGGGTAGTCTGAAAGCTTGTTTGTGTTTGAGTAAGTAAACTACGAAGGTAGTCAGAAAGCTCAAGGTCGGGTTGAGTAAGTAAACTACGTGGAGTAGTCAGAAAGCTCAGGGCCGAGTTGAGTAAGTAAACTACTGTGAGGTAGTCGAAAAAAACTTAGAAGTGATTAGTGAATTTCTCTGAGGATCAGAGAGAGTGGATGTAGGAGCTTGAGTCTCTGAACCACTATAATTGCTGTGTTGTTTATTGCTTTCCTTATCTTTGCTTAACTGTTGCATTGACTTGATTTTGAAAGCATACTTTTCACGGATAATCAGTTGGAATCAATCCACTGAAGTTGCATAACTGAATCACAGCCTAATCACTATTTCATAAAGGGAAGGTTTTCAGCAAAGCTTAAAACGAGTATAAAACTAAGGGCCAACCATTCCGCACGACTGAGTAGCTAGAACAGATAGTTACCAAACTGAACTTACTCTTCTGAGGGTTCAGTAAGTTAGTTATCTGATCCAAGCAACTCAGGATCTCTGACACTCAGGACTCAGTTGGGATTATCTGAGGTATCTGAAAGCGGCTTCGGGATCACCGCCTCGATGAGACTTTGACTCCGAGCGATCTGTGCTTCACAGGACCTAATCTTCAGGATTATCTGACCCAAGCTGACCTCAGTAAGAAAAAGTTTTAAAAACACTGAACACGTGTATTCCCCCCCCATACACGTGTAAGACTCGTTTGCACCGGGACCAACAATTTTATTCTCTCATTTTCTTTTGGATTGAAAGATGAAAATGTAATGATTTTTGTTAAGAGTTTTTTGTACTTTTGGTCCCACGAATCACACAATGTTTTCAATTTAGTCCCACCTCTACCAAATAAATTTCATAAGAATTTTAATTTACAAATGTGGTCCCACCGTGGCAGTTTTCGTTAAATCGACTTGCAAATGTGGTCCCATAAGTTATGAGACATAATTAAAATCCAATTAAGGCTTAACCACCTTTCAACCACTTGCATTTTTAGTCCCATAAGTTATGAAACATAATTAACACAAAATTACTCAATTAACTTACCTAGACCCACTTGCACATATGGTCCCATAGGTTCCAAAAACTCAAGTTTCTTCCCTCCATTTTTTTTTGCGCCAATTTTCAGCCAATCACATTTTTTGGCGCCAATTTACTTTCACTTTTAGTTCCATTAAATTCAAATTTGACAAAAATTGGTGGCAAAATCAAGTTTTTCCCACAACTTTTTCCCAAAAACTATTTTTTCACATCTGCTATATATACATCCATATATATTTACACATTCAACACAACACATTCATGAAGAAAAAAAAAACACAACACATTCAACGCTAAATTCAAATCCAAAAACACCTAACCACACCATGTCTTCTACATATTCCACTCGAATCCGACACAACCTTATTTGCTATTGTGGAAAAGCTTGTCGTACGTACGTTTCTCAGAAGTCTAGAAGTAGAGGAAGGTTATCTCATAACTGCTCTGACTCCCTAAGTGAAGGCGGTGGATGTGATTTTTTTTATGTGGGCTGATGATAACAATTAGGGGGTTGTTGACAAGAATAATGGCCAAGGTGAAGAAACTAGCACTAAGGTGACTGAGGAGATGAAGAATCTAGTTCAAGAAATCAAGGTTCTGACTGAAACAATCAAGGAACTACTGAAATTGAAAAAACTGATTTTGATTGTACTACTTCTCATTCTTGCATCTAGGGTCTTACAGTGGTTTGGTTAGTTTTTTGCATCTTAATGTGAGTCCTATTTTTGTACTCTTTTGTAATGTTCTAGTACTAATATCCTATCTAATAGTACTGTCCTAAAGCTATCTAATATAATGTCTCGTTAGTAATGTTCTAATGTTATCTAATGTAATGTCCTATCTTGTCTATGTTTTATGCTAACCTACTGATCAACCAACATCCATGGCACACCAATACATATAAACAATTCAAACCAAGATATCATCAATAAAAAATACAAAGTATACTATCAATAGCAAAAACTAAGATCATTATAAGCCAAATATACCATGAATCTGCTGCAAAATATACATCACTTCTACCCCATCAATAGAAAATTCCAATCAGTAGCAAAATATACCAGATCAGAAACCTTTACCCACATAGTATTTATCAAAATATACCACCAATCTTAAGCCACCACAATCTGGTACCATTATAAGCACAAAAGTTGAGTTTTTCAGTATACTATAAAAGTTGTAGTGGCTTAATGACAAAAAACTATCTAAACCTACCCCAACCCTCATATACTTCTTTTTACCTTTCCCTTTCTTTGACATGAAAGCTTTTGTGTGACTGGTCTGTGTGACAAACTTCTTACCCCCAATTGTTGTGACTCTCATTCCATCCTCATCAACCACTATTGAACCTCCCACAGATGGACCCTCCACATCTCCTCCAATGAAACTATTGGGAGTAAATGTAGTAGAACTCTGAACCTATAATTGAAACAAGAACAAATAGAACATGTTATTAAGATGAAATATGAACATATGAATCTATGATACCTAAAAAACAAGAAAATCCCTCTTACATTGGCAACCCTTTGTGATGGTCCTCCTCCAATAAAGCTGTTGGAAGCAAATGATGTAGCTGACCCCTATAAACCGAATGGATTAGTAATGAATATAATAAGAAAATACAATGAAAAACATGTAAAAAATTAACATAACATACAACCTCTGCTGCACTCCTTGAAGAATCTCCAATTGAGACTAAATTCTTCTTCTTCTTCTTTGAAACAACAACTAATTTTACCCTCCCTTTCCTTGTGGTGGCCCTTTTAATCAGAGGAACCTCCTACAACCAGTTTTACAAAAACAAAGATTCTGACCAATCTGGTGCAGATCAGATGACAAAGGTGTCAAACTGATCAGATCAGAAGCTTGATGCTAGTCTGATCCAGGTACAGAATATGCACGCAGATAACAAAGAGTAGTGTGCAGATAAGTGTAAAGCAAAGTAAAGGCACACATATTTATAGTGGTTCGGAAAACTTGTCCTACTTCCACTCTTCCCTATCAGCAGGGGCATCAACTTAACCAACTGGACTTAGTTTAATGTGTTAGTCCAACACAGTACAACCAACAGATGTTTCACGAGTTCTCACTCAACCAATCCCATAAATCAGATCTAGAAACCCTAAACTGAAATCTTGCTATAACAAACTTAACCTAACTTTGGTTTGGGTATAAGATTTGTAATGTTCCAACTGGAATACTATCCTATCTTCTATTTAGCCTAAGGCTGGAGGATAAGTATTCTATGCTAAGAACAATGGGATGAACACTTAAGAATAAATCTTGAGTTTGTGTTCTTTGTGCGGAAATTTGCTTTGTGCTTGAGCTTGATGATAATTTCTGTAATCTTACTATGAAGGTTTGATCCCATATTTATAGGCACAAAATCGAACTAGCCGTTGGAGAGCAATTCGAATTTCTGTCTATTTTAGGTAGCTTGCAGGCTCGATTTGACGTGCTCAGAAAGGCCATGCCGTCTTCGTGTAATTTTGTCCTTTCTAGCCGTTTGGGCTGATATGCCATATCCTGCATAGTCAGATCCATACATACGTGTCGAATTCTTAGTGTCTAACAAGTACACTGAATCGGCGCCTTGTAAACCCAGCAGTTTAGCATTCTTCTGGTCTGATGACAATCGTATGTCTTTGATAAGTAGATATGCTTATCATATTTCTGGCTTAACTCCATCTGATCAGCATGCAACTGATCAGTAAACTTGAGTCTTCTGATAAGGTTATCTTAGCTTCAACCCATCGACTCTATTGATGTTCTTCTACAGGTCTTATGTTCGTCGCTTCTGATCTTCATTTTTGATCTTCGTTTCTAATCTTCGCTTCTGATCTTCGTTACTGATCTGAACCTATACATATTGAGTTCCCCCTCAATATGTGACCTAGTCTAATACATCAGCTGTCTAACACGTTCAGCTAGTCTCCTATTACCATCAGTGGACTAACAGGTTCGACTGGTCCTACTACAACTGTTTTGGAACTTTCATCAAAACTACAAATTTCCCAACAATTTCCCCCTTTTTGATGGAACCAAAGCATTAATAAGAAAGGATGCTGAACATTAGTTAAACAAATAAGTAAGAGAGACAGTAAATCAGAAGACAATGAGAGTTTTTCTTAAGATCAAGAAAAAAGAGATATTTCATTAAGGATGATGTATCAGTACAAGTACATAATGAGAATATCCTATTCTGATCTTACAGTAGTCTTCTGAAAAACTTCAAAATCTCTCTTCCAAAGTAACAACACATAAGTCGAAGTACCTTGCCTTGATTTCTGCAGCTTTACCTTCATCAATAATGTCGTCTTGGGCTAGGCATCTGCAGAGAGTTGCATGGAAGGCGATCTTGTCCAGTTTCCCATCTGGAGTCTTCTTGTAATCCATGACTTCAATCTCTGGCGCAATAGGTGTGCAGCTCAGCTTCTTTGCTTCTCTCATAACATTGTCATAGAATACCGGGAGTTTGTTACTCAACCAGTCTCTGAATATTTCATTCTTGTCTTTAGTGGTTGGAATAACTTTGTTGATGTATACTGATATGTCCATTCACCTTTGATCACTTGCCATTGTTTGGCCATATTCTTATCTGGTCGTACAATCAGATCCACATTAACATCCAGAGTAGGCTCTACAAAGTGCGAACCTTCACCCGCTCCAGCAACCAGACCTTTCTTCTTCTTCTTCAGCTTGTAAGCTTTGTCAAGGCGTGCTTCTTCTTCTAGTCATAGCTGTTTCTCTGGATCAGCCTTCTTCTGTTCAATAGCTTTCTTCTTCTTTACGACTGGTTTCTTCCCTTTTCTGGCATGGTCATCAGATTCCGTAGAAGAAGAAATGACTTATGCTTGTTCCAACTTTGCAGCTTTCTTTGCATCTTTCTTCATGCGTTTCTTCTCAAGAGTTATTTGAATATCAGCTACAAATTTTTCTACCTGATTCAGTTTGCCCTGAACCTCAACATCCTTCTCCTCTTCCCCCTTTTTGGTTCCCTCAAAAAGAGCTTTCAGCTCAGTACAGAGGTTGCCAATCTGTGCTTTCAGGTCCTGTTGTAAATTCTGGAGGGCAGGAGACTCAATACTGGGATCAGGTTGAGCATGTTCAACATCCGCCAGCATAGACGTTTGAGCTCTGTCCACTATGGAGCTGACTTTGTCGAACATTTCATCCAGCTTGTCAGCAGACGAGCTTACCCTCTTGGTTGCAGCATTTAATTCTTCTTGTACCTTGCTCATCTTGGCCATCTGCTCATCCATCATCAAGGTGAACTGACGATTTCTACTTTCTTCTATCTTGGCCATCTGCTGAGTCATTTCCAACATTTTATCCACAGTAGTATCCCTAAGATCTTCACACATACACATACAAGTCTTGGATACATATTCCCTTTCGGTTCTGATGGCAGTCTCAATCTGCTTGGGAATGAAAAAGCTAACATCATCCCTGAACATATGTGCCATGTTCACACGGAATGTGTTCTTGATATACTTCATCAGATTCTCCTCAAATGATGGAGAAGTTTGGAGAATCTGCATGACCTGACCTGCTGATGATGAAGGGCCTTCGACCTCCATTTCCTTAGCTTAACTCCCTCTAGCAGTCAGATCTATGAAGTGCTCGGCTGATTGTGCCTCAGCTGATGGGGACTTTGCCGCATCTCCTGCACCAGCTTCATCGGTAGCTCCTTCAGACTCGTTTGGCTCTTCCAGAATTCTCATTTCTTTCGCCGTCTGTTCAGTATCAGACATCTGCTCAAAAATTTCTTCAACCTGGATAGGTCCACCAGAGCCGATTTCCTCGTCAACCATCTTAATTTGCTGCATGGTACGACTGTATCTGACCATTTTATGTGTGAGTTCTCGGTGCATTGTAAAGAAATTCGAGAGAACCATCCAAAAGTATCGAATCGGCACTCGCCGAACAGTAAGTCTTTAGATCATTTCTTCTCAAAAGCTCCAAAATTTCCAGGGACTCGGAGTCTGTGGTGGTTTAAATTGATGCACCGTTCCTCTATCACTTCATCCGCAAAGTTCTGAAAAATTGGATCCTCCGGTTCCGGTAAGACTTGTGACGAAGAATGTGCAGTTTCTGCAACTTGATTTGCCTTTGGTGCCATTTCTGCGAAAGAAGAATATTAGATTTGGAAGTTTAAGCGAAAATTGTGCAATACATTCTTAAGCATAGGAAATGAAGCTCAAACCTTAATTTAATTACCAGTAGAAGGCAACAATTAATTTTGACAAAGAAATTTTGGTGAAATGCTTTCGAATAGTAGTGAGAGAATATGAATGTAGCAAAGAAAATTTTGGGGTTTTTAGAGATTGTGAAAGTGATGAAGTGTTGTGAATTTTGGGGTTTTTAATCGAGAGGGAAAAACACAATCATTTTCGAATGCGAAAATCAAAACGACGCCTATGTTTGATAAACGGTGGAAATGAGGCGGTTTTAATAGGTTAAAATCGTGCGGTCAAGGAATACATAGACCACAACTTTTGGATTTAAAAGTGCGTAATTAATGAATTTAATACATGGCCTCGCATCCGCATTTAATGAAAAGTCAGTACGACGTCATTTATATATTAATATATATGCAAGCGATACATAAATGAAAACAGAAAATAATAGGGAATCAGGAATACATATCTTATTGACTGATATTGTAATCAGTCAATTACCACATGTGTAGATTCCTATGATCCTTTTCTGATTTCTGATGTGTCGATCTTAATTTACCCTCTAAACCTTAGTTATTTCCCAACAATACTTTCACTAGATCAGTTTCCTACTGATCTTTCTTATCAATTGAAGTTCCCTCTTTACCAGTTATTCTCTTTTCTGATCAGTTTTCCTACTGATCTCTCTTGATCAGATGATGTTCCCCTTCATCTGATATTTTTACTTGGTCAGTTCCTTAACCAACTGGTGTTGGAAATTAGACCACCAAAGTATTCTGTTGCTTCTTCTCCAAGATCCAGCAATCCTAGCTCATTGCACAATTCTCTAAATCTAACTTCAGCTAGGGGTTTGGTTAAGATATCAGCTCTTTGCTTATCAGTATGCATCTTTTCCATTCTGATGTTCTTCTTTTGTGCTTGGTCTCTTATGAAGTGATGTCTGATGTCCACATGCTTGCATCTTGTGTGTAGAACTGAGTTCTGAGTGATGGCAATTGCACTATTACTGTCACAGAAAATAGGCACATTCGTAGCTACAATGTTATAATCCCTCAGCTGCTGACATAGCCAGAGCAGTTTGGAGCAACAGCTTCCTACGGCCATATATTCTGCTTCAGTAGTAGATGTGGCAACAGATGTTTGCTTCTTAGAGAACCAAGAGACCAGCTTACTTTCTAAAAACTGACAGGTACCCGAGGTTGATTTTCTGTCTATCCTACAACCTCCATAATCAGAATCAGAGTACCCACTAAGCTCTAGATTATCATCTGTTGGATACCATAAACTGAGGTTTACAGTACCCTTCAGATACTTAAGAATCAGCTTAGCTGCTTCAGGGTGGCTTTGCTTCGGATTTGCCTGAAATCTGGCACATACACCTACTGCGAAGGTTATATCTGGTCAGCTGGCAGTCAGGTATAGTAGTGATCCAATCAAAGCCCTATACTCTTTCTGATTAGTTTTCTTACCACTTTCATCTGGATCCATTTTGAAAGAAGTCATCATTGGAATTCTGGCTTCCTTGCAATTTTGAACACCATACTTAGCCAATAAATTCCTTGTGTACTTCGCCTGACAGATGAAGATCCCTGTGTGAGCTTGTTTGACTTGAAGACCTAGAAAGTAGCTCATCTGACCCATCATGGACATCTCAAATTTCCTTTGCATCAGTTTACTGAATTTCTCGCATAGTTTCTGATTAGGAGAACTAAAGATTATATCGTCCACATAGATCTGAACCATCAGAATATCTTCACCGTCTTCAATTCTGAACAAGGTCCTATCAATCAAGCCCTTGGTGAAACCATTTTCTGTCAAGAACTGGGATAGTGTATCATACCATGCTCTAGGAGCCTGTTTTAGTCCATAAAGAGCTTTTCTTAAACGGTACACTTGATTGCTCATTTCAAAGCCAGGAGGTTATTCAACATAAACTTCCTCAGCTAGTACCCCGTTTAAGAATGCAATCTTTACATCCATCTGATACAAAGTGAATCCCCTATGAGCTACATAAGCCAGAAACAGCCGAATGGCTTCCAGACGAGTGACTGGTGCAAAGGTTTCATCATAATCAATCCCTTCTGATTGTGAATATCCCTTAGCAACAAGTCTTGCCTTATTTCTGGTTATCACATTGTGCTCATCCTTCTTGTTCTTGAAGACCTACTTAGTACCAATCACATCTTGATGAGTTGGTCTGTCTACAAGTTCCCAAACTTGATGTCTCTCAAACTGTTCTAGTTGTTCTTGCATGGCTAGAATCCAGTTTGAGTGGTTCCTTCAAAGACAGATAACGACAGTACATTGCACTTTCATGAATCTGATGTCTAGTTTTGACTCTATCAGATAGGTCTCTGATGATCAGGTCAGTTGGATGACTGGTTATCCAGGTCCTTCTTTCCTGATTATCATCAGTTTGGAGATATCATCCTCTTCTGATAAAGATTCATCACTAGATACTGGGAGAGGTACTTGAGTAGGATCCACTTGGCATGGACATATCTCAGCTGATGTTGGACTCATCATGTGCTGAAGTCTGTCCGCCTGAACATCAGGTGTTCCCCCTGAACCAGATGGTTCAGTTGTTACTGTCTCAGTTGTACCAGCTTCTTCATTGACAGTTGTACGTACCTTGGGGTCTGACTGACCTGGTGAATCATCAAGGTCAAAATTAGGAACATATACAGTGATGTATTTTGGATCCTTTCCTTTGAGCCTTAACTGATCCATTTTCAGTGAATCTGGTTTGTCTGGTACATCTTGTTCTGCGGCAGATTTTTCTTGATCAGATGTTGACTCATCAAAGACCACATGAGGTGTTTCTTCCACAACTAGGGTTCATTTGTTGAAAACCCTAAATTCTTTGCTGGTTGAGGAATATCCTAAGAATATACCCTCATCTGACTTGGCATCGAAAGTTCTCAACTGACTCTTCCCATTGTTGTGTATGAAACACTTGCACCCGAACACATGAAAGTAGGAAACACGAGGTTTTCTGCGCTTCCACAGTTCATAAGGTGTTTTAAAGTGAATCTTAGTCAGAGAACATCTGTTCTGCGTGTGACATGCAGTGTTGATAGCTTCTACCCAGAAACGGCTTTGTGTTGCTTGCTCAGCTAACATGGTGCGTGCAGCTTCTTTAAGAGTTCTGTTTCTTCTTTCTGCTACTCCATTTTGTTGTGGTGTTCTGGAAACTGATGTCTCATGCTGTATACCAAACTCAGAGCAAAAATCAGATATAAATTGGTTCAAGAATTATGTACATTTATCTGATCTGATTTTCACTATGCTGAGACCCTTTTCATTCTGAATCTTCTTGAGAAGTTCAGGTAACTTTGTTGTAGTTTCACTCTTCTTGTACAAGAATACAACCCAGATGAACTTGGAATAATCATCCACGACCACCAGAGTGTATTTGCGTCTACAGAAACTAAGAGGCATAACTGGTCCAAATAGATCCATATGGAGCAGTTGCAGTACTCTGCTGGATGGAGGAGAAGGTATCTGTTGGTCCCAGTGCAAACGAGTCTTACACGTGTATAGGGGGGGGAATACACGTGTTCAGTGATTTTAAAACTTTTCTTCACTGAGGTCAGATGGGTCAGGTTGTCCTGATGATTTGGTCCTGAGAAGTACAAATCGCCCTGAGTCAAAGTCTACCTGAGACAATGATCCTGAGCTGCTTTCAGAAACCTAAAATAATCACAACTGAGCCTAAGTACTTTCAGAGATACCGAGTTGCTTGAATAGCTACTCAGATGTGCGGAATGGTTGGCCCTAAGTTTATACTCGTTTTATGCTTTGCTGAAAACCTTCCTTTTAATGGAATATTGATTAGGCTGTGATTCAGTTAGATGCAACTTCAGTGGATTGGTTCCAACTGAATATCAGTAAAAATATGCTTTCAGTTAAAGGTATGCAACAGTTAATCAAAGCAGTACAGAAAGCAAATAACACAACAAGTTATAGTGGTTCAGAGACTCAAGCTCCTACGTCCACTCTCTCTGACTCTCAGAGAAATTCCTTAATCACTTCCTAAGGTTTTCTGACTACCTCTATAGTTTACTAACCTTTCTACTTCCTAAGGTTTTCTGACTACCTCTGTAGTTTACTAACCTTTCTATTTTGAGCTTTCTGACTACCTCTATAGTTTACTTACTCAAAACACACACAAGCTTTCTGACTATCCAAGATAGTTTACTCACTTCTTCTCTAGAGATTTCTGACTACCTCTGTAGTTTACTAACTCTTTAAAACTCCAACTCACCAACAATCACACTCAAACTACCTTACAAAGGGTTTGGGGTTTCTTGGTTGGTTTCCAACTAGGATGAGATATCCTTTTCAATTAAGTACAATGCAAAGGCTAGGATATCTCTACTAAGCTTTGAATATATCTTATCAAGACTAGGCTTAGTAAATGATCTCTCTTCGATATAAATCACTTGGGAAATTCTTGGGTTTTCGAGTGCTTCAACTTGCAATAATAAGTTTGAGCTCTTGAGTTGCTTACATATTTCCCGTAACCTTCAATGTGGATGGTCACAAGTATTTATAGGCAAACACCAATGTTACTCTTGAAAAACTATCCGTTGGAAGAGATAGCTCCATGAGTTTCCTCTTATGGTGTGTGATGAACGCTTATATTTAGGGTTTGACACTCCCTAACATGTTTTAGGCAAAGTGCTTTTCATGCAGCCAGTCACCACTTTTTGTAGTCTGGAACATAGTACTACTGACATGCTTCAGTGACCTGTCGCTTTCAGTGTCAGTAAAGTACAGTGCTGTCTTCTTCTGATTGGTTGTTGTCTTCAGTTAATGTAGACAAACGCAACGGCTCTTTTTGGTCAATATCTTTGAGTGATATAACCTTAACAACACTTTGTTTTAGTTCCTTTTGTCTGCATGAGAATGTCTTGGGCAATATCTATTTTTCAAAGTAATCACGTTTTTCTCAGTATTATATCCTTCAGATAGATATTTTCAGTGCCTCGAAACATTCAGGTTTATACTGAGCATTCAGTACATTACTGAGTCTTCAGTAATTACTGTGCCTTCAGTATCCTTTGTCTTCAGTCTTCTGTCTTCTGTATTTTCAGAGCCTTCTGAGTCTTTAGTGTCTTCTGAGTCTTCACAGATATACTGTTGGTCCCGGTGCAAAAACGAGTCTTACACGTGTATGGGGGGGGAATACACGTGTTCAGTCATTTTAAAACTTTTCTTCATTGAGGTCAGATGGGTCAGGATGTCCTGATGATTTGGTCCTGAGAAGCACAAATCGCCCGGAGTCAAAGTCTACTTGAGACAGTGATCCTGAGCTGCTTTCAGAAACCTCAGATAATCCCAACTAAGCCTGAGTTATCAGAGATACTAAGTTGCTTGAATAGCTACACAGATGTGCGAAATGGTTGGCGCTAAGTTTATACTCGTTTTATGCTTTGCTGAAAACCTTCATTTTAATGGAATAATGATTAAGGTTGTGATTCAGTTAGATGCAACTTCAGTGGATTGGTTCCAACTGAATATCAGTAAAAATATGCTTTCAGTTAAAGGTATGCAACAGTTAATCAAAGCAGTACAGAAAGCAAATAACACAACAAGTTATAGTGGTTCAGAGACTCAAGCTCCTACGTCCACTCTCTCTGACTCTCAGAGAAATTCCTTAATCACTTCCTAAGGTTTTCTGACTACCTCTATAGTTTACTAACCTTTCTACTTCCTAAGGTTTTCTGACTACCTCTGTAGTTTACTAACCTTTCTATTTTGAGCTTTCTGACTACCTCTGTAGTTTACTAACTCAAAACACACACAAGCTTTCTGACTATCCAAGATAGTTTACTCACTTCTTCTCTAGAGCTTTCTGACTACCTCAATGTAGTTTACTAACTCTTTACAACTCCAACTCACCAACAATCACACTCAAACTACCTTACAAAGGGTTTGGGGTTTCTTGGTTGGTTTCCAACTAGGATGAGATATCCTTTTCAATTAAGTACAATGCAAAGGCTAGGATATCTCTACTAAGCTTTGAATATATCTTATCAAGACTAGGCTTAGTAAATGATCTCTCTTCGATATAAATCACTTGGGAAATTCTTGGGTTTTCGAGTGCTTCAACTTGCAATAATAAGTTTGAGCTCTTGAGTTGCTTACATATTTCCCGTAACCTTCAATGTGGATGGTCACAAGTATTTATAGGCAAACACCAATGTTACTCTTGAAAAACTATCCGTTGGAAGAGATAGCTCCATGAGTTTCCTCTTATGGTGTGTGATGAACGCTTATATTTAGGGTTTGACACTCCCTAACATGTTTTAGGCAAAGTGCTTTTCATGCAGCCAGTCACCACTTTTTGTAGTCTGGAACATAGTACTACTGACATGCTTCAGTGACCTGTCGCTTTCAGTGTCAGTAAAGTACAGTGCTGTCTTCTTCTGATTGGTTGTTGTCTTCAGTTAATGTAGACAAACACAACGGCTCTTTTTGGTCAATATCTTTGAGTGATATAACCTTAACAACACTTTGTTTTAGTTCCTTTTGTCTGCATGAGAATGTCTTGGGCAATATCTATTTTTCAAAGTAATCACGTTTTTCTCAGTATTATATCCTTCAGATAGATATTTTCAGTGCCTCGAAACATTCAGGTTTATACTGAGCATTCAGTACATTACTGAGTCTTCAGTAATTACTGTGCCTTAAGTATCCTTTGTCTTAAGTCTTCAGTCTTCTGTGTCTTCAGAGTCTTCTGAGTCTTCAGTGTCTTCTGAGTCTTCAGTGACTTCTGAGTCTTCACAGATATACTGACTTATATACCGAGTCTTCATACTGAGGCTTCAGTTTCTCAGTTTCACACTGAGTCTTCAGTTTCTCAGTTTCTCACCGAGTCTTCAGTTTCTCAATTTCATACTGAGTCTTCAGTTTCTCAGTTTCTCACTGAAACTTCAGAAACTTCAGTTTCATACCGAAACTTCAGTTTCTTCAGAAACTTACTGAGTCTTCATTATCTTCAGAAACTAACCTGATCTATATCTGCTGACTATACATTATGCAGATAACATCCTGAACATTCTAAAACTGAATCCTGACTCAACTATCAAGATTATCCTGAACATGTCATACTCAGGGGTTTTGGGATCTAATCAAAATCTTCTTTATTAAATTCATCTCCCAACAATTTCCCCCTTTTTGATGATGCCAAAATCATCTTGTTACAAAACACTTAACCTATACTCAGGTTTCAGTTTTTCCTATTACAAGATTGGTATATCTCCCAACAAACAATCTCCCAAAATTTTTTTCAACAATAAATCTCCCAACAATTTCATCACCAAACAACATTCAGGCATATAAAAGTAAATACATGTAAAAAGATAATGAGATATTATCTTTGAGCATAAAAGATAAAGTTTCATTGATGTAGAATAGAAAGTTACAACTTACAATGAACTTATCTAATTGTAAAGACAAAAAGATAAAGAAATTACAAGAGTCTTCTGAGTCTTGATCTTCAGTCTTCTTTGCTCTTCAGCTCTGGCTCTTCAGTTCTCTTCTTCCACCTCATCAGCAGACACTTCAAGGTTAAACATTCCAAAATATATTTTCTTCAGTGCATCTCTCTCCTTGATGATATCAGGATTGTTCCCGGTCAGGCCTAACTGAATGGCGTATTGAGCAATCTCCTGAGAAATGGCTGTTTCATTCACCAAGCCATTCTCCAGCCTAGGAGGAGGGTATGAGCATGGACCAGGGGCTGTGATCTGAACTTTTCCTTCATCCGCAAGATTGATCCAGCTTTGTAAGTACTTCGGATAGAAGGTCAGCAGATAATTGATGAAAGCTTCATTAGAATCTGAGCTCTCCCCTCTCCATTCTCTTAGCACATCGTAGTAGAACCAGAATGTTCTTTTAATCTCTTCCCATGTATCATTGAACTGGATTGGCATCCACTTGTCAATGTGCGGCCATTTTTGTGCTTTTGCTGTCCCTCTCCTCTTGCTTGCAAACTTCTTGAAACCACTCATTCGCCTATGATCTTCTTCCTTCTTCTTTCTAATCAAGGGTACTCCAGAAACTGAGGCAGGAGTTTTCTTGGCTTGCTCGACTTGGAGTGATATCAGAGTTCTTCTCGTATTGAAGACTTCTTTTTGGGGCTCTTCAGACTCTTCCAATTCCAATATCAGCTTCCTCTGAGTTGGCTTAGAAGCCTTAGCTCTTTTTCCTTCGGGCTCAACAAATTCCACGGCCTTCCTTTTGATAGGCAGTTCAGCTCCGGCTTGGCTTGTTCCAACCCTTCTTCTAGCACTCAGCTTCTCAGCAGCTACTTCTTGCATGGTTTCTTCAGAAACTTGAGTGTAGACAGGCTTCTCCACATTCTTAAATTTCAGCTTCTCAGTGGCTTCAACTTCTTGCAAGGCTTCAGCAATGTTCTTCTTTTTTGCTTCTTTGTCAGCCTTTGTTTCCAAGGTGTGTGCCAATAATATTCTCAGATCAGCTCCGGGTCTTTCCCCCTTCTTGGCACCATACCTTGGCAGAAGTTTGGATAGTGATGTGTCCATATGGTACTGTTCCTTGCTGACACTACGCACCTCTCCCGCCAACTGATCTTGCTCTTCTTCTAACCTCCTCAGGTGGTTCTTCGCCATTGAGAACTCTATAGACATCTGGGCAAACTGGTTGGAGAGAGCTTCTTTGAACATATCTGTCATCTTGGTCATGAGCATGGAGCTCATTTCCTCAACAGCATTTTTGATAAGCATATCATTCTTCTCCACCAATTTGGCCTCAAGAAATTATGTCCTCTCCTGATGCTTCTGCTTCAGCTCTGCACTTAATTCAGCCTTGACACCATCCATCTTTTCTTCTATCTTTCCTTCCACGGAAGTCAGCTTCTCAGTCAGAGTGGTCTGAAGTTGTACCAGGTCTGAAGTAGAACTCAGACTTTCCATCTTGTTGGACTGGTTGGCCAATACTTCTTCTATCTGAGCAACTTTGTCCATGATTGGCCCAACCTTCTCTAGCTTCTCCACTATTGGGGTGAGATCAATCTCAGGAGCATATGAGATTTGTTGCTTTTCCTGAGCTGGTTGCTCAGCCTGAGTCTCAGTCTCAACATGAGCTTCAGTCTCAATCTGAGCCTGGGTTTCCACCTGAGCTTGGGTGTCCACTTGAGCCTCAGTCTGCATATCAAACATTACAGAATTAAAGATAGACACTTCAGTAATCTTGGCATAATTTTTAGTAGTGCCAAAAGTTACCTGAAGACTAACTTCAGTCTGAGGATGTTAGACAGCAGGCTCTCCAGCATCAGTACTGTCTTTCTCCATCTGAGATTGACTCTCATCATTCCCTTGTTGGTCCCCATCTTGAGATTTGTCTTTGGAGCTCGGGGCACCAACCTCAGCATTCTTCCTCTCAGCAATCTTCCTCTTCACCAGCTCATCAAAGTCAGAAATTTTCATCCTGAGCTTGGTTTTTCTGAACCCAGAGAATTGTGTAAGCACAACTGTCTCCACATTCCACCAGTCTTCACCTCTGAATGAAGCGATGTTGAGCATTTCAGGCAGGGTCTGGTTGAGGATGTAGACTGTTGACCTCAATCTGAAGAAGAGATCTTGGAGGTCAGGATATGTACTAAGCTCAGGGTACCGGTCTAGAATGAACCGTTCCCCCTTGCTTCGCCACTCAGTCTCTTCAGCTTCGCCCTTCTTCAGCTTCGGGCTCTCAGGTTCAGTGGGAAAATCTGCTGAAGGATCAAGGAATGGATCACTCAGGAGCTCATCAAGGTTCAGCAGCTCCTGAGGCTCAGCAATATCTGAGGATTGGATAGGCAACTCCTCAGTCTTAATCTGAACTGGCTCTGAGGATTGAGCTGACACTTCATCAACAGGAATCTGAGCAATCTCTGAGGTCTGAGGTCCTTTAAATATTTCTTGAGAGAACTTGTCTGAGCTCAGTGACGTCTCAAGAACCTCAGAGAAGATTTGCTCCTCAGTTTGCTCCTGTGCCGTGGATATAGCTTGTGCCAACACTTGTAAAGGCAATTTCTGAGCTTTTTGGCTCTCAGGTTGCACCTCCTCAAGCTCACTCTGCTCCTCCTCAGTGGCAATCAACATCCTTCTGCGCTTCGGAGCAAGGGTCTTCTTCTTCATTGCTTCACCCTTCTCCCTCTTGACCTCCATCAAAGCCTTCCCCCTGGCTTGATGGGCTTCTTCAGCATCAGCAGGTGATTCCACTTTCTTCTCTTTCTTCCCTTTCAAAGTCTTTCTGGTAGCTGTAGGCTTGAACATAACTTTAGACTTTGGGAAAGGAATGGAGTTGGCAAAAATATCCTCCTCTTCACGGCACATCTCCAAAATAAAATCTATTTTGGTTGCATGGAGAATCTTGCCTTTGATCGAGATTGATCCATCCTCCTTCTTGATTAGTTTGGTCTGGTCACTCACCACTCTGATCAGATATTTCAACCAGTTCAAATCTTTGGTTGGTGAATCTTCTATTGCCGCCATCAATCGAAGCTTGGGAGTGCTTATCTGCTCAAAACTCCCTAATCGACTCATTATACATTTGCTAACTATATCTAGCAAAACTCTGTACTTCGGCTTCAAATGCCGTTTATGCAATGTAGCCTCAAACTTAATAGGATGCTCTGTTATCCTATCAAGGTATTCCTGCTCCCGACCCAACATATACGTCGTGGGATCCTCACCTCTATCACACAACTCAAAAACATCATTCAAATTCTTAGGGACAATATACACCTCCCGTACAAAATCTATGTATTTCGAGCTATGTTCTAGATGGAAAACAGTAATCTGGGATTCCATACCATCCTCATCATCTAATCGCAGATTCAAAATAAACTCTATTACCTCCTTAGAGTATTCGGCTTCTGGTTGGCTTGCGACGAGATTTGTAAGTTTTGCGATTCGGATCATATGAAGTGCCTCTTCTTCGTGGGTAGCGTTGGATGAACTCTCGAGTGATACCACATACTCATACCATGGCTTGTTGGAAATAACCAGTTTATCAAAGATTGAGAAAGTCCTTTTTGAGGATTTTTGAAGAGTAGGGTTTGAAAATGACGAAGGTTTCTCTAGGCAAAGATGGGTTTTGAATTTTGCAGAGTGTTTTTGGAGATGAAGGTTAATACAATTGGCTTGAATGGCTTCTCAAATGGATATATAGATCAATTCGTGGGAAATCGTATTGGTTGATGAAAATCAACGGTTAAGATTAATCACCGACTAATCGGGTATGCGAAAGGACGATCTCATAAAAAATACGCCGCCATTTTAACCTTATTGGTGATTAATTGAATCAGAGCAATTAATGACTGTTGACCTTCTTAGGCATTTCAAAGATCCCGCCCAAAATATTCTCTTAAGGTGTTATGCTATTTATTGCTAATGATTACTGAGTTTCACTTAAGCAATAAATGAGTTGCATGAATCTTTACTTCTTGAGACTAATTTCCTTCTATCAGTCTTACTAAGTATTGACCTTGATAAAATGTCAGTATAATACTGAGTACTGAACGGGTCAGTATGATACTGAGTACTGAGCCAGATCAGTATAATACTGAGCACTGACTTTCAGCATATCTGAGTTTTTCAAGACTCAGATTTCAGTACTTCTAATTTTATCCTGAATTTCTCAGTAGAATCCTGAGAAAACTTCATGCATCTGGAAACCTTCAATTTTTCAGATTTACTCTATACACCTGGATCCAACATCCCTAATTCAACTGATAGTTCCTGAAATCTTGATTCAGCCAAAGGTTTAGTCAAGATATCAGCTCTCTGCTTATCAGTATGAATTTTCTCCATCCTGATGTCCTTCTTCAATACATGATCTCTGATGAAGATTCCTTCCTTAGCTTGATTTTTCCAGAAGTCCAAGAAGGAAATTCATCTTCCAACAATGACATCTTAGATCTTCTTTCATCAGGGCTATGATGTCTTCATTCAGCTCAGTGCCCTTGTCTGTTTACCTGAAAAACAGATTAGATCTGTGGTACCCATTTGGTATAGGGTCCTACCAGGTTAGCTGTACCTTTTGGAATACAAATCTGCCTGACAACTCTAATCACTTTAGAGTGGCTGATCTGTCTTCCATAAACATCTACATACACATTTACCACTCTGGGTGCCTTAGCAGTGTCCTGTGTATGAGTGCTAGCCTTGGCATGAACATGAGCCTTAGAATTTTTCTTGGGTACATGCCTTTTGTTCCATTGCTTTGGCTTTTGTGCAGCTGGTCTGAGTCTTTGTTGACTTGGGTTCAGGTAACCTTTACCCTTAGGCAAGTGGGGTTTGGGTTGCCTGTACTGAAATTGGGGTCTTTCAGTAATCTGAGGACTTGGTCCTTTCAGTTGAGAATCTCTCTGCTGAGTGTTTCTCTTCTGAAAATTCCTCTGCTGATTCAGTGCAGATCTTTTCAGGTTTGCATTCTTAGCCTGAGGCTTTGAAGTACTTGCCTAAAAATTTCCTACTGAGTGGTCAGGTTTTCTAGCCTTTACCTGAGGTTTGGGCTTTCTTACCTGAACATTCAGTTTTTCTGGAACCATAGGTCCTTTTCCCTTGCCTAAAACCTTGGGCAATTCTTCAGTCCGAAGAGTAGGTGCCACTTGTTTAACAAAGACAGTCTTCTTGCTACTAGAAGCAACATTCAGATGACCTTGTGAGGTTCCCCCTGGAATGTATCCCAATCCAGATTTTATAGTGGCAGGTCTCTGATAACTCTGAATTTCATCTATTACTTTAGATGCAGTATTCAATAGAGCTAGCTTCTTCTGCACACTATCCTCACATTTTTGTAGAGTTTCATGCTTCTCAGAGAGGTCATTGAACTTAGTTCTGATCAACTGAATCTCCTCAGTGGATTCCTCTAGTTTTCCATTTAGGGTCTCTATCAACTTCTCTTTCTCCGAGAGTTGTACTTTCAGAACATCTAGTTCATCAGTAGTTCCCATTAATTGAGAAGTGATCTCAGCATTACTAGAGTCTTTCCACTTAAGATTTTCAGCAGTCAGTTCTTTGTTCTGCTCTTGAGTTTCATTCAGCAGTTCTTGTAAAACAGCATAGTCCTTCATCAGACTCTCAAAAGAATCCATCAGGTCAAATTGATTGTTTTACAGTGGAACTTGATAACTATTGTGCTTGTGTAGGAGCAACAACAGAGATAGAAGAACTTACCTCTCCTACAGCCATGAGACAGATATCTTCACTGTCACTTTCTGAGCACATCTCATCTGAGGAGCTGGAACTTTCTTCAGACTCCTTTTCTTCCTTAGCAATCTCAGCAAGTGTATCCCATATTTCCTTTGTAGTTTCACAATGAGAGATCTTCCTCATAACACCATCATCAATAGTGCTATATACTGTATCTTTGGAAATATAGTCAAGATTGACTAACTTCCTCTCCTCAGGAGTAAGTTGATCACCAGACTTAGGAAATTCAGTCCTGGGATCATTTCTCTCATTTTCTGTAATTCTGGGATTCACCACAGTGAATTGGAATGGTCCTTCAGAGACCACTCTCCACATACGTCATGCTTAGAATACAGGTGAGCCTGCATTCTCAGTCTCCACAAATCATAGTTCTCTACTGAGAACATGGGAAGTTTCTTAGAAGACATTATGTCTGAGTCTTTTAAGATTTCAACAAATAAGGTCTGTTCAGATAGACCACAAGAATTTTTTAGCAAATAAGACTATGGTCAACAAAGCAGGTGGTCAAGTTGAACCACTGCTCTGATACCACTTGTTGGTATCAGATCAGAGACAGGTTTTAAAAATAGATCATTTCAGGTGGTCACTCTGAAATTAGTGAACCTTTTGAACTCCTGCTCTCATACCACTTGTTGGTCCCGGTGCAAATGAGTCTTACACGTGTATGGGGGGGGAATACACGTGTTCAGTGATTTTAAAACTTTTCTTCACTGAGGTCAGATGGGTCAGGATGTCCTGATGATTTGGTCCTGAGAAGCACAAATCGCCCTGAGTCAAAGTCTACTTGAGACAGTGATCCTGAGCTGCTTTCAGAAACCTTAGATAATCCCAACTGAGCCTGAGTTATCAGAGATACTGAGTTGCTTGAATAACTACTCAGATGTGCGGAATGGTTGGCCCTAAGTTTATACTCGTTTTATGCTTTGCTGAAAACCTTCCTTTTAATGGAATAATGATTAAGGCTGTGATTCAGTTAGATGCAACTTCAGTGGATTGGTTCCAACTGCATATCATTGAAAATATGCTTTCAGTTAAAAGTATGCAACAGTTAATCAAAGCAGTACAGAAAGCAAATAACACAACAAGTTATGTCTCTGACTCTCAGAGAAATTCCTTAATCACTTCCTAAGGTTTTCTGACTACCTCTGTAGTTTACTAACCTTTCTACTTCCTAAGGTTTTCTGACTACCTCTGTAGTTTACTAACCTTTCTATTTTGAGTTTTCTGACTACCTCTGTAGTTTACTAACTCAAAACACACAGAAGCTTTCTGACTATCCAAGATAGTTTACTCACTTCTTCTCTGGAGCTTTCAGACAACCTCAATGTAGTTTACTAACTCTTTACAACTCCAACTCACCAACAATCACACTCAAACTACCTTACAAAGGGTTTGGGGTTTCTTGGTTAGTTTCCAACTAGGATGAGATATCCTTTACAATTAAGTACAATGCAAAGGCTAGGATATCTCTACTAAGCTTTGGATATATCTTATCAAAAGTAGGCTTAGTGAATGAGCTCTCTTCAATATAAAGCACTTGGGAAATTCTTGGGTTTTCGAGTGCTTCAAATTGCAATAATAAGTTTGAGCTCTTGAGTTGCTTACAAATTTCCCGTAACCTTCAATGTAGATGGTCACAAGTATTTATAGGCATACACCAAGGTCACTCTTGAAAAACTATCCGTTGGAAGAGATAGCTCCATGAATTTCCTCTTATGGTGTGTGATGAACGGCTATATTTAGGGTTTGACACTCCCTAGCATGTTTTAGGCAAAGTGCTTTTCATGCAGCCAGTCACCACTTTTTGAAGTCTGGAACATAGTACTACTGACATGCTTCATGACACTGTCGCTTTCGATTAATCGATAAAAATACGATCTTTGTCTTCTTCTGATTGGCTCTTGTCTTCAGTTAAAGTAGACAAACACAACGACTCTTTTTGGTCAATATCTCTGAGTGATATAACCTTAACAACACTTTGTTTTAGTTCCTTTTGTCTGCATCTAAATGTCTTGGGCAATATCTATTTTTCTAAGTAATCGCGTTTTTCTCAGTATTGTATCCTTCAGATAGATATTTTCAGTGCCTCGGAACATTCAGGTTTATACTGAGCATTCAGTACATTACTGAGTCTTCAGTAATTACTGTGCCTTTAGTATCCTTTGTCTTCAGTCTTCTGTCTTCTGTGTCTTCAGAGTCTTCAATGTCTTCTGAGTCTTTAGTGTCTTCTGAGTCTTCACAGATATCTTTGACCGATATCTTGAGTCTTCATCTTTTCTTGATTTCTCGGTTTCTGCATTTGTCTTGATTTCTCGATTTTTTCACTTGAGTCTTGATTTCTCGATTTCATCTCTTTGAGTCTTGATTTCTCGATTTCTCTTTGAAACTTGAAACTTGATTTCATACTTAACCTTCAGTTTCTTCAGAAACTTACCGAGTCTTCAAAATCTTCAAAATCTAACCTGATCTATATCTGCTGACTATACATTGTACAGATAACATCCTGAACACTATAAAATTGAATCCTGACTCAACTATCATGATTATCCTGAACATGTCATACTCAGGGGTTTTGGGATCTAATCAAAATCTTCTTTATTAAATTCATCTCCCAACATATCTTGACCGATATCTTTTGAGTCTTCATCTTGAAGTCTTGGTTTCTCGATTTCAAACTGAGTTATCGGTTTCTCAGTTTCTCCTTTGTCTTGATTTAATTTTACATCCTTCGAAAACTTAAGTTTCATACTGAAACTTCAGAAACTTAAGTTTCATACTGAAACTTCAGTTTCTTCAGAAACTTACTGAGTCTTTATAATCTTCAGAATCTAACCTGATCTATATCTGCTGACTATACACGGTGCAGATAACATCTTGAACACTCTAAAACTGAATCCTGACTCAACTATCAAGATTATCCTGAACATGTCATACTCAAGGGTTTTGGGGTCTAATCAAAATCTTCTTTATTAAATTCATCTCCCAACAATTTCCCCCTTTTTGATGATGTCAAAACCATCTTGTTACAAAACACTTAACCTATACTCAGGTTTCAGTTTTTCCTATTACAAGATTGGTATATCTCCCAACAATTTTCACAATCAATCTCAACAATTTCATAATAAATCTCCCAACAATTTCTTCAACAACAATCAGGCATATCAAAAGTAAAGACATGTAAAAAGATAATGAGATATTATCTTTGAGCATAAAAGATAAAGTTTCATTGATGTATGATAGAATGTTACAGTTTACAATGAACTTATCAAAAAGTAAAGACAAAAAGATAAAGAAATTACAAGAGTCTTTAGTCTTGATTCTTCAGTCTTCTTTTGATCTTCAGCTCTAGCACTTCAGTTCTCTTCTACCTCATCCACAGGCACTTCAAGGTTAAACATCCCATAATACCTTTTCTTCGGCTCATCTCTCTCCTTGATGATATCAGGATTGTTCCCAGTCAGGCCTAACTGAATGGCGTACTGAGCAATCTCCTGAGCAATGGCTGTTTCATTCACCAAGCCATTCTCCAGCCTAGGAGGAGGGTATGAGTATGGACCAGGGGCAGTGATCTGAACTTTTCCTTCATCCACAAGATTGATCCAACTTTGTAAGTACTTTGGATAGAAGGTCAGCAGATAGTCTATGAATGCTTCATTAGGATCTGAGCTCTCCCCTCTCCATTCTCTCAGCACTTCGTAGTAAAACCAGAAGGTTCTTTTGATTTCTTCCCAAGCATCATTGAATTAAATTGGCATCCACTTATCAATGTGCGGCCACTTCTGTGCTTTAGCAGTCCCTCTCCTCTTGCTCACGAACTTTTTGAAACCACTTCTTCGCCTCTGCTCTTCTTCCTTCTTTTTCCTTATCAAAGGCACTCCTGAAACTGAAGCAGCAGTTTTCTTGGCTTGTTCGATCTGAAGTGATCTCAGAGCTCTCTTGGTATTGAAGACTTCCTTCTGCGGTTCCTCCTCAGACTCTTCAATATCCATTATCAGCTTTCTCTGAGTTGGCTTAGAAGCCTTAACCCTTTTCCTCTCAGGTTCAACAAACGCCACAGCCTTCCTCTTAATGGGTTCTTCAGCACTGGCTTGGCTTGTTCCAACCTTTCTTCTAGCACTCAGTTTTTCGGCAATAACATCTTGCATGGTTTCCTCAAAAACTTGAGTGTAGACAGGCTTCTCCACCTTCTTGAATTTAAGCTTCTCAGAGGCTTCAACTTCCTTCAAGGCTTCAACAGTGCTTTTCTTCTCAGCCTCTTTATCTGCCTTTCTTTCCAAGGTGTGTGCCAATAATACTCTCAGGTCAGCTCCGGGCCTTTCCCCCTTCTTGGCACCATACCTTGAAAGAAGTTTGGATAGTGCAGTGTCCATATGATATTGTTCCTTGCTGACACTTCGCACTTCTCCCGCCAACTGATCTTGTTCTTCTTCTAGCCTCATCAGGTGGTTCTTTGCCACAGAGAACTCTTCAGACATTTGTGCAAACTGGTTGGAGAGAGCATCTTTAAACATTTATGTCATTTTGGTCATGAGCAAGGAGCCCATTTTCTCAACAGTATTCTTGATCAGAAGATCATTCTTCTCCACCAGCTTTGCTTCTAGAAATTCAGTCATCTCCTGATACTTTTGCTTCAGCTCTGCACTTAATTCAGTCCTGACTCCATCCATCTTTCCTTCCATGGCAGTCATCTTGCCAGTCAGAGTAGTCTGAAGTTGCATCAGGTCTGAAGTAGAACTCAGACTTTCCATCTTCTTGGACTGGCTGGCCAATGCCTCTTCAATCTGAGTCATTTTGTCCATGATTGGCACAACCTTGTCCAGCTTCTCCACAATGGGAGTGAGATCAATCTCTGGAGCATAGAGAATTTGCTATTTTTCCTGAGCTGGTTGCTCATCCCGAGTCTCAGTCTCTAACTGAGCTTCGGTCTCAACCTGAGCCTCAGTATCAGCCTGAGATTGGGTTTCCACCTGAGCCTCAGTCTGCATATCAGACATTTCAGAATTAAAGATAGAAGCTTCAGTAATCTTGGCATAATTTTTAGTAGTGCCAAAAGTTACCTGAAGAGAACTAACTTCAGTCTGAGGATGTGTGACATCAGGCTCTCCAACATCAGTGCTATCCTTCCCCATCTGAGATTGACTCTCATCATTCCCTTGTTGGTCCCCATCTTGGTTTTTGTCTTTGGAGCTCGGGGCACCAACCTCAGCATCTTTCCTCTCAGCAAGCTTCCTCTTCACCAGCTCATCAAAATCATAAATTTTCATCCTGAGCTTGGTTTTTCTGAACCCGGAGAATTCTGTTAGAACAGCTGTCTCCTCATTCCACCAGTCTTCACCTCTGAATGAAGCGATGTTGAGCATTTCAGGCAGGGTCTGGTTAAGAATGTAGACTGTTGACCTCAGTCTGAAAAAGAGATCCTGGAGGTCAGGGAATGTGCTAAGCTCAGGGTACCGGTCTAGTATGAACCGTTCCCTCTTGCTTTGCCACTCAGTCTCTTCAGCTTCGCCCTTCTTCAGCTTCGGGCTCTCAGGTTCAGTGGGAAAATCTGCTGAAGGATCAAGAAATGGATCACTCAGGAGCTCATCAAGGTTCAACAGCTCCTAAGGCTCAGCAAAATCTGAGGATTGGACAGGCAACTCCTCAGGTTGAATCTGAGCTGGCTCTGAGGTCTGAGCTGGCACTTCCTCAGTAGGAATCTGAGCTGGCTCTGAGGTCTGAGGTCCTTGGAAAATTTCTTGAGAGAATTTGTCTGAGCTCAGGGACGTCTCAAGAACCTCAGAGAAGACTCGCTCCTCAGTTTGCTCCTGTGTCGTGGATACAACCTGTGCCAACACTTGTAAAGGCAATTTCTGAGCTTTTTGGCCCTCAGGTTGCACCTCCTCAGTGGCAATCACCATCCTTCTGCGCTTGGGAGAAAGAGTTTTCTTCTTCAATGCTTCACCCTTCTCCATCTTGACCTCCATCAAAGCCTTCCCCCTGGCTTGATGGGCTTCTTCAGCAGCAGCAGGTGATTCCACTTTCTTCTCTTTCTTCCCTTTCAAAGTCTTTCTTGTTGTTGTAGGCTTGAACATGACCTTAGACTTTGGGAAAGGTGAGGAGTTGGCAAAAATATCCTCCTCTTCTAGGCACATCTCCAAAATAAAAGCTATTTTGGTTGCATGGAGAATTTTGCCTTTGATTGAGATCGATCCATCCTCCTTCTTGATCTGCTTGGCCTGGTCACTCACCACTCTAATCAAATAATTCAACCAATTGAAATCTGTGGTGGGTGAATCCTCGATAGGAGCCATCAATCTAAGCTTGGGAGTGCTTATCTGCTCAAAACTCCCTGATCGACTGATTATGCACTTACTAACAATATCTAACAAAACTCTGTACTTCGGTTTCAAATGCCGTTTATGCAATGTAGCCTCGAACTTAATAGGATGCTCTGTTATCCTATCAAGGTATTCCTACTCCCGACCCAACATATAAGTCGTTGGATCCTCTCCTCTATCACACAACTCAAATACATCATTCAAATTTTTAGGGATTATATACACCTCCCGTACAAAATCTACGTATTTCGAGCTATGTTCTAGATGGGAAACAGTAATCTGGGACTCGATACCATCCTCGTCATCTAATTTCAAATTCGAAATAAACTCTATTACCTCCTTAGAGTATTCGGCCTCCGGTTGACTTGAGATGAGATTTGTGAGTTTCGCAATTCGGATCATATGCAGTGCTTCTTCTTCATCGGTAGCGTTGGACGAGCTTTCGAGCGATACCACATATTCATATCATGGCTTGTTGGAAATAGCCAGTTTATCAAATATGGAGAAAGTCATTTTTGAGGATTTTTGAAGTGTAGGGTTTGAAAATGACGAAGGTTTCTGGGCAAAAAATAGATTTTGAATTTGCAGAGTGTTTTTGGGAGACGAAGGTTAATAAAATGGGCTTGAATGGCTTTTCAAATGAATATATAGATCAATTCATGGGAAATTGTATGATTGATCAAAATCAATGGTTGAGATTAATCACAGACTAATCAGGTATATGAAAGGACGATTTCACGAAAAATACGCCGTCATTTTAACCTTATTGGTGATTAATTGAATCAGAGCAATTAATGATTGTTGACCTTCTTTGGCATTTCAAAGATCCCACCCAAAACATTCTCTTCAGGTGTTTAGTATTTATTGCAAATGATTACTGAGATTCACAAGCAATAAATGAGTTGCATGAGTCATTACTTCTTCAGATTAATTTCCCTCTATCAGTCTTACTGAGTATTGACCTTGATAAAATGTCGAGATGATGATCTTGAATCTTGAATGGGTTCAAGATGATCTTGAAATCTTGAGCTAGATCAAGATAATATCTTTGATCTTGATCTTGAAGATACCGAGTTTCTCAAGACTCAGATTTCAGTACTACTAATTTTATCCTGAGTTTCTCTGTAGAATCCTGAGAAAACTTCATGCATCTGAAAACCTTCAATTTTTCAGATTTACTCTATACACCTGGATCCAACATCCCTAATTCAACTGATAGTTCTTGAAATCTTGATTCAGCCAAAGGTTTAGTCAAGATATCAGCTCTCTGCTTATCAGTATGAATCTTCTCCATCCTGATGTCCTTCTTCTCAACATGATCTCTGATGAAGTGATGTCTGATATCCACATGCTTACATCTTGTGTGCAATACCGGATTTTGTGAAATAGCAATAACACTATTATTATCACAAAATATTGGTACTTCATTGGCTACAATCTTATAATCCCTTAATTGTTGTATGAGCCAAAGAATCTGTGCACAATAGCTTCCTCGCACCATGTATTCAAATTTCAAGAGTCTTTGGTTGCTCTTGAGGTCCTGCTTTTTAAAAATCAGGATATCAACTTACTTCCAAGAAATTGACAAGTTCCTGTAGTGGACTTCCTGTCAATTCTACACCCTCCATAGTCAGCATCTGAATAACCAGTTAATTCAAGGTTATCATCAGCTGGATACCATAATCCTCTATTCACTGTGCCCTTAAGATACTTCAGTATCTTTTTGGCAGCCTCCATGTGAGTAGCCTTAGGATTAGCTTGGTATCTTACACATATCCCAACAACAAATGTTATATCCGGCCTACTTGTTGTGAGATAGAGCAATGATCCAATGATCCCTCTATAATCAGTGTGACTTACTGATTTGCCTTCAGGATCAGGATCCATCTTGTAGTTAGTATTCATAGGAATTCTAATCGCATTGCAATTCTATACCATATTTTGCAATCGGATCTACGGTGTACTTTGCTTGGTTGATGAAGATTCCTTCCTTTGATTGTTTCACTTGAAGTCCAAGAAAGAAATTCATCTCCCCCATCATAGACATCTCAAACTTTCCTTTCATCAGTGTAGAAAACTTTTCACACAACTGATGATTTGGAGATCCAAAAATGATGTCATCTACATAAATCTGAACTAGTAAGATATCTTCCCCATCTTCTATCCCCGAACAAAGTTCTATCAACAGTTCCTTTGATAAAACCATGGTCAAGAAGAAACCGAGAAAGGGTATCATACCATGCTCGGTGCTTGCTTAAGACCATACAAGGCTTTCTGAGCACAGAAACTTGGTCATTCTCATGCGAAACCGGGAGGTTGTTCCACATAAACCTCTTCCTTAAGCACACCATTCGAAATGCACTTTTCACATCCATCCGATGGACTGTGAATTTCATGTGGGCAAAAGATATGCAAGAAACAATCGATGGTTTCTAGTCTAGCAACAGGTGCAAAGGTTTCATCATAATCCAAGCCTTCTTCTTGGGAATAACCTTGTGCAACTAGCCTTTCCTTATTTCTTACAATGTTGTTGTTCTCATCTCTTTTATTCTTGAATACCCACTTGGTTCCAATAACATTGTGCCTTTCAGGCCTATCCACTAGCTCCCATACTTCATTCCTTGAGAATTGATTCAGCTCTTCTTGCATAGCAGTAATCCAATAAGAATCTTGTAGAGCTTCTTCAATCTCAGTAGGCTCTTTCTCTGATAGGAAGCAGCAGAATAATGCACTTTCACCATGGAACCTTCTTGTTTTGACACCATCAGTTAGATCACCCACAATCTGACTTGTAGGATGACTATCTAACCAATTTCTTCTAGATGTTCCCCCTTCAATAATATCCTCAACATTTGAAATGTTAGGTTCAGGCAGTTCATTAAATTCAGGGAACAAAAGAAAAGGAGAAAGGGAATCATCTTCCTCAGGGGAAATTCCATTCAGAACATTGTCGGTGACATTTGTTCCCCTTTGGTTGATAGATTCAGAAATTGCCTCAGCTGTGACCACATCTTCATTGGCATCACATACCTGAGTCTGAACTGGTGTCTGTTCAGATTGGTCAGCTTTGTTGTGTTGGTTTTAATTCAGTGGAGAATTTCCATCCTGAGTCTCACCATCCTGAGTTCCATCCTGAACTTCTTTGTCTGAGTCTGAGTCACTCCATTCATAGAAAGTGATTGACTTCTTCTTTTCAGGTTCAGAGGATGTTTTGTCATTCTTTTTAAGGCTTAGTCTGGTGATTCTCTTGGTCAGTTCTCCTGCATCATGTTCCTGTTTCTTCTGAACACAAGTAGATTCATCAAAAACAACATGAGGTGTTTCTTCCACAATAAGAATCCTACAGTTGTAAACTCTGAAGCTTTACTGACTTCAAAATATTCTAAAAATATTCCTTCATCAGCTTTGCTATCAAAAGTTTTCAACTGATCTTTACCATTATTATGTATGAAACACTTGCAACCAAACACACGAAAGAAAGAAACTAGAGGCTTCCTTTCATTCCAAAGCTCGTATGGTGTTTTGCCTTGACTCTTGGTCAGCATGGATCTGTTTTGTGAATAACATGCAGTGTTGACAGCTTCAGCCCAAAATCTTTTAGGAATATCAGCTTCAACTATCATTGTCCTTGCAGCTTCTTTTAGAGTCCTGTTCCTTCTTTCAGCAACACCATTTTGTTGTGGGGTCCTTGCAGCTGATGTTTCATGAGTAATTCCATTTGCTGCACAATAATCAGATATAATATGGTTTATAAATTAAGTTCCTTTATCTGATCTGATTTTGACCACACTCAGGTTATTTTCAATACTGAGCCTTTTCAGTAGTTCAGACAGTTTTATCTGAGTCTCTTTCTTACTGAGTAAGAATATGACCCATGTATATCTTGAGTAGTCATCAACTACTACGAGTGTATATTTCCTGCCATTTGTGCTCACTGGTGTTACTAGACCAAAAAGATCCATATGCAACAATTGAAGTATTCTCTCAGTAGAAACATCTACTTTGCTTTTAAATGATGCTTTAACTTGTTTTCCTTTTTGGCACGCATCACAAACATGTTCTTTACTGAACACTTCATTTGGTAACCCCCTCACAAGTGCTAATCTTGCAAGTTTGTTCAGGGTTTTGAAATTCAGGTGATTCATCCTTTTGTGCCACAACCAACTGGTATCTGTGGAACTTTTTGCAACCAAACATGTATCTTTAGGAGTTGAACTCCAATCAGCAAGATACACATTTCCTTTTCTAGTACCAGTTAGCAGTATTTTCTGTGAGGTATCATCTTTCACATAACATAAGTTCTTTGAGAACTCAACATTAAATCCCTTGTCACAGAATTGGCTTATTGAAAGCAAATTATGCTTCAATCCAGATACATATGAAACACCATGGATATGAACTGAATCAATTTCAAGAGTTCCATATCCTTCAGTCTGTCCCTTGGAGTTGTCTCCAAATGTGATCTGAGGGCCTCTTTGCTCTACATAGTCACTGAGTATTTGCTTGAATCCTGTCATATGTCTTGAGCATCCACTGTCAAGATACCATACATCAGGGGCCAGTTCATCTCCACTCATCAGTGCTATGTGATCTTCAATCAGCTCAGTGCCCTTGTTTTTCTCCTAAAAAATAGATCAATTTTTAGGTACCCATTTGGTGTAGGGTCCTACCAGGTTAGTTGTACATTTTGGAATCCAAATCTGCCTGACAACTCTAATTACTTTAGAGTGGCTGATCTGTCTTCCATAAACATCTACATACACATTTACCACTCTGGGTGCCTTAGCAGTATCCTGTGTATGAGTGCTAGCCTTGGCATGAACATGAGCCTTAGAATTTTTCTTGGGTACAGGCCTTTTGTTCCATTGCTTTGGCTTTTGTGCAACTGGTCTGAGTCTTTGTTGACTTGGGTTCAAGTAACCTTTACCCTTAGGCAAGTGGGGTTTAGGTTGCCTGTACTAAAATTGGGGTCTTTCAGTAATCTGAGGACTTGGTCTTTTCAGTTGAGAATGTCTCTGCTGAGTGTTTCTCTTCTGAAAATTCCTCTGCTGGTTTAGTGCAGATCTTTTCAGGTTTGTATTTTTAGCCTGAGGCTTTGAGGTACTTGCCTGAAAATTTCCTACTGAGTGGTCAGGTTTTTGAGCCTTTACCTGAGGTTTGGGCTTTCTTACCTGAACATTCAGTTTTTCTGGAACCATAGGTCCTTTTCCCTTGTCTAAAACCTTGGGCATTTCTTCAGTCCGAAGAATGGGTGCCACTTGTTTAACAAAGACAGTCTTCTTGCTACTAGAAGCAGCATTCAGATGACCTTGTGAGGTTCCCCATGGAATGTATCCCAATCCAGATTTTATAGTGGCAGGTCTCTGATAACTCTGAATTTCATCTATTACTTTAGATGCAGAATTCAATAGAGTTAGCTTTCTCTGCGCACTATCCTCACATTTTTGTAGACTTTCATGCTTCTCAGAGAGGTCATTGAACTTAGTTCTGATCAGCTAAATCTCCTCAGTGGATTTCTCTAGTTTTCCATTTAGGGTCTCTATCAACTTCTCTTTCTCTGAGAGTTGTACTTTCAGAACATCCAGTTCATCAGTAGTTCCCATTAATTGAGAAGTGATCTCAGCATTACTAGAGTCTTTCCACTTAAGATTTTCAGCAATCAGTTCTTTGTTTTGCTCTTGAGTTTCATTCAGTAGTTCTTGTAAACAGCATAGTCCTTCATAAGACTCTCAAAAGAATCCATCAGGTCAAATTGACTGTTTACAGTGGAACTTGACAACTCTTGTGCTAGTGTAGGAGCAACAACAGAGATAGAAGAATTTACCTCCTCCACAGGCATTAGACAGATGTCATCACTGTCACTATCTGAGAACATTTCATCTGAAGAGCTGGAACCTTCTTCAGAGTGTTCTTCTTCTGCAACCATGGCTTTCTTACTGGAGAACTTCTTGTCTCTTTTTGCTTGTCTTTCTTTTCTCTCCTTAGCACTTAGGTCTGGACAGACATACTGAAAATGACCTTTCTTTTGGCAGTTATAGCATTTGTTGGCATCATTATCCTGATCACTTTCTTCTTTAGACTTGGAGTCCTTCTTTTTGGATGAAGATCCTTCAGCTTTCAGATTTTTTCTCTTCTCAGTGGATCTGTCCTCAGCTTTAGAATCTCTCTGGTACCTGTGATTCCTGTAATAGTTTTTATATTTTCCATATCTACTATTAAGCCTTTCAAACCTCCTTGCCATCAGTTCTAGCTTATCCTCTAGCTCATCCTGATTTTTAGTAAGGGAGTTCTCAGAGTCTCTAGTTTTACAGGATTTTTCCTTGGCTTTGAAAGCCACATTTTTACTAGATGAAGAATCATCTTTGCTGTCAGCTTTCTTTGATTTCTTATCAATAACGAACTCATAAGATTTCAGCTCAGAGAAGGCTTGTTGGTACGGCATTGAATCAATGTTCTTGGTGTTTTCAATCACCACTGCATGAATATCCCATTTATTTGATAGACCTCTAAGAATTTTCAATGCAACTTCTCTTTGTGGATATCTCTTTCCAAGTGCATTCAGATCATTCATTATACTAGTGAATCTGACTTCCAATTTGTCAATAGATTCACCATCTTCCATTTCAAAACTGTCAAACTTTCCAATGGCAACTGAAAGTTTGTTTTCCTTGATATGATCTGTGCCTTGGCACATTACAGCTAGTGTATCCCATATTTCTTTGGCAGTATTACAATGAGAAATCATTCCCATCACACCATCATCAATAGTGTTATATAGTGTGTCTTTGGCAATATAGTCTAGATTGACTAACTTCCTCTCCTCAGGAGTAAGTTGATCATCAGACTTAGGAAATTCAGTCCTGGGATCATTTCTCTCATTTTCTACAACTCTGGGACTCACCACAGTGAATTGGAATGGTCCTTCAGAGACCACTCTCCACATACGTTCATGTTTAGAGTACAAGTGAGCTTGCATTCTCAATCTCCACAAATCATAGCTCTCTACTGAGAACATGGGAAGTTTCTTAGAAGGCATTATGTCTGAGCCTTTTAAGATTTAAGCAAATAAGATATGTTCAGATAGACCACAAGAATCTTTTAGCAAATAAGACTATGGTCAACAAAGCAGGTGGTCAAGTTGAACCACTGCTCTGATACCACTTGTTGGTTCCGGTGTAAACGAGTCTTACACGTGTATGGGGGGGGAATACACGTGTTCAGTGATTTTAAAACTTTTCTTCACTGAGGTCAGATGGGTCAGGTTGTCCTGATGATTTGGTCCTGAGAAGCACAAATCGCCCTGAGTCAAAGTCTACCTGAGACAGTGATCCTGAGCTGCTTTCAGAACCTCAGATAATCCCAACTGAGCCTGAGTACTTTCAGAGATACTGAGTTGCTTGAATAGCTACTCAGATGTGCGGAATGGTTGGCCCTAAGTTCATACTAATTTTATGCTTTGCTGAAAACCTTCCTTTTAATGGAATAGTGATTAGGCTGTGATTCAGTTAGATGCAACTTTAGTGGATTGATTCCAACTGAATATCAGTGAAAATTTGCTTTCAGTTAAAGATATGCAACAGTTAAACAATGCAGAACAGAAAACAAATAACACAGCAAGTTATAGTGGTTCAGAGACTCAAGCTCCTACGTCCACTCTCTCTGACTCTTCAGAGAAATTCCTTAACCACTTCCTAAGGTTTTCTGACTACCTCTGTAGTTTACTAACCATTCTATTTTGAGCTTTCTGACTACCTCTGTAGTTTACTTACTCAAAACACATACAAGCTTTCTGACTATCCAAGATAGTTAACTCACTTCTTCTCTAGAGCTTTCTGACTACCTCTGTAGTTTACTAACTCTTTACAACTCCAACTCACCAACAATCACACTCAAACTACCTTACAAAGGGTTTGGGGTTTCTTGGTTGGTTTCCAACTAGGATGAGATATCCTTTACAATTAAGTACAATGCAAAGGCTAGGATATCTCTACTAAGCTTTGGATATATCTTATCAAGACTAGGCTTAGTGAATGAGCTCTCTTCGATATAAAGCACTTGGGAAATTCTTGGGTTTTCGAGTGCTTCAACTTGCAATAATAAGTTTGAGCTCTTGAGTTGCTTACAAATTTCCCGTAACCTTCAATGTAGATGGTCACAAGTATTTATAGGCAAACACCAAGGTCACTCTTGAAAAACTATCCGTTGCAAGAGATAGCTCCATGAGTTTCCTCTTATGGTGTGTGATGAACGACTATATTTAGGGTTTGACACTCCCTAGCATGTTTTAGGCAAAGTGCTTTTCATGCGCACCATCACCACTTTTTGCGATGCCGAACATAAGTACTACTAACATGCTTCAAAGGACTGTCGCTTTCGATGTCGATAAAACAAAGGTTGTCTTCTTCGATTGGTTGTTGTCTTCAGTTAATGTAGACAAACACAACGACTCTTTTTGGTCAATATCTCTGAGTGATATAACCTTAACAACACTTAGTTTTAGTTCCTTTTGTCTGCATGGGAATGTCTTGGGCAATATCTATTTTTCTAAGTAATCACGTTTTTCTCAGTATTATATCCTTCAGATAGATATTTTTAGTGCCTCGGAACATTCGAGTTTTATCTTGAGCATTCAAGATTACATTCTTGAGTCTTGATAATTCTTTGTGCCTTCGATATCCTTTGTCTTCGATCTTGATCTTGATCTTACATCTTACGTGTCTTGAGTCTTGAGTCTTGATGTCTTTTGAGACTTCAGTGTCTTCTGAGTCTTCACAGATATCTTGGACCGATATCTTGAGTCTTCATCTTGAGTCTTGATTTCTCGATTTCTGCTTCGTCATCAGTTTCTCGATTTCTCCGAAGTCTTGATTTCTCGATTTCATCTTTGAAACTTGAAACTAAAGTTTCATACTGAAACTTCAGTTTCTTTAGAAACTTACTGAGTCTTCAGAATCTTCAGAATCTAACCTGATCTATATCTGCTAACTATACACGGTGCAGATAACATCCCGAACACTCTAAAACTGAATCCTGACTCAACTATCAAGATTATCCTGAACATGTCATACTCAGGGGTTTTGGGATCTAATCAAAATCTTCTTTATTAAATTCATCTCCCAACAGTATCCCTTTGAATGAAGCTTTTACTTGTTTTCCCTTCTGACATGCGACACATGTCTGATCCTTCGAGAATACTTCATTCGGGAGACCTTCAACCAAGGACATCCTTGCTATCTTGTTAAGAGTTTTGAAGTTCAGATGGCTCATTCTCTTGTGCCAGAGCCAACTGAAGCTCTTTTAACTCTGAACAATCAAGCACACATTTCTTGGACAATTGTCCCAATCTACTGTATAAATCGTTCCTTTTCTGGAGCCAGTTAGCAAGATCTGTTGAGTCACTCAATTTTTAATTGTTCATTTATCTGATTAGAACTCAACACTAAAACATTTGTCGCAGAACTATGATACAGATAACAGGTTGTGCCTTAAGCCATCAATGTATGAAACACCTGTAACATGTACATCATCGTTCACTAAGGTTCCAACTCCTCTGGTAAAACCAAAGTTGTCGTCCCCAAAGAGAACTCGTGGACCTGGTTTCTCAATGTAGTTGCTGAGGAGATGTTGACTTCCAGTTATGTTCCTTGAACATCCACTATCTATGTACCAAATAGTTGCTTGTACACCTCCTTTATTAGCCAGTCCCACTCGAGCCTGCGAGCAAATCAGATTTTAGGTACCCCAGTAGAATCGGGTCCTAGGGGATTAGAAGTACCTTTTGGGATCCAAACAAATCTGGCACCTTTGTTGAACACAGAAGGCTTGATTTGTCTCCCATAAACATCTACATACTCATACATCTCTTCATATGCAATCTGGTTAGTATGAGTATTAGTGTGAGCCTTGGATAAATCAGAAGACTTGGGATTTTTCATTGATACTTGTCTTCTTTTGGTCCAGTGAGGCTCAGGTGCAGCAGCCCCAGGTTTCTGATTGTAAGGGTAGGTACGACTGCTACCATTAAAAGATTCATATCTTTTTGGCATAGATGGTCTTAGTAGTTTACCCTTAGTTTGCTTGTTAGGCAGCTTGGATTGAGTTGACTTCAGCTGGTACTGTCCCTTACGAGATGGTCCAGACTGAGGCCTACTCTACTGATTTGGCTGAGGTCTCTTCAGAATAACAGGATTCTTCTGTTGATTCCTCGGCTGATGTTTGATCATTTTGGGTCCATTTCTGTTCCCTTTCTGATCCGGCACTTGTCTTGCCTGGTCAGCTGATCCTTTTCCCTTATCTGATACAGATTTAGCTTTTCGTGTATCTTGATCAAAAACTCGTTTGGTTACACTTTTCTGATGTGAACCAGACGGGACTTTTGGGGATCCAGAAGGGTTCTCATACCCAATTCCCCTTTTATCAGTTGGCGTACGAAAATAGTTGTTTAGATCTTGAACGGTTTTAGATGATTTCGTGAAAACTTCTATTTTCTTACGCAAATTGTCCTCAGTAGCTTTCAGATTCTCATGCATTCAGAAGAGTTCATCAAACTTAGCCTGAAGAACTTTAAGTTCTCCAGCTTGTCGTTCATTGATGACCAACTGTTCCTTAATCAGCTTTCCCTGATCAGTAGTACTGACTTTCAGAAACTCCAGTTCTTTAGTCATCTTCTGAACAATTTCAGCTGATTTTAGTTCAGCTGCTTTACTTGCCTCAATATCCCTGACAAGCCAAATATTCTCAGCTCTTAGGTTATCGTTCTCAACTTCCACTCGTGTATAAGTATCTATTGCATTAGAGAGATCATCAAGCAATTGGTCATTGTTGACCTGCAGGTTAATCTCTCCAGCAGATGTGCTCAGCACAACAGGTGTAGAACAGGGAACCACAGAAGGTTTAGAGATTACCTCAGATTGGTCAGTTTCTCTGGCCATGAGACAGATGTCGTCATCAGATGAGAAGTTCATATCAGCGACATCATCAGTTGTGGTAATTAGACAGAAATCTTCAACAGATGAGTAGCCTGAGTCATCTGAAGGTAGATAAGAATCATCGATGCCAGATGTGTCGACAACCATTGCTTTTCTATCTCGGAACTTTTGTTCTCTTCTGTCCGCTTTTCCTCTCTCTCCTTGGGAGTCAAGTCGGGGCAATCAGCACTGTAGTGACTTGGTTTCTGGCAGTTGTAGCAAACCCTTGAGTCTCCAGAATTTCCTCTGTTAGGTGAATCATTTCTTCGGTACAATCTGTCAGGAGACTTTCCACTTTATCTGTAATCAGAAACTCTCTTATCTGATCTCTCATCTCGTCTGTTCTCTCTACGATCCTCTCTACGATCATCTTTCCTTTCATCTCTGTGATCGTCTTTTCGGTCATCTCTTCTGTTATCCCTATCATCTGAAGAACGATATCTTTCTTGTGATATGTCAGAAGATCTTCGATCTCTTCCTTTGCTTCATCGATAGTCATCATAAAACTTTCTGTAGTTGCCCATCTGAATATTTGTTCGTTCAAGTTTTCTCGTTAGTAGTGCAATCTGTTCGGCCTGGCTGATGGTTCAACAATTCGTGAACTGCTATAGGTTTCCTGGAATGCAACATATTTAGTTGAGTTTGCAGCAGCTTCAGCAGGGACATCATCTGATCCTTGTCCTCTCTCAATCAGGTTGAACTCATGGGCTTTCAAACTGAAGATTAGATCATTTGGCTTCATGGTAGCAATATCTTGACAATCCTTAATCACGGTCACCTTTGTATCTCATTTCTTGGTCAACGATCTGAGAATCTTGTAGTTGATATCCTTGTTTGACATTACTCGTCCTAGATCACGAAGTCAGTTGACTCCTCGAGTGATCCTTCCATCAAATTGATCAACTGTTTCATTCGGTAGCATCTTAAGTTTCTCAAATACCACCAGCTCAGCTTGCAGTCTACTGTCCTTAATCTGTTCATTTCCTCTGCATATTTCAGCAAGTGTATCCCAAATTCCTTAGTTGTCTTCAGGTACTTCACTTTCTCTCGTGTAGTAGCATCCATAATTTCAATGATGAGATGTCTGGCAACAGTATCCTGATTAGACAATTTTCTCTCATCTGCATCCATCAGAGAAGGACTCCTTCTGATTCTTGCTCCAACTGGTTGAGTAGGATCTTCTGCTTCAGCTGGGTTATAATGATAGATGATAATCGGTCCTATCTCAAGAATCTCATCCATTTTGTTGCTTATCACTCCCAGATGGTCTCTCATGTCGATACACCAATCTGCATACTCATCAACAGAAAACATGGGTAGATTATGATGCATACCTAAAGTGTTATCCATGCTTGTGGTGAGTTTGAAAAATATGAGTTTTAAAAATGGTTTTCAAAGATCAGTTCAAGTGACCACAAAGGTTCTTCCTCAAGAACCGATGATATTCAAAGCCATTGGTCGGAAGAACCACTGCTCTGATACCACTTGTAGGTCCCGAACGGGTTTTAGTGAGGGTGGAAGTCTAGAGGGGAGGGGTGACTAGACTTCCAAAACTTTTTCGTGGATCAGGTGTGTAAGCAAGTAATCCCGATCAGAGTGCGGAGTGAATCAGTATGGACTAATATCCGACTTACTGATCTATAAAATAGACCAGTTCGGCGTCTATCAGTTTAACTAATGGTGCAGAAGATTAGTTAACTCGTGTGAAAACCAGTTTTACTCAAACAAAGATTCTGACCAATCTGGTGCAGATCAGATGACAAAGGTGTCAAACTGATCAGATCAGAAGCTTGATGCTAGTCTGATCCAGGTACAGAATATGCATGCAGATAATAAAGAGTAGTGTGCAGATAAGTGTAAAGCAAAGTAAAGGCACAAAGATTTATAATGGTTCGAACAACTTGTCCTACGTCCACTCTTCCCTATCAGCAGGGGCACCAACTTAACCAACTGGACTTAGTTTAATGTGTTAGTCCAACACAGTACAAGCAACAGATGTTTCACGAGTTCTCACTCAACCAATCCCAGAAATAAATCTAGAAACCCTAGACCGAAATCTTGCTATAACAAACTTAACCTAACTTTGGTTTGGGTATAAGATTTGTAATGTTCCAACTGGAATACTATCCTATCTTCTATTTAGCCTAAGGCTGGATGATAAGTATTCTATGCTAAGAATAATGGGATGAACACTTAAGAATAAATCTTGAGTTTGTGTTCTTCGTGCGGAAATTTACTTTGTGCTTGAGCTTGATGATAATTTCTGTAACCTTACTATGAAGGTTTGATCCCATATTTATAGCCACGAAATCAAACTAGCCGTTGGAGAGCAATTTGAATTTCGGTCTATTTTAGGTAGCTTGCAGGCTTGATTTGACGTGCTTAGAAAGGCCATGTCGTCTTCGTGCAATTTTGTCCTTTCTAGCCGTTTGAGCCGATACGCCATATCCTGCATAGTCAGATCCATACATATGTGTCGAATTCTTAATGGCTAACAAGTACACTGAATCGGCGCCTTGTAAACCCAGCAGTTTAGCATTCTTCTGGTCTGATGACAATCGTATGTCTTTGATAAGTAGATATGCTTATCATATTTCTGACTTAGCTCCATCTGATCAGCATGCAACTTATCAAAAACTTGAGTCTTCTGATAAGGTTGTCTTAGCTTCAACCTATCGACTCTGTTGATGTTCTTCTACAGGTCTTCTGTTCTTCGCTTCTGATCTTCATTTCTGATCTTCGCTTCTGATCTTCGTTACTGATCTGAACCTATACATATTGAGTTTCCTCTCAATATGTGACCTAGTCTAATACATCAGTTGTCTAACACGTTCAGTTGTTCTCCTATCATCATCAGTCGACTAATAGGTTCGACTGGTCCTACTACAACTGTTTTGGAACTTCCATCAAAACTACAAATTTCCCAACAACATCAGTTTCACCCATAACTTCAACAATAAGTTCACCATCCTTCATCACCTCCACTTAAAGTTTAGTAAACTGCCCAAGATCCTTCTCAATAGCTAATAGCATTCCTGGTGGTTTATGTATTTTTACATATTCAGTTTTCAATTTCAGTAGCTCCTCCTCAGTGTAAAACTCTACTTCCCCCCATACCTCATCTTTATTTGCAGTTGGGATCTCTGGTGGTTTATCTGTCTCCAACCACAATGCTACTTCTTTCTTCTTATTGCCATTAAAACACTTATATATATCCTCTTGACTCACAACTAAATGAAGTATATCATCATTCCACCTCCCATAATAAACCTTCTTACCTAGATATCCTAACTGTTCACACAGTTTATCTAGATAATCAATATTGCATTTAAATTTCTCCACAAAGTCAAACACACTCACAATGCCTCCAATGTACTCAAATGGTTCTTCATCTTTCGTCTTTCCACCGTGGTACACTTTGAGGGTTTAAAAGCCTAATAAAATGGCTTTTGAGCTGAAACAATAAGAATAATTCAAATCAGATACTGTACACACCAACACCCAACAAAATCAAACACCCAACACCCAATAAAATCCAATAGTTACTGAACAAAAAACGATCTAAAAAATAGAAAACCGTAAAAAATTACTAAAAATCGAACCCTAAACCCTAATAAAAAATGAGAATCGAAAGCCCAAGAACTTTTATCACTATACCCGAACACCCAACACAAAATCCCCAAAAACTCGAATAAGAATAAAAAATATAGATACTTACCATAATACACAACTCCATATTTAACAAGATTCTCCCTTCGCAACATTGAGGGCGCACTGGATTGTGACCAACTCGACTGATTTTTTGGGGATTTTAGGATTTTAGAATTTTCTGGTGATTTTCCCTCTTTTTTTCTCTCAGTGACGAACACGCTCACTATGTGTTTTGTGTGTATGTGTTAGTTTATTTTAAGGATTTTTTAGTTTAGTTTTGGTTTTAGTTTTTAATTAATTTGTTAAGACATATTAATTATAGGTTAAACAGTCTCCATTTTGCGCTTAACGAGGGTCTGTTAGAGGCCGTCTATTTTTGGGACTAAAAATACAAGTTTAGTTAAACAGTGGGACTAAAATTAATGAAAATAATCTTACAGGACTAATTTGGATGAGGTGGGACTAAATTGAAAATATTGCATGGTTCGTGGGACCAAAAGTGCAAAAAATTTTATCATGTTTCTGTTGAGCAAAAATTGTATAGAACTTGCACATATGAAAGACAATAGCATTTAAATAAACAGAGTAGAAGAAATAGACATGGCTTTCACAGAGTGGGACCAACCTTTTATTGTACAAATCAATTGCACATGAGATTTACCCATTGATACGTTTTAGTTTTCATCTTTAAGGTTCCTTTTCGCGATGTGGGGGTTGAATTGGCAAAACTGTATGATTTTTCAACATACCTCATTTTTTTCTTTTTGAAAATGGAAAACATAGTGAAAGCAAAAATAGAAAACACTTGAATCCATCGCGAATCAATCAAGTCAAATCGAGTCCTCCAAAAAATTTGTGCAAATACAAATAAAATAACATGTTCAGGCGCGTGTTACTATAAAAATACATATATGTTACTATAAAAATAAGTTTCACATGATTATCATTTCAAAAACACACATTTATCTTTATAGTATCACATCTAAATTACTTAAAAATGTGTTACTATGAAAGTGTTTGCAAATTCTGGTGGAAGTGATATAATTACTTATTTACCCCTTTTATATTTTACACAATGCAAATTAATCCCTGCAAACTCTCCATTTAGCCCTCCAAAATATTACACACTACAAATTAATTCCTGCAAACACGTCATATTAATCCATATAATCAATCACAAAATAAATAAATAAAAACATATTAATTCATAAATAAATTAATAAAAATACACTCAATTGAAGACGAAAAGAACTCAAGAAGAGAAGATGGGATCGACGAGACGATGAGAATAATGATACAAGATACAAAAGTTTTATGTCTGCACTTTCAAGAGGAATCTTATATAATAAAAGTAGGATGTTCTCTCACAAGAAACTGCCAAGTGTCGTATCTAATATGCCACCAAGTGTTACTCTCATTCTTCTGCCAAGTGTCCATTTATTTTTATTATATTTTATAAGACCACCGTTTCAATTAACTATGTTAATTATGACTTTCACTAATGCTTAGAAATGCAAGAGTCTCTAGCATTTAAAATGATCTCTATTTTAATTAGCCAAACGTTTTACCTTCAACATCGTTACTTTTCTCATATTTTATATTTAATAAAAGTAGGATGTCTCTCACAAGAAACTGTCAAGTGTCGTATCTAATATGCCGCCAAGTGTTACTCTCATTCTTCTGCCAAGTGTCCATTTATTTTTATTATATTTTATAAGACCACCGTTTCAATTAACTATGTTAATTATGACTTTCACTAATGCTTAGAAATGCAAGAGTCTCTAGCATTTAAAATGATCTCTATTTTAATTAGCCAAACATTTTACCTTCAACATCGTTACTTTTCTCATATTTTATATTTAATAAAAGTAGGATGTCTCTAACAAGAAGCTGCCAAGTGTCGTATCTAATATCCCGCCAAGTGTTACTCTCATTCTTCTGCCAAGTGTCCATTTATTTTTATTATATTTTATAAGACCACCGTTTGAATTAACTATGTTAATTATGACTTTCACTAATGCTTAGAAATGCAAGAGTCACTAGCATTTAAAATGATCTCTATTTTAATTAGCCAAACGTTTTACCTTCAACATCGTTACTTTTCTCATATTTTATATTTATATGAAGAGGGGTGTCAGACAACTAAGAAGCCGAGTCATGGCCATAAGATTGGATTCAAGTTTTTATGCTTTGGATGATTTCTTAAATCTTGACAATAAGGTATGTGTATGTATTAATTTATGATTATTTATATTATATGTTATAGTTTTACTTAATATTTTGATATTGTGTGGAGGATGAAAAAATATGTTTTTTCGTATGAATTTCTTTTAAATATATCATAGATGAATTAGATATACATAAATCAGATTACATCTTCATAGGTAGGAGATTCGATATCCAATACTTCTACTAAATTTTGTATTGTATTAAAATATTTTTATGTATTTTTATTTATTATACATATATGTTGGTTGAACATGGTGTAGGTGACATTGAAAAATTGTTGGTTTCAATAGGAGGGCATGTAGTAGGGGTCCTAGGGGAGACATTTTTCATAGCTAAACCCTTAAGTTGTTTATTTTTTCATGTTTTGTATTGTATTTTATAATTATAATAAAAGTTGATTCTTCGTAAGAGATGTAATATTTTTAGATATTTTAAATTTTCAATATCTCTGTACAAGCGCAATTTTGTTATTTTATGTTTCAATTTTTGCATAGATTCTTGACAACTAGGTGTATATTGCATATCAAATGATCATGATGATGAAATTGATTAGAGAATACTTCAAGCATAAATTTGTAATCTTATTGAATAATTAATGTATGAAATCTCTTAATACTAAATTGGTGTGAGTTTGAATGAGAAATTTGGTTAAAAACAATTTTTTATAATTAAATTTTTAGTTTTCAGTTTTTGTTTAAAAAATATTCACAACATTAAATTCTAGATTTATCATTTGCATTGATAAATATGAAAAAGGAAAAGAAAAGTCACCAATGAATAAATATAGATATGCATTTTCTAATCTTCATTATAAGCTAATGAGAGTTGAAGACTTTTCAGAATAAAGAGTAGAGACAATTGATTTCAAGTTTACGACTTTTGGGAGAGAGTGTAGAGACGATTGTTTTCAATTTTGTTCTCGAGTGTATAAAATCTCATTGCATGAACGCATATTATGAAAATAATTGAATCTTCTATGTTGTATGGAATAACTTAAGATATATTATGACCTGCATTGTCATATTCTTTGATGTGTATTTGAATCTTCATTAACTAAAAGGTCACACTTAATTAAACAAGAGTACAATACTGCAATATGTTTGCAATTTAGTACTACCAACGTGTCACAATGGGGGATATAAGAAATTAGGACATTTAAATGTATAAGTTAATGAAGTATATACTATATGTAGAGAGTGTGTGTATGTGTGTGTGAGAAAGTGAGTTTGGGCATTTACGTTTAAAGAATGAAATGAATGGAAAGGTAACTAATAGGATTTACTAAAAACAGAAAAAAGTTAAGGATAAAAAAAGAAAGAAAGATGAATCGTAAAAAAATTGATTTTGAAAATTCCAGTTGAAAAAAATAGAAAAAATCGATCTTGAAATTTAGAGAACTTTAAAGTCTTGATAAATAATATTGGTTTTTTTGGTTTTTGAGTAGTGTGGTAGTACAGTATAACCTCTATAAATTAATACAGTTGGGACCGGAAAAAATATTAATTTTAGAGAGGTATTAATTAATCGATAAATTAATAATTTATTAATTTAAAGAGGTATTCTATATTCATTTAATTTAAATTAATTACATCATAATTCATGAATTTAAATTCAATTATATAGAGATATTAATGATTATTAAATGTTAGGAACTTGAATCATCTTATTTAATGTCAACCATCTATTGGATTATCCGGGTGAAAATGAAGGATGTTCACAGATCCAAAGCTTAGGAGAAATTGTTGATACTTTTATTGAAAATCCAATTGAGGATGAAGCTCAAGATGATACGGTACCATTAGAGCCGGTTACGCGAAAAGAAGCAATAACAGCGGCGAAAATCCTTCATAATTTCTTTCTGCAGTCAACGAACACCACACCAGAGCTTTTAAGTGCCGTGAGAAAAGTGAGAGATGATATTTATTTTGATTTGAATTTCAATAGAAAACAATCAACACTAGAGTCATATTTTACTAAGTTGTCTTAGTTATCTTTGTAATTTTATGAGATTATTAATTTATGATGTTGATGGGACCCTTGTATTATATAGGGGTCTTAAAAAAATTATTATCTTATTAATTTATCAAAATTATTAATTTACGCTTGGGCCCAAGTCAGGACCGGAGAAAAATAATATTTTATAAAAATTATTAATTTATCGAGTATTAATTTATAGAGGTTATAATGTAGATTTATAGGAATAGCTTTTTAAAATCATTTTTCAAAATTTCTAAACTAAAATCGATTTTAAATTTCAAAATTAGCATTCTGGTTTTTTAAATTCAAAATAAACATCACCTAAGGTATTCTTTCCGTCTTTCGTATGTCTATAGTTAATTTAATATTCATGCGATTTAGATTGTTTTAAAGAAATTAAAAGAGTAACAAAATTTAAATTTGCATAAATAAATATTTATAACAGGCCCGTGCAATGCACGGGCAAAATCTAGTTTCCATATAAGATACTGAAGTTTTGGTCAAATCAAAATAGAATCATTTGACAAAATATATTGTGTACAAGGAAATTCTGATGTAAAAAGGAAAAAAATGAATAAAAAAGAAAACCTTCCTTTATCTTATTCACTATCATCACAACTGATTTTTTTATCATAAGATTTTAAAGAAATTTAATCTCGCTTCTTTTATTTTATTAACTATCATCATATAATTTCTTTTTATTGTAAAGTTATTTACACATCATGACAAAGATTTACGTACGAGGAATAGTATTATAAATAAATATAAACATAAAAATAAAAAACATATGTATTAGTAATGCACCAAAAAATGTTAATAACAGTATTAATATTTTACATGAATACTTATTTGGTTAAAATTTATATAACATTTCCGGATATATAGCAACAATCAAACAATATGATAATCTATAAACATATATATACACGTAAAAACTTGACGACAAACACTCTAATTATTATATAGATAAATTACGTGCAATGTGCGACACACGTGGTAAGCTCTTAGTACTTTTAAAAATGACCAAGTTTTGTATGCATCTAGGTGCACCGTGCACTCACAATACATTTTAGAACCATAGAATTTGTTATACTGAAAGATGTAATTTATTTACACTGAACCGTGCAATTATTAATATGGAAAAATAGTTACACGGTTCAGTGTAAATAAATTGAATTTTCATTATAACAAATTGCATGTAACTAAAATACACTATGAGTACACAAGTGCACTTGGATGCACATAAGATCCACTCAAAAAATACTTTTTAATTGTGAGTAGAATTTGAAGACATCCGTAAGTCGATTAAAAAATAAATAAATTATGTAATCTTAAAAGGAAAAAATAAATCTGGGAGGAAAATAGCTTCAATCCCAAACTTGATACATTATGGTCAGGTCAGTAGTTTGTATGTGTGTTCCTTCCCTATTGTCACAAGCTGTTTTTTTTTTTAATTAAAAAAAAAAAGTAGTATTGTGACACGCTGTTTAAAAGTTTAAATTGTTCTTCTATTTCCTTAAGAAAGAGATATTGTAATTTGTATGTATGTGTATATGTAGTTTATAAGTAACGAAAGAGCGGAATACTTAGCGATAGGTGCAAGGTTGGAGTCATATTCATACGAGGATAAATGAAATGAGGGTACTCTGTCATCTAACAGGGATGTCCTACCCTCCAAACCGGCCTCATTCTTATATTAGCGCCATCTGTGCCTCCTTTTAATTTATCTTTCCAATCATTATTTTTGGGTTAAGTAATTAATGGTTTGATAATTCACAATTGGCAACACCAAGTTGCACTTTTTAGTATAATAGGTTGTTAGATTCTAAAAAGTATAATTAGTTGTATAATTTGTTGTGTACTAAAATATGAGGATTATGGATTAAGATGTGGCTTGATGATCCTAGTGACACAAACAATAAATGTGTAAAATGGATTGTATTTATGTTATATGATTGCTTGAGAGAGTAAGAGTTTGAGCAATAGATTTGCAAGAGGTTTGGTAAGGTATTGATTTCTCTCATTTTCTTGGTCATAAATGACCCCTATTTATAAGGTTTGGGAGAGTGGAGCTCACTCTCCCGATTTACAAAGACAAGTAGCCGGAAATAGCTCTGCAAAATATTAAATGCTACATGATTGATGTGACCCAGGTCGGAGGTCGCTGGGAGGTCGCTCGAGGGATCAAGAGCTCGCGCTCCTCGCTGGGACGTCGCCCGAGGCCAATCCGGATTTGCAGGGATTTAGCCGTCTATCTACACATAGCTACTCATCATTACCGTCCTTTACTGACACATCTTTGATTGAGGTCATTCTTAGGTAAGGTCCCTGGAACTGCTCGCCTGCCATGGGTCCCATCCCCATTAATGTTCCGTACTTTTGTCAGTGTGCGACCTGCGAGGTGCGTCCAGGTCGCTTACCGGTGCTTGGCATGCCTTCGTTTCCATCCTTTCTGCGAGGTGTTATACTTGTGCAAAATGTGGTCTGGTCCTCCTCTGTTTCTTTCCAGGTCGGGCCCGACCTCGCGCCATATTCCCACAACAATAGCCCCTAGCTCATTTGAGGGGGATGAGATAACTCCAGTACCGCCTCGATCCTGGCGCGCGAGGTCGCAAAGCTTCTGGGGTACGCGTGATTATTGCCTCGGGACTGAGCGTGATGACGGCAACTCACCTCGACTGTTGCTCCTATTGAGACTAGGTGATGATGGTGCGTGGATTTCACGCGCGGGATTTGATCGGTCGTGGGCCGGCCCACGCGCCCTAGAATTCTCCTATAAATAATGTTCTCTTCTCCACATTCCACATTTCACACTCTGAAATTCCAAAAATCGTTGTGCTGCTCCGATTCTTCTCTCAATTCTGATTCCGATCGTTGTTGTGTTCAAGGTAAAGATCTCCATTCTTCTTCATTTCTTCTTATTCTTTGCTTTGGTGAACAATGTCTGCCTCGAATCGGGAGGACTCGGGGAGTGCGGTAGAGAGTTCTGCCCCGACTGTGGCGATTCCCCGGCGGCGACGCCACGGCTGGCCTGAAGCTTCGGTAGTGAAAGTCTCCTCGGAGACGGTGAGTGGAATTCCCATGTCGGCTAGGGGTGAGGTCACATCAAGACTACGCCACCTTCGCCGGGCCAAGGGGGACTCCTTGGGGAGGTCTTCGGCCCTCGTCACGCCGGAAACTCAGGTTTCGGAGATGGTGGGGGAGGAAGGAGATGAGCCTAGTTCGGGATCGATTGATCCGGCCGAGTTCGACTTCTTGTCGGACGAGGTCGTACCCGACGTGCCGAGTGATGATGACGAGATTGACGACGTTGATCGCAAGCTGCGCATAGAGGAGAGTATGTCTCATCCTCGCGAATTGATCGCCCGACCAACCCGAACTCGTGCGGACAGTATTTTTGCTGCGGGTGAGGTACCTAGCTCGGTAACCGAGGCCGAGCTTTTTCTATAGAGAGAACAATTTCAAGTCCCCAGCGACGTTCGCTTCTGGGTTCCCGGTTATAAGATCGATTATGCCGACCAGGTCCCTGATGGGTGTGTGGCGATGAACTATGACACAATGAAGGCTGGGCTCCATTTTCCGCTTCACCCTATTATTACTTCGCTGTTGTGGTTTTGGGGCCTAGCTCCGACACAAATCACTCCCAATGGGTGGAATACCATCTTCGGGATCTTATCTCTGTTCGGCCGCATCCAACCTCGGACGTTCCCTTCTGTCAAGGAAATGAATCTTCTAATCTCCCTGGCGAAGTGGGGTAAAGACCCCGGGTATTACTATGTGAAAGTCCGCCCTCATATGAAAATAGTTGAGGACCTCCCTAGCAAGGTCCAAGATTGGAGAGAGAAGTGGTGGTTGGTAGGGGGAGCCTGGCAGAGTCCCGTTTTTGCCCTAGGAGCTCTCGGATATCGCGAGAGATTCTTCGCTACTACACGATTCTTAAAAGTGAGCTTTTTTTATTTTCCCTTTTCCATAATACTGATTTAACTTCTTCTCCCTATTGCAGCTCCCAAGAAATCCAAGGCATCCGAGCTCTCCCTTCCCTTCTTGGTCCGGCTGGTTCAGGTGTGCTTAATTGATCCGGACGAGAGGTCGCTGATCATCCTCCAACGGTTGAAGTGTCTGGAATTTGCGGGCTAATCTTCTCCAACTTCGGTCATCGGCCGCTTGACCTTCCCGGTAAGCTTTTCGGGATTTTACTCGTGTTGACTCGACTTCTTTGGTTATTCTCTGGTCGTTTCCTGATCTTCTTCTTATCTTCAGTTTCCTTCATCGAGCCTATCTGTTTCACATCCTCCAAAGTTCTGGCCGAGATCTCTGCAAAACTTGAACCTTGAGAGGAGATCTTGTGAAAAAGGTTTCTCGCACCTTGGCTCTGTCGAGCGCGAGCGAGCGAAAGAAGGATGTCGCGTCGATGGGGCCACTAGGTCCCCCCCCTCCGAGGGCAAAGCTTCTTTGCCCCGACCGAGGCCAAAAGGGCTTCTTGCCGAAATCTCGAAGCAACGCAGGGGAGCTCCTAAACATATCCAGGGCGTCCGTGGACATGGATGTGCTCAGGACTCCCGAGTTGGGAAGGTGTTGGTCTCGGGTTCATGAGGGACCACGATCTGATTGTCGAGGTCACACAACGTCCGGGCTCGCGATCCCGATGATCGCGACTTTCCTTGGTTGGAACCCGATTTTCCGCCACGATATACCTCGTTTTTACTTATGACTTCATTTCTATATTTTATTTTGAGTGTACCATGTTTATTCCGGTTGCCTTGCGGATACAAAGCCGGATGATGGAGTATTTCGGGGAGTCGACCCTGCAACTACTCAGGGTCGCGAGCTCCTCGGGCAATAACACCCACCTTCCTACCTCCCAGAGATAGCGAAGATGTTCCGAGGTGTTGGACTCGATCTCCATGAGGAAGCTCATACACAAAGACTTCTCCCCGAGAATCGACCTCGGGGATTGCTCACATGTGTCGTTCTTTGGCCTTCTTTGAACGGAGCCGGAGCAAGATGGTCGGGCAAAGATCCAGCCCGTGAAAGTCAAGCGCATTTGCTCGTTGATGAAGGTGGACTTGGCCAAGTCATCGAAAGAGCGGGAGGCTGCTATCAATGCAAAAAGCTACGGCCGAGGAGAAATTTAGAAATGTGACCCGGCAGCGGGACGAGCTGGAGAAGAAAATCTCCCAGATGGCGAAGGATCTCTAGCTCCGAGATCAAAAGGTGAAAGAGAACATGGACAGGACTGCTGAGGTGGAGGCTCGGTGTCGCCGGTTAGAAGCTGAGGTCAATGACTTTCCGACCACTGTGAAATTGGAGCGCCATCATGCCTCCAACCTGGCCTATATCCACTCATTTTCTAACGTTATTCGGGCTTATCATCAAGCTGGCGACCTTGATGGAGCAAAGTCAGCGATGTACGAGCTGCTCGCCGGATACATGCGTAACAACCCTGTTCGAGAGGGGGATGATCTTCCCATCAAAGACCTTGCTGCCTTTGGTGTGGACCTCAGTTTCCTACCCCCAGGTGCTAATCTTTATGATCCTGAGAAGTTGCTCGGGCTGTTGAATGAAGAAAAGGATGATGGCCAGGATGGCGATGGTAGGGAGGTTGTTGGTGGTGATGATGGTGGAAATGATGAAGGGAATCAGGTTGGCGTCGAGATTCCCAAGGTTGAGCAAAACACGACGACCAACCCTGTTGAGGAGACCTCGGATGCTCCAACGAGCTGATTCCTAGGACGGTTTTTCTGCGGCAGTATGCCAAATGCCTTCGGGAACCCTTTGTAATCGCCCTTCGGGGTTTTCTTATCAGCTAGTTAGGTTGCCCTTCGGGGCGGGTAAGTGTTTGCCCGAGGGGCGTAGGACTTCGCTGCCTTCGGGCGTTTATTAATGAAATCACAGTTCCTTTTCATTTCTATCTTTTCCGCTTCCTGGTTTGAATGCTTGTTTATTTTGTGTATCTTGTCTTCTCGCAGATTGTCTTCTCGAACATCTGGATAAAAAATCATAATGATATGATTTGTTAATTGATAGCGACTTGGTATCGGCTTAGATAGGATATCTTGACCGATGTCGACTTAGATAGGGTATCGACATACTAGCCTTCATGTGTTCTTGGCTTAGCCGACTTAGACTGGGTATGCGACCGAGGTCAGCTTAGACTGGGTATGTGACATACTAGCCTTCACGTGTTATTGGATTAGCCGATTTAGATCGGTATCTGCGACCGAATTAATTAAACCCAAATTTGGTATCGACATCTTAGCCTTCACGTGTTCTTGGCTTAACCGACTTTAGACCGGGTATGCGACGAGGTCGGGCTGACCGGTATCACGATATACCAGCCTCTTCATGTTCTTGGCTTAGTCGACTTAGGATGGGCATCCAATCGGCTTTAGACCGGCAAACTGGTGATCGACATACTTGCCTTCACGTATTCTGGCTTAGCCGACTTAGACCGGCATGCAACCGAGGTTAGCAGCTTAGACCGGGTATGACATACTAGCCTTCATGTGTTCTCGCTTAGCCGACTTTAGGATGGGTATCGCGACCGGGTCGGCAAGATCGGGTAATCACGACATACTAAATTTCTTCATTTGTTCTTGCTTAGCCGACTTAGATCGGGTATCACGACCGGTGGGGTCGGCTTAGACTGGCATGTGACATACTAACCTTCACGTTTCTCGCTTAAATTTAATTTAGATCGGGTATGCCAATCGAGGTCGCTTAGACCGGTAATGCCATACCAGCCTTCCGCGTGTTCTTGCTTAGTGGAAAAACGATCGGGTATGCCAATCGGAAGGGTCGGCTAGACCGGTATCGACATACTAGCCTTCATGTGTTCTTGGCTTAGCCGACTTAGACTGGGTATGCGACCGAGGTCGGCTTAGACTGGGTATGCGACATACTAGCCTTCACGTGTTCTTGGCTTAGCCGACTTAGACTTTTTCATTTGCGAATCTATTTCTGATTGAACTCGTGAGAGGTCGGGGACCAGTCCCCCAAGTTCGTAAATGTAAAAAGATGGAGCAAGCCTGTGTTATAAGTTGTAATTCATGGAGAAATATACCACCGATCTGGATTTTACAACTCATAGTTATTGGTAGAACTTCTTCAGGTAGGTCGCATTCCACGGATACATCGAGGGAATGCCCTCCAAGTCCTCGAGTTGGTAAGCCCCATTTGGGAGGCATTTCAAAATCTTCATGGGTCCCTCCCAAGTTGGACCGAAAACTCCTTTCTGGACACCGAGGATCCTTTTTAAGACGAGGTCGCCGACCTTGAATCTTCGCATTTTTGCTTTTGAGTTGTAGTATTTTTCCGACTTTTGTTTGTAGTTTGCGTTTCTTAAGTTGGCTTCCAATCTTTTTTCTTCGAGGAGATCGAGACTGAGAGATATGACTTGATCGTTGTCCTCTGTGATTGTCTGCGATGTTCGATGGCTTCTGACCATGACCTCGGCTGGTATGACTGCCTCCATCCCGAAAGCCATAGCAAAAGGTGTTTCGCCCGTTGAATTTTAGCAAGTGGTCCTATATGACCATAGGATGCTTGGAAGCTTGAAAGCCCACAATCCCTTTGACTCAATGAGTTGAGTTTTCAGGGTGTGTTTAATTATTTTGTTCACGACTTCAACAACCGCCCATTGAATTTGGGGGTGATAGGGGGTGGAGAACAACTTTGCGATTTTCCATTTCACGAAAAAGGCATCGATCTCGAAACCATCGAATTGCTTCCCATTATCTGTGGCGATTGTTTGTGGTAAGCCAAAACGACAAATGATGTTTCTCCATATAAATCGAATGATTTTCTCCTGGGTAATGGTCGCCAAAGGTTCTGCTTCCGCCCATTTGGTGAAATAGTCTACTGCGACCACTGTAAACTTCGAACTACCTGGGACTTTTGGGAACGGACCGATCAGGTCGATTCCCCACCTCGCAAAAGGCCATGGGCTGTAGATTGATGTGAGATCCTCCGGAGCTCGCTTAATCATCGGGGCAAAAAACTGGCATTGCTGGCACTTCTTTGCATATGCAATCGCATCTTTCCTTAAAGTTAGCCAATAATAGCCTTGTCTGATCATCTTGTAGACGAGAGACTGGCCTTCGGTATGATTTCCGCAATCTCCTTCGTGGATTTCCTTCAGGATCACTTGGCCTTCTTCCGGGGTGACGTATTTCAAAAGTGGCAAAGAGAAACTTCGCTTATAAAGCTGTTCGTCGATGATGGCGTACCTCGATGCTCTTAGTTGTAATCGGTGAGCGGCGACCTTATCCTCTGGCAGTATCCCTTTCTCGATGTAGTCTCTGACTTCGGTCATCCAATTGTTTTCCGGGGTCGCGATCTGAAGGATTTCCCTATGAATGTTTGATGGACTATCTTGGTTCGTCCAAGTTATTTCCTTTATGTCGATGATGACACGACCTGCTGAGGGAGTGTTGAGTTTAGTAACTGCTATGTTGTCCATATCTGTGGTGCCTTCTGACGTGGCCAAGCGAGCTAGTGCATCTACCTGTGTGTTTTCTGCTCGAGGTATCAACTCTATTTGCACCTCCTCGAACTTTTCGATGAGGCTCTTCGCTATCTGCTGGTATTTCATCATTTGTTCAACCCGTGCTTCATATTCTCCTGACATCTGGCATACGACCAACTGGGAATCGCTGTAAAGTTTCAATTTTTGCATTGGTATTTCATCATTTGTTCACCCCGTGCTTCGTATTCTCCTAACATCTGGCATACGACCAACTGGAATCGCTGTAAAGTTTCATTTTTCGCACACCGATGGCCATCATCATTTCTAGGCCATTTATCAAGGCCTCATACTCTGCTTCGTTGTTGGTGGCATGAAAATCAAAACTCACAGCCGTGGTGAAGGATTGTTGTTCGGGACTGATTAGGACCACTCCAGCCCCTGCTCGGGTGCTCGTCGAAGAGCCGTCAACGTGCAATGTCCATGGGATGTCGGTTGCCTCCGGTATCTTTTCTGGAAAGGTGAGCTCGGTGAGACATTCGGCGATCCCAGTTTGGGGTGCGAAGGTGATCCCGAACTGTCCTAACTCAATGGAACATTTCAACAATCTTCCGGCTGTATCAGGTCGGTGCAAAACCTGCCTCAGTGGCATGGTAGTTAGAACTTCTATTTGGTGATCGAAGAAATACTGTCGAAGCTTCCGGACGCTCATAATCAAGGCATAGGCGAGCTTCTCGAGCGGCGGGTACTTGAGCTCGGCATCATTCAAAGTCTGGCTGACGAAGTATATAGGCAAATGGTATTGACCTTCTGCTCGCACTAACACCGCGCTGAGAGGGGATCCCGAGGCCGCGAGGTACAGAAATAACTTCTTGCCTGGTATGGGTTTTGCCAAGACCTGGGGGTCGGAGAGGTACACTTAGAGCTTTAGAAACGCGTCTTGGCATTGCGGTGTCCATGAGAACTTTCCTTTTTTCATGGCTTCGAAAAAAGGCTTGCACTTATCCCCCATTCTGGATACGAATCTGTTGAGAGCTGCGAGACAACCGGTCAATCTTTGGACTTCTTTCACGTTGCGAGGTGGTTTCATGTCCATGATGGCTTTGATCTTTGTAGGGTTAGCTTCGATACCCCGCTGACTGATGATATGGCCCAGAAACTTTCCCGAACCAACCCCGAAACTGCATTTCTTGGGATTCAAGCGCATGTTGTATTTTCTCAAGATGTCAAAGGTCCGGGCGAGGTGGCACAGATGGTCCTCCTTCTTCTCACTTTTCACCACAATGTCGTCGATGTATACCTCCATGGTCTTTCCAATCTCGTCGGTGAACATTCGATTTACCAAACACTGGTAGGTTGCCCCTGCGTTCTTCAGACCAAATGGTATCCTCTTCCAACAATACACGTTTTTCTCTGTCAGAAAAGATGTGTGTTGCTGATCATTTTTGTCCATGGCGATCTGGTGATACCCGGTGAACGCATCCATGAATGTCATCATCTCGTGCCCAGCGGTGCTATCTACGAGGTGATCGATGTGCGGCATTGGAAAGTAATCCTTCGGGCAGGCCTCATTGAGGTCGGTGAAGTCGATGCATAGTCGCCAAGAGTTGTTTGCTTTTTTTACTAGCACTGCATTGGCCACCCACTGCGGCTGATCTGCTTGCTCGATCAACTTATTATTTAGCAATTTCTTTACTTCCTCGGCCAGAGCTGCGTATTTTTTCGGACCGAACTTCCTTCTTTTCTGGGACACTGGCCTCTTCATCGGATCGATGTTCAGTTTGTGGCATGCGACCTTGGGGTCGATGCCGACCATGTCCTCATGTGACCATGCGAATAAGTCTAGATTCTGCTTGAGGAAATCTATTAGTTGTTCTCGTAGGTCGCTGGGAATTCGTGTTCCGATGGTCACACTTAGTTCTGGACGATCAAGGTCGACTGGGATTGTTTCGAGCTCTTTGATCGGTGTTGCTAGTTGATCATTCCTCCCCGTTCTAGGATCGAGGTTGAATTCTCGTTGTTTGGAGTCGACTTCCATTGGTTCGAAACCTAGGCGAGGTTCCAAATCTGTTAAATCTCGTGAAGGCTTCTCTCTAGCTGTGATGTCAACTTCCATAGGTGTTATATTTGTTTCTACTACACTATCTATCTTCATTTCATTACTTTCTTTCTCTTTCCGAGGTGGAGTTCGGCTCGTACGACTTAGCCCCACCTCGGATTTTCTACCAAAATAAGAAGCAGAATTTAAATCGACATAAGTGTAAGTTAAACATTTTCTTGCCGCAATCTGGTCACCCTTGATGGTGCCAATCTTCCCATCAGGTCCGGGAAACTTAATACAATAAAAGTAGGATGAGGAGGCAGCCCCGAACTCATGTTCGAAAGCCCTGCCAAAGAAAGCATTGAAATTTGATGGAGCATCGACGATTACAAAGTCCAGCTGCCTCGTTGCCTTCACGTCAATGTCCAAGGTTGATGTGATCTCGACAGATAGGCGGATCATCCCATAGGCCTCAACAGGCTGGTTCCTGAAACCCCGAATTCCGACCTCACAAGGCTCGACTTAGGAGTGGAAATTGCCGAGCAGGTCCAGAGTCTTTTTGAAAAGGATGTTGCAGAAAGCCCCATTATCGATCATGACGCGGTGAACTAGAGCCCCCATTATTCTGGCCGAGAACACGAGTGGGTCCCATTTTGGAAACACCACCCCATCTTTGTCCTCCTCGGTGAAAGTGAGCTGCTTCTGACTTGGGGCGATGGTGTTGATCGGAAGGCAACTCAGCACAGCATTGTCGAGAGCTCGCATCTCGGCCTTCTGGCATCGGTTAGACAGGGAGGTCGCTGGGAGGAATCCCCCAAGAGTCCCCCCGGTAGGGCAAATCATATGGATGACCCTGTTCTCCGCTCCCGTTGGGATCTGCGGATCTTGCTTTCCTTGGTCGGGCTAGTTTCCTGGCGGTGGCGCTGGTCGCTGATTTTGCTGCTGCCTTGGCTTAACAAACCTTTCCAACTTCCCTTCCTCGTACAATCTCTAAAGCTCCCTTTGCAGGTCGCGACAATGTTCAATGTTATGCCCAATGGAGTTGTGGTAGTCACAAAATTTCTTCTGGTTGAGTTTGGAGGTGTCCTGGTACATTTCTGGGCTGGGGGAATCTGCTGTCTGCCCCTGATCGCCTGATAGATCTGAGCTGCATTCATGGTCATTTTTTCTAGGAGTCTTACCTCCAGAGGGTTATCAACTGGCTTGAAAGTCCCCGGAGGTCGGTAGTGCGTGGATCCGGGCCTCCTGTACGATTTCTCGGGTTTTGGATCAGGCTTCTTGACTTCGATCTTCACCTCGCTTGGTCGCTGCTAACCCAATCTTGATGCCAGTATCTCGGCATTGGTGATCATAACCCCTGCCCGGTATCGGAAATCGGCGTAGCTCGATGGATAATCCTTGTTCATCATTTTTCAGAGTTTTGTTCCCTTCTTCAACCCATACACTATTCCCAATACCTTGGCTTCGTCGCCCAGCGGCTCGCCTTCCATAATGAGCTGGTATATTCGATCAATATATGACCGGTCTGACTCCTCCTCGAACTGATAGATGTTCGCCAAACGCTGCTTTGTTCCCTTGTGCGGGGTCAGCGAAGCGAAGTGAGTGAGGAACAATTGAGCCATCTGGTGGAAAGACTCTATGGACGTCGGGGGTAAGGAGTTGAACCATCGGTAAGCTTGGTCGCCTAGAGTGAGCGGGAAAAACGGCATTGAGTGGCATCAATCGCGCCCATGGAGTTCATGTAGGACGTGTATTTGCTCACATGATTTATCGGGTCGGTGCTGCCGTTGTAATGGGTGATGTCGTTGACATTGATCTTGATTTGTACAGGAGCGAGCATGACCGTGGGTGATAATGGCGAAATGGGTATTTTTGTGGTGAGAGGCACTCCCCCCTTTGCTCGCCAGCTGCTATTGGAGGTCCTTGATGTTCTGAAGGATGGCGGCCATCTGCGGAGAGTCGTTCTGTCCGGCGACCTCGCCAGGATGATGGCGAGGTGGAGAATTTCTTTCCTGTCGGCGGGGTGATGGGGTTCAATGACGTCTGCAAGGCGAAGGGGTTCTTCTCACCCCGCGTGGTGAAGGACTTCGTTCGAGACAATCTTTCGCCGATACTCGTTGTCTGGGTCCGCCTTGGGCTACCGATCCTTTACACTAACTTTCGAGTTCGGCAAAGTTGCGCTGCGTCGGCCTGGGCTGATCTCGCCGGGGTCCGCGGCCTTGGTGCGGGCCGCTATTGAAACCTTCTGAGAATAGACGTTTGTGAATGGGATTAGGCCCTCGTTCGGATTAAGCCGATAGACTGGAGTACGTTGCGTCCCTCGAGAGTTGGCTTCCTCACTTCCCTTGCAGCGAGGTCCCTCCTGGCGAGGTTCTTCTTGGCGAGGCCCTTCGTAGTTGGCTCTATCCTTGTAAGACTCCTCGCGCCCTTGGCCTTTGCCCTTACTTTGGGCCTTCCGGTTCAGGTTGTGGCGTAGGTCGCTGTCTGGGATCAGCACTTCGGCCTGCTTTCGGCGTAACTCTGCGATGGCTTCATCGATTTCTTTCGGAGTACGGATCTGCTCGAGCTTTTGAGCAATCCCCGTGGTGGGTCCCCCAGCCTTGAAGTTGCTAATGGCCGGGCCGCTAACCCCTGCTCCGCCGGAGCGACATGAAACTGAAAAGGCTTTCCTCTTGGTGATGAGAGTTGCTTGAGACATGGTTGAGTGATTTTTTGAGATATTTGGGTATGGGAGATGAGTTTGTACCGAAGATTCGTGAGGAATACTCCAATGAGAAAACACTAAGAACTTAGCTCGATATTTCTTAAAGAGTACCCTCCTTCTAGCGTCAATTGTTGTGTACTAAAATATGAGGATTATGGATTAAGATGTGGCTTGATGATCCTAGTGACACGAACAATAAATGTGTAAAATGGATTGTATTTATGTTATATGATTGCTTGAGAGAGTAAGAGTTTGAGCAATAGATTTGCAAGAGGTTTGGTAAGGTATTGATTTCTCTCATTTTCTTGGTCATAAACGACCCCTATTTATAAGGTTTGGGAGAGTGGAGCTCACTCTCCCGATTTACAAGACAAGTATCCGGAAATAGCTCTGCAAAACATTAAATGCTACATGATTGATGTGACCCAGGTCGGAGGTCGCTGGGAGGTCGCTAGAGGGATCAAGAGCTCGCGCTCCTCGCTGGGACGTCGCCCGAGGCAAATCCGGATTTGCAGGGATTTAGCCGTCTATCTACTCATAGCTACTCATCATTACCGTCCTTTACTGACACATCTCTGATTGAGGCCATTCTTAGGTAAGGTCCCTGGAACTGCTCGCCTGCCACGGGTCCCATCCCCATTAATGTTCCGTACTTGTGTCAGTGTGCGACCTGCGAGGTGCGTCCAGGTCGCATACCGGTGCTTGGCATGCCTTCGTTTCCATCCTTTCTGCGAGGTGTTATACTTGTGCAAAATATGGTCTGGTCCTCCTCTGTTTCTTTCCAGGTCGGGACCGACCTCGAACCATATGCCTACAACATAATTAAAAAAGTAATATGAGTGCACGGTGCACCCGAATGCATACAAGACTTAGTGTAAAAGAAATGTGTGATATGGTAATGTTGATCCATTTAAATTGAGATTTTATAAACTCCCACATTAGGTACTCAATATATAAAATTGGTACTTTTGAATAGGAAGATGTAAATGTAGCTGAAAGTAACATATTCATGCACTAAAGATAACTTGTCTCCAACTTAGATACCCATCTCCCACCAATGTTATCTCTTAAGAAAAAGATATCTCAACTTTTCTTGTACTTGCGTCAAGCTTTTGTAAAACAAATTAGAGTAGAAAAAATAGGGGAAATTTCCATTTATAATACTCCATCTCTACTATTGCTAAGATATACCAATTTCATTTTTCACACTGACTAAGAAAACATATATATATATATATATATATATATATATATATATATTTATTTATTTTGTTTCGAAAGAAAAAAGAAAAAAAAAGAAAACATATTTTATATAGTTGGAATTTTAAATTTTCCTATCTTATAAGTATTTACCCTAACTTTAAAAAAAAAAAAAAACAAAGGTATTTTACTTTTATTTTTAAGTACTTCAATATACTTCAAAAAAAAATAGAATAACATAATTCGTAATACTGAACGATGCAATTTGTTTATACTAAACCGTGTAATTATTAATACTGAAAAATAGTTACACAATTTAATATAAATAAGTTGTATATTCAGTATAATAAGTTGCACAGTTGTAAAATGTACTATGAATACACAGTGCACTTAGATACACATGAGACTCCTCTTTATATGAATTTTGTTGTAAAAACTAAGTTTATTAAGTGACCCATTTGAGAGAAGTTAAAGACTATAGCAAAGAAGTCAAGCATGGATAACTCAAGTGGTTAGAGCTCCACCACCTAAGACCCGAAGTCTTGGGTTCGAGACAAGAAGAGGGAAAATTTATTCTCTCTTGTAGTGGTTCTCCTTGTAGTGGGGTGGTGTTTCACCTTTTGTGGCGGTTGCGATTTCGAGTTGCGATTTCAGGTTGTCCCCCTTTTATGGTGGTTGGGGTCTTGATTTATAAAGAGACGAAATGATGTTGCCATATACTTGGTGGTAGAATAAATTATTGTAATTAATTATTTTAAAAAAATATTGTAACTGATTAGTTTTAAAAAAAAATCTAGCAAAAAAACAAGTCTATAATTTAGTACATACCAAAATTGGAAACAAGACTATTTTATCCATAGGGAGAGGGTGTATTATAACATGAAGTTAGTATCAATAGATCCAATGATTATTGTTGACCTAATGCTAGAGCATGGCCAATTTCTAAAGCCTATGAATCATCAAACATGTAAAAGTAAAATTATGATAAAGCAGAAAAAGTGAGAACATCCCCTCTCTCCCAATGATGAAGCAATTAAAAGAACAAGGATATGGGATGGTTCATTGCTAACTTCCATGTAACACCACGTCAAAGACATTTCCATTAGTTTATTGACTTCATTAATATTGAGTAGCCATTACAAACAAATGAGGGTATGGATTATTTAACATGAAATTAAATTAAGTTAATTAGGTCTTATGGGTTGATTATTGGAGGAAATTACTGGAACGATTAAATCAAGAAAATTACATTTCATGTATGGTTAGTGAGATTTGGCATAACAATCATTATCACCAACTAAACCCATTGTTGTCATTTACCTAATCCAGCTACTCTTTGCCTTCTTAATAATCTTTTTTGATGTATTGATATTATATACTATCAGCAAACAAAAAGTTGTTGGTATGTATTACTCCCTTGTAATATACACGTTTCGACATTTTTCTTTTTTACCCGGCCTGACTTGTTTTTTCTTTCCTTAAATAACAATAAAACAACCTTGCTTATTACAATTATATCCTCCTAAAAAATGTCTATGACACCCTCAACTAAAAACCACTACTCAAATACTAATGAACAATTCATACATTAAATATGTATTTACAGTAAACGTCCAAACGAGTGCGAGACGAAAGGTGGAATAATAAACTACAAGGGCTTTGTTAAAACGACGTCCAAGAATTGACTTTGGTTTGTCATGACTAATGAAGTAGGGCCGGGTATGGTTAACAATTACAATACTATTAAAGTATCAATTTCAATATAACGCAATCAGAAACCAACTGTTAATATTTTATTTGAAGTCAAAGTCAGTACAATAATATTGTGTGTATAATATACATATATGGAGCATATTTGTTGGCTACCTAAAAATATAATCAACTAAACGAAAACAGAGGGAGATGGTTCTTGTAATAATTAATTAACATCCAAATTGGTTTTCCAACTACACTTAAAAACTGATTTGAGAGAATTATTAGCTTTTTTTTTTTTCAATAAGAAAAGATACATTAATCTTGGTAGTTATACAAGAATGCATGTGTAGTACCTAAGATGAGAGGGAGGATTGAAACGGACGTTAAGTGATTTTTAAATTGACATGCTCCATTCTGTACCTGCTCTATATTCAATAACTTCCTTTTCCACCATTGCAGACGCCTCCTTCAAAAAAATATTAACACCTTCCAAGACCCTCTCTAAAGGTAAAATGATTGTCATTTATACTTATGAAGGTGGAATTGTTTCTGGGATTTTTGTTTGAATTATGGTTCTTTGTCTATAAGCTGGTATAAATTGATATTCTTGTTCTTTGTGGTTACATTTGAATTTCCATCTAATGCAAGTTATGCCTCTGTTTTGTAAATTTTCAACTTCCGTTTAGAATTTTAAAGCTTATTTGCACATCTTGATCAGAATTTTAAAGCTTATTTGCACATCTTGATCAGAATTTTAAAGCTTATTTGCACATCTTGATCATCAACAGATCGGAATACGAATGATCAATAGTTTCTGAAGCCTCATGGATACCAGACAACGTCTGTAAGTGTATTTCTTCATTCAGTTTATCTAATTATTACATAAACTGCAATTTATCATTCGGAAAAGAGTTTCGACTTTTGTTTACACAACTATATTTGCATAACAGAGATGATGCATACAAGAGAAAGTTGCAGAAAATTAAAGTGAAGAGTAATGAGAATCCTCTGAAACTAGTGATTGCTGGAAAGAGCAGTAAATGCAAATTCCATCCACTGAAGTTGATTCTGGCAATCATCGTATTAGCCTCGTTTCTCACCATTCTTTCGTCTCCATCCGTGTGTCCACACAACAGTAGTAGAATCTCCAGGTAAGTACAGTTCCAAATCATCCACTCTCATCTTCGTCTTCGAATAGACCCATCTCTGAGAAACTTTAATAATGCAGGCAACATTTTGTCAACAGGTGGATATGGGGCGGTTCAGACCCTCGTTACCTATCGAATTTAGACATCAACTGGGAAGAAACCGAAAGGGTTCTCGCCAAATTGCCTAAGGACAACAAAATCGAAGTAGTTGGCCTTCTTAACTTCAAAGAGCACGAAATCCGTCAATGGAAACGCTTGATTCCCACTGCCAATCACACGGCTCTCAACCTTGAATACGCTGAGAAAAACGTAACGTGGGAGTCGTTGTATCCTGAGTGGATCGATGAGGAACAAGAAGAAGAGGTTCCAATTTGTCCTTACCTGCCGAGAGTTGAAGTTCCAAGGCAACGTCTCGATCTCATAGCTGTTAAACTTCCTTGTAGAAACCAGGGGAACTGGTCCAGAGATATTGCTCGATTACATTTGCAGATCGCGGCTGCTAATTTAGCAGCCTCTTGCAAGGGCAATTATCCAGTGAATCTGGTTTTTGTGACAAGGTGCTTTCCAATGCCAAACCTGTTTCCCTGCAAGAATCTTGTTGCTCGTGACGGTAATGTGTGGTTGTACAAACCTCATCTGAATGCATTAAGAGAAAAGCTTCAGCTCCCAATAGGATCTTGTGAACTCGCACTTCCTTTCGGATCCATAGGTAATTTCGCTTCTATGATTCCGTTCCTATATGACAAATACTTCTGTGCACCAGTTGCGCCGTGAAAATCAAGAAATTTTTTAAATGGTATTAGTTGTTTTGCTAAAAGGTATTAGTTGTTTCACTGAAAAGTATTAGTTGCGCGCCAATTGCACGGTGCAACTGGTGCACCCAAGTGTTGCTCTTCCTTTATATTCCCATCATCTCATTGCACTGCCTCCCTCAATGTGGCATAACTCTTTCATATGAAAATAGAAGGAGAATACTCGGGAAAGAAGCAAAGAGAGGCGTACGCCACAATCCTTCATTCAGCTCATGTCTATGTCTGTGGAGCAATAGCAGCAGCTCAAAGCATCCGCATGGCGGGCTCCACCAGGGACCTAGTGATTCTTGTTGATAAAACCATCAGTGAATACCACAGGAGTGGGCTCGAATTGGCCGGATGGAAAGTGAGGACTATTGACAGAATAAGAAATCCAAAAGCCGAGAAAGATGCTTACAATGAATGGAACTATAGCAAGTTCCGACTGTGGCAGTTAACAGATTATGACAAGATCATCTTCATCGATGCCGATCTGCTCATCCTCCGCAACATTGATTTCTTGTTTTCGATACCAGAGATTTCCGCAACGGGCAACAACGGCACACTTTTCAACTCGGGAGTGATGGTTATTGAGCCATCAAATTGTACTTTCCAGCTTTTGATGGATCATATAAATGAAATCGAGTCGTACAATGGGGGAGACCAGGGGTACCTGAATGAAATTTTCACGTGGTGGCATCGGATTCCAAAGCACATGAACTTCCTAAAGAACTTCTGGATAGGGGATGATGAAGCAGTGAAGCAGAAGAAGACTCGTCTCTTCGCAGCTGAACCACCGATCCTGTACGTTCTTCATTACTTGGGTAACAAGCCATGGATGTGCTTTAGGGACTACGATTGTAACTGGAACTTCGACATATTACAAGAATTCGCAAGTGATGTTGCTCATAGAAAGTGGTGGAAAGTGCACGATGCCATGCCGGAGAAACTTCAGGAGTTTTGTTTGTTGGCATCGAAACAGAAGGCGCAGCTGGAATGGGATAGAAGGCAAGCCCAGAAAGGAAATTACTCAGATGGGCATTGGAAGATCAAGATCCAAGATAAGCGTATTAATAGGTGCATTGATCCTCCGTATTGCCATTGGAAGGGCATGTTAAAGCATTGGGGGGAAAATAATTGGACCGAGATCCCCGTTCCAACACCACCTGCATTCAGAAAAGCCTCTGTTAGTTCATGAAACAACAGTTTTTGGTTCTTATATTAGATAGGAGAGATTTTTAATTTGCTTAAACCTATATGTATGTGCTACTTTCTTTCTTTCTTTCTTTCTTCCTTTCTTCAAGTGGCTGCTTTTTGGCCCTTCTTTGTAACTACTACATTTTGTTAACTCTCAGCATCAAAGGGATTCCACTATTAATAAGTTTCTCAGGCAGATTCCACTATCAGCACATGAACAAACAACAGGATTGCAAGTGTTTGAAATTATAGTCCGAGTCCAAAAGAATTTCTTCTATTGACAGAGAAGTTGCTTTCATCTTGACGTATCAATATGACAACATGTTAAATAATATTGTCAAAATAATGTTAAATGAACCAATATAATCATGTAAGAATTGCATCATAACAACATATGCAGTAGGAGAGTTTTGAACGAAGTTTGAGCATACATAGTCAGCTGGAATTCGTCTGCCCCAGCTAACTCAACTGGACGTATCATGTCGAGCTCTACTATTCTCAATCTCACCATAATACAAGTGCAAAGTCACCACTCCAAGGCTTAATTTCCATCTATCTTGATTTACAAGAGCAAAAGTCGTTTATGAATACTCTTTAATTCAACATCGTGCACAGGAAACTGTAGTGTACACTGGGGATGCTACAATACAAACACACGCAAGCAATGCATCTGTGTCACTAATCACACAATTTTGGAAGACAAATCCCATAATTGAGCAGGATGTATGCTTCCATGGACCACAAGGATAACAAAATTTCCACTTTCTGGTTCCACACAAGGACAAGGCAGTCTTGGAAGAATGTAGCTAAGTTTCTAAATATGAATTAACAAAGGGGCATGATTGTGGGCATATAGTCGGCCTTGATAGCCAATAAATTCAAAATTTCGTATGACTGAACATCGATATCTAATTGGAAAGCTACTGGTTGATGAGCATTAAGGTATGTTGTATTCTGGATAGAATTAGATAAAACACTCACACTACCAGTGCTAGGATTTAAACTGCAATTATAGAGAAATTGATAGAGACGAAATTAAATAACACAGATTTGATTACCCAATTCGTCAGGAATGACTACGTTTGGGGCACTACCAAGCCAGGAAATTTACTAATATTTCGATGTTAACAAATACAACGAATATTTATAAGTGAAACTAGGCAAAAACCCCCAAACGCCCATTTTAGTCGAGTTTGCCAAAAAAAGGGCCCCATATTTTTTTCAAGTTGGGACGTGAAGCAGTCGATCAGACTCCATAACCCAACAACTAGCTATAAATCCACAACTTTTACCTAAAGGCTGGAGCTACACAAGGGTTCCTACACATAACAAAGTATCTCTATTTTTAAAGAAAAAAAAAAACAAGGAAAATCAACATAGCTCTTTGAGATAGTGCAACAACCGAGTCTAAACTTTTATCGATGTAATGAATCATATTGGTAAGCGCTTCAAATGGAATGTGCAAAGCAGGAATATGGACATCAACTTGGTCACCCGTAACAGTGCCGACAAGCCCACTCTTGGTGGAGAATTTTACACAAAAATAATAGGTGGAGGGCGCAGCCTCAAATTCATGTTCAAACGGCCCCCCGAGAATACCGTTATATGTGCTCGGGAGGTCGATTACAAGGAAATCTAGAAGCCTAGTATTCCTACCTTCTCATCTATGGTAGACACGAGTTCCACAGATAGGCGGATCATGCCCAGAGGCTTAACCGTTGCGTTCCCAAATCCCTTCACTGTATGATCACATGGGGTGATGTATGCTTCGTAGTCCCCGAGCTGGTCCAGGGTCTTCTTGAAGAGGATGTTGCAGAAAGCCCCTCCATCGACCATCAGCCGACATAAGGTGGTCCCAATAATATTAGCTTTGATGACAAGCGGATCAATGTTTGGGTAAACAATTCCAGCCTTGTTGATTTCCCCGAACTCAATCTTATGAGTTTCCTCGGTCACAGCCAGGATGGGCAGGACCATTTTCTAGGTGTTCTCCATTGCCCTGACCTCCGCCTTCATTATTCGTTTTGATGAGGAGGCCGGGGAGAGGCCCCCTATCGTGGTAAGTGGCGAGATGGTATGAATGACACGACCTCCTGCACCCTCCGGCATGGGTGGTACAGGCGGCTCGCCAAGTGCGGCCCCATGTGCGGGCTCTCTTTGCGCCTGTTCACCCTGCCTGGGCTGACGATCCTGTTGTCGACCTCGTCCACCTTGGTCGTTTGCCCGAGAATTCTTCACAAACTCATCCAGACGACCGTCTTCATAGAGTTTCCATAGCTGTTTTAGAAGATCCCTACACTCGCTGGTGTAGTGCCCCTTCTGAGCGTGATAGTGGCAAAACTTGTTGGGGTTTTGCTTGCTCTTATCTTTGATGGGGCGAGGTGCGTGCAGCATGTCTCGTCCCTGGATTTGGACATAGACATGACCAGGTGTCATGCCTAAAGCCTCCATTATTTGCCCGGATCTATTCGGGGGAATTTAAATACAAATTTAATTCTAACAATTATTACTAGCATGAATTAATCCAATATTAATTCAAATAATAATTCAACAAAAATCATGCATACAAGTTCGTCACATAAATCCTACGCATGCGGAGAAGCTAGGAGTTTACGTGAACTAACCTCTTGGAGTGACAACCGTTGAGAAGGTGGATCCCGTTCACACGAACACACCAAAAGGCCTTCCCAAGTATTCCCAAGTCCTTGCTCGTCAATCCGGTGGTAGAACACTCGCGAACAATTAACAAAAGGGAAAAATAAAAATTATGTTGCACCACCTTTGTGGATTTCTAATTTTTCCAACACATGGAATTACATTTGGGGATGAAAAATTCATCCCCTATTTATAATACAAGGGGGGACAAAAAATTTAGGGTTTAGGGGAGATTGAGAAATTTCCTTGCCTCTTCTCCAAGAAACAATCTTGAATATATCCAATATATTCTATTTCCCAATATATCTCCCAAATAAAATCTTCCCTCCTTATGTTATGGAATTTTCTAAAATTCCTTTATGAATAGCCAAGTGGGAGATTTCTTGAATTTAATGAGATAATCTTGTATTCCAAGAATACTTATCTTCATTTCATAACAAAATTCAAAGAAAATCTTTCTCCCTCTTTTATCCATAATTTTTGAAAAAAATGGAAAAATAGGCAACAATAATTTATTTTATTTTAAACACCTTTTTCAGTTATTGGACTTTATGTTTGGGCTACTTGGGGGGACTTTAGGAGAATTAAGATTGGACCTTCCAATGGACTTTGAATTTTCAATATTGAGCCACAATATTATTCAAGCCCATAAGTATTAATTAATCCCACTACATAATTAATATTGCACTATCCATCTTAACCCATATTACTGTCAGTATGGCTCCCGATTATTATTTCCCATGTTTAAGATTATCAAGTCCATTAATTAATTTAAGCCACTGAAATAGCTTTATATTAATTAACATCTTTTTCCTTGGTTAAGGAACGACTCAACATTATTATCCATACCGGAAATTAATTCCACTTGCAAGATTTGGTATGATAAATCTTATGAGCCTCCCAAGGGGACAAATCAAACAAGACGTACTTGCACACGTTTCACCATATTAAATCTTAGCAATCGTCGTGTAACCAATATCATTGCCCAAGATACAAGGTATTGAATCTCAATGATCCTCTTCCCATCATAAGTCAAATCAACGGCTATTGATTGCACACGATCCTATTTAAGGGATGGAGATTAAGAAATAATGAACCACTCAGGTCTAATTCTTCTATTTTCAGTGCTGAAGAATTTATCCTCCTGTAGGTCCTGTTCAGTGCATCATGATGCACTGGTGCAATCTCTTGGTCAAGACAAGCCAATCTGAGCCTTACACCTCAACCTTTCGTGATGGTTTGTTCAGTTCCATCTAGGTCGTGAATGTGTACTTTTAGTTACAAGGGACTGTTAATTTAATCTTCTGTGACCTGATATCACTAAATTAACTAGAATGTAACACGTACTTCTTGTTTAATAGTTATTCAGTAAATATATGTAACATTCGATGATATTTAAAGCATCAGTGATAAATAATTTATTTTAGTAAATAAGACATAAAGTTAGTGTGATTATACAAAGTAAAAGCATACTTTCCAGTATAATCCCAACAATCTCCCACTTATACTCAAAGTCTTTTTTAAGTATACTACAGCATGTCTCGTGTATAATCTACATTACACCTACACGAACCTAATAATATCTCTCACTTATACTCAAAGCAGATTGACAACGGTCTTGACACTCATTCCTTCCACATGTCTCTCGAATGTATTTTGAGGTAGACCCTTTGTGAATGGATCTGCTAGGTTGTCTTCTGACTCGATTTTTGCCACCTCTATATCTCATCTCTTAACGATTTCTCGTATAAGATGGTATTTCCTTTCAATGTGTTTGCTGGCCTTGTGGGCTCTCGGTTCCCTTGAATTTGTAACTGCTCCGACATTATGAAAGTAGACCGTGATGATGCTGGGAAAATTCGGTACTACGTCCAAGTCCACTAGGAAGTTTTTGAGCCAAAACAATTTTCCTTCACGCTGCCTTAGCGACTCGTGTTAAACTTCCGTGGTAGAGTCCGCTATGCATTTCTGCTTAACGCTTCTTGGAATCTTGCATGCTGAATCGCTTCAAGACAGTATCAATGTATGAGGCTTGCGATAAGTCTATCATCCTTTTCTTGCGATCTCGATTGATCTTGATCCCAAGGATGTGACCGGCCTCCCCTAAGTACTTCATATTAAACTGTTTTGACAGCCACGCCCTTACGTCTGACAAAATCTTTACATCATTTTTGATGAGCAGAATATTGTCTACGTATAGTACTAAGAATACCAATGTAGTTCCGACACGCTTTTTGTACACACAACTTTCGAACTCATTTTGATCGAACCCGTAAGACTTTATAACTTGATCAAAACATTGGTTCCAAGCACATGATGCTTGCTTCAGTCCGTAGATGGACTTTTTGAGCTTGCAAACAAGATGTTCTTGGCCTTTTTCAATGAAGCCTTCAAGTTGTTGTTACATCAGATTTCTTCTTTTCCAGTTACAAAAATTTTCATCGGTCTTGAAATTGAGCGGATAGCTTTGATCGAGCTAACCAACTTACAGAACGCCGAAAGCGTAGACGATTCGGTAACTATCGATTAACCCTATGTGTCTAGATTTACCTTTGAAAACCCTTTTGTATAAATCGATTCCAAGTTTTATCTTTTAATCGGATAACGAAATATCAGGTCCGTCGGATCCATGGAACCTTGGTTTCATTCTTAACTTAAAATGTATGCCGCTTTAAGATTGTGCGATGTGAGAGCGATTAATCAAAGCGATCAAGGCACACAAGATTTATAGTGGTTCTGGACAAACCCGATCCCTCGTCCATTCCTTTCTTTACTTTTTAGTGTGTTAGTCCAACACAAGACACCAACAGATGTTTTAAGAGTTCTCACTCAAGCGATCCTTTTCAAGACTAGAAACCTTTCCAAATCTTCTTAAACAACTTATCCTAACTTGGGGTTTGGGTAAGATTGTTGAGGTTCCAATCAATGAAATCTTTCCTTGCATGATAGATGAAAAGATTTCTTCTAAGAACTTATGGGATGAACACAATATAAAATAAGCTTTGTTGTTGTGTTCTTCGATGGAAATCGACTATAGTTTGAGCTTCTTGATTATGTTGTTTGTCCAAGCATTTCCATATCATCTCTGAAGTGTGATCCCATATTTATAGACCTTGAGATCAAAGAGCCGTTGGAGAGCAATTTGAATCTCGGGCTATTTTAAATAGAGTTCGGTGCTTGATGTTCTTCAGAACGCGGCATGGCCGAAAAGCGTGAATGTGTATTTTATAGCCGTTTGAGAGAGCAACATCGAATCCCGCGAGTATATCAAATTTCTTCCTTTGGATGGAAGCCTTGCTTTGCGAGTTGTTCCTCCAACTAAGGTTGGTATTCTTCTTGTTTAGATCATATATAAGATGAAACATCGGTTTCATCTTTTGATCTAACCGATCACCACCCGCTTTGACTTTTCAACTCAAAGGCGATGTAGGTCTTCCGTCGATCTTGAAGTCATCCGATCTTCTAGTATTGAGGTTTGAGCTTCATGACTTCAGTTATCGACTAGATCGGTTGATTCTTCCGCTGTTTTAACGTTACTCTTGGATGCGTGGATATCGAACTTTCTTCTGGATTTTTGAGGCCTTTACATATTGAGTTCCCCTCAATATGTGACCTATCTATTACATCGGTTTTTTCTATACAATCATTATCAAAAATCTCCTATCGCAACGATTTCGGCCGATCACATCCGACCGGTCCTATTACATGTGTTTTTGGAACTTTCATCAAAACTATAAATTTCCCAACAATTTCCCGCTTTGATGAAACCAAAACACCGAGAAACCAAATGTTGATAAGTATAGAACGATTAAAAGAGCAATGTCGAGAGAAAGAGATTTTGTCTTGGGATCGTTAAAATAAACTTTTCATTAGATATGTTGATTACAAGTTACATCGAAAAGTTTTGAATTTAAAACATTTTTGATCCCTAGGCGTCTTCGATTCTTCACTCCTTGGGCTTGTATCCTACGGCATTTCTCTTTGGTCTTGAGGAACGTTGAAAATCGATAGAGTTTCCATTTGACATCATCCACAAGCCGCACTTGATTGGATTATCATTAAGTGATTTGCTCAAGATGTCAAAGTAGAATCTCTCAAATGCCGGTCTTCGAATGAAACCATCCTGCGCTTCTTTTGAGTATATTAATGATCATACTCTTTGGCGAGATATCTTTACATTTATAAGCTTGCTTCATTTTCCGATACTTTGTAAGTCCGATATTTATTCCAGAACAAGAGGAACTCATCATCCGGTGATTCTTCTTTTTGGAACAAGATCAAGGACAAAGGCATCTAGAAGCCATTCACTTCGATCTTATTCCATTCCTCAAACCTCTTAAAAAGGTGTCATCGGCCTTTTTGGTATGATCTCTTTTAAATTTCCGCGAGGTGAGCCGAGGTTCTTTTTCCAATCAATCCTTTCTTAGCCCTTGATTTGAACTTTTTCAACCCTTATTGTGCCATTTTTATCCTTCTTTTTTCCGCTTTTGATTTCTTTGGACAATTTTTCCAGTCGATATCGGCTTCCGTTGCTTTCCGGTCCGAGCCAATTTTGATGTCCCAAAGACCAATCGCTGCCTTTTTGAATCGAAGCTTTGTCCATGGGCCTTATCTTCGATGTGTCGATTGGTTTCTCGATCCTTCCCCCTTTTGGTTTGATCAAAAAAAAAGCATTGGGGACGAGACCCAAAGTTTGCTATTTAGATCATTAGCAGATAAACCTTTGAAGTTTGAGTACCATTACGAAGATTATAATCACTCTTTTTGGCGATTTTCCATTGTAGCGAGAGTGTCCAAATCATTTTGTCAAATTTCTCTTCTCGATTGAGCCTTTTTCTCACGTCGAAAAAAGAAGATTGATTTGATCCACTGTTTATTGTCATCAACTCGATTTTTGTAAGCTCACAGAATATGGTGGTCATGGATTGGGAGAAAAAATGATTGGACGATTTGTTTGAGACCCGATTTGTCTCTTATCCCTCCCTCAATCTCTTCTTTCGAGATCTTTGAGGGCAAGATCCATCTCCGTTGATCGAATTTGAGATGTAACCATTGGATCCATCACTTGATCGAGTTCGGGCTTGTTTGTGCCTCCTGGTTGGTAACTGAAAGCACCAGCAAAGAACTTTTCATTCTTTAACTCAGGAAATTCACCATTTTTCATGCACCTTGATCTTCTTGAAGCTATCGAACTTCCTCATCGAAGTTTATCGATATTAGCTCATTATGATCCCACTTCGCGAATCCTCATATCGAAGTCAGGTAACAAGTAAGATAAGATCCGAGAAGATTAACCCTCTCCGGTGAGGATCTCCATGACTTTTCTCTCGATAGCAGGATGGGCGACCAAGTTGTGATACATCTCATCAATCTCTATAGTTCAATTCTTAGTCCCATGGTCTTTGTCGTCTGAATCTAATCGGAAACTTCTTTGAAGTTCAATTAAATTTTTTCCACCCTCAAATCAAAAACTATCATCAAACATTTTGAAAGCTAAGAAAGCGTGAATCTTGAGGAGAAGGAGATTTATCCTTACCATCGCTACGAGCCCTCGGGTTGATACGTGGGTGTCGATTAATTCTTTGTTGTCCTATTTCTTTTCTTCTTCGACTCATCTTCTAATGCTTTAGTCATGGTAGAATTTCGCTTTTTTTTTAGGAGCAACCGGGTTGGATGATCCTTCTTTGCTCTTTCCTTTCTTGATTTTTGTTGAGGGGCTCCTTGTCATCGTCTGTTATAAATTGATGAACATTGTAGACTTCTAACATGAGATTCCATTATAATTGCAACCTTGAGATTGAAGCTCCAAATTTTTCGTGTTCTTTAGCAAGATGGCTTTTCGAAAATCGCACATTGATGTTATCCAAAGTCAATTATTAACCAATTTGAAAGCCCAAAATCCATGATCGTTCTTGAAAATGTCAAACAATCGTCCATCTTTCTTTTAAAGCATTCGCGCTTTGATGAATCCGCTTTCCCTTCTTAAGAGCTCCTTTTCTTCGATAAGTCGAGATTCGACACCAGTGATGAAATTTGATTTCTTCTCCGAACCTTATATAAGCTTTTTCATCCACACTCAAATAACACGCATAGAATTGAAGTTTTACATCTTCGATCACCGCTTGAAAGCAAAGCAATATGTTTCAGTCCAAATAAAGATTTTGAATTTGTTCCACCTCCATGGATTCAATCCCAAAGATCTTCAAAATCTTCGCATAGTTGCACATGATCTTTCCTAGTCCATGAGTGGCCATCTACGTGAGATAGACTTCATTAAATTTGTGCATAATCAATATCAATATCATACCGCGAAAACAAAAGGCAATGAAGCATAAATTCAAAAACAACTTTTGAAAACAATGTTTTTATCGGAAAAAAGATTCATCATTAAGTTTAAAAGAAAATATTACCAGTTCAAATTTTCGAGAAGATTTTGAACTCTAAGAAATCGCTTTTGAAACGTAGAAAATTTGAAGTTTTTACATGCAAGTTTGTGAAGCGAAAAAAACTCGTAAGGTTTGATGAATCTTATATAGAGGCGGAGGGTACAATAAGACAAGATTTTGAAGATCAATCGTTTTGAAAAGATTATGCGCTCAGTTGCGGTTTTGATCGTGAAAAAAAACGACGAACAAAAACTTTTGGATTTAAAAAGCACGATCAAGTAGCGAATACATGTACCCCGTCCGCATTAAATGATTTGCAGAGTACACGCCACAAGGATAGTGGTAAAAAGAAAAAATAATATCGATACGATCCGATAAGTAAGTAAAGAGCAAGAGAAAAGAGATTATCACCGTCATGATGTTGAATCACCAATATTAAATGTCAATGTTGATTCCACTTGTTGATCTTAATCATTCAAAGAAGCCTTAAGAAATTTCCCAATGATCCTTTCAACCCATCTTCTCCAACAGATGCATTTACCTTGTTGAAACTTTTCCTTAGTTCTTCCTCAGTATTCTATTTCCTTTGATCCTCCTTGATCGGTTGAAGTTCCCCCAAACCGATATTTCACATAATAAAAGATATATCGATTTATTGGAGTTTCAAGCTCAAATGATCTCTCTCATCGATCATGCTTGTAAGTAATCGATTTTTGGTTGACCTCATCCGATTCTTTTTGATTAAGCCAATCTTGGGATAAGTGTTACCGAACAAAACTTAGTCTAGAGTAGTAGCTTCTATTCCCTAAGTAGACGTGATTGACATGCGTAAATATCGTTGCTGAATCTCTCGATATGTCAATCAACCGTAAATTTATCCAATTATCAAATCAAGTGATTTCTACACTCTGTCCTTTTTGATGCAAATTTCTCGGATAGGCTTTTTGAAATGAAAATTGCATTTGCATCCTTGCTTGGCCTCTATAAATTGGACCAATGTTTTACACAACATCACCCATTCACCATACTTATCTTCTTTGTAAGAATCATGTATCTTGGTGAACCCTTGTTTCGGTGAGACTTCCTAAGAAACACTTTTACACCCTTTTATATGGTTTCACCTTCTCAAATCAACCCTTTGCATCCCTTATTGTTTTGTTTTCTTCATCATCTTGATTTCACATAATTCTTTCGCAGTTCTCTACCACTTTTAATCTGCTTGTTGCAACCGAGAAGACACTTCTCCTAACCGATGCAAACCTTGTGTGTCTATCTCGATGATGTAACCGGAACCATCGACTTAGTTCCATAAAATATGTAAAGACATGTGCCCATTAGATCCAAGACCAACTCTTTGGCACACGTGCTCCATTTAATGTTTGGAGAGCCCTACTACTCCTCCTTTTAGGGCTCCGAAGAATCCTATCAAGGCCTCTGTCGGCTCCGGTTTTCTTGATCTTGACTTTTATGCGATATCTTTGGGATTAAAATTTTTAAAGCCTCTCTCTCCTTGTGTTAAGTGGGGAAAATGAGAGTTTAAAATCTCTCTTTTCCTTCACTTCCTGGTTAGGATGAGGGTTTAGGGTTATAGGTTTAGGATTTTTGGTTAACATTTATGTCTTCGACCTCCGGTCTTCTTTGTACTTGTAACTCGTAATGTAACCTCACCTTCGGGTTTTTATTAATGAAAAGTTCTGTTATTTCATCGTTGTGTAAATTCTCGCTTTCTTATGCGATTGTTAGCTCTTAATCTCCGAATCTTGCTTGTTGAATATCAAAGTATATCGGTATGAATCTTTTTCCATTCTTTAATTCTTCTTTTCAACGTGATCTCTTATGAAGTGGTGTCCGACATCCACATGCTTGCATCTTGTATGTAGAACCGATTCTCGAGTGATTGCAATAGACTATTATCGAGAATATAACCATTCTTAATGTTGTAATCCTAATCCCTCGATTATTCCCGTGATTAAACAACAATATATTCTAAGTTGATGTCGCAATTAATGTCCGCTTTTTTGAAAACCACGGTCGATCGGTTTTACTTCCTAAGAACCGACATGTTCTCGAGGTTGATTTTTGTCGATCTTGCAACCTCCATAATCGAATCGAATACCCACTAAGCTCTAGATTATCATCGATGGGTAGAATAAACCAAGGTTTATTGTTCCTTCGAATACTTAAGAATCCTTAATTCTAGGTGGTGATCATTGGATTTGCTTGAAATCTTGACATACACCTTCGCAAAAGTGATATCCGTCTCATGGCAAAGTATAATAGAGATCCAACGAGAGCCCTATATTCTTTTTAATGATTTGTTTTACGCCACCTCATCTAATCCATCTTGAATCCAAATAGGAATTTTGGCTTCCTTACTATTTTGAACTCCAAACTTAGCCAAAAGATTCCCGGTGTACTTTGCTTTATGAATGAATATCCTTTCATTACTTTGTTTAACTTGGAGACCTAGAAAGTAATTCATCCGACCCATCATGGACATCTCGAATTTCCCTTGATCGGTTTGTTAATCTTTCACATAGGTTCTTGTTAGGAGATCCAAAGATGATGTCGCCCACGTAAATCAACCATCGAATATCTTCTCCATCTTCTATTCTATATAAGGTTCATGTTCGCTTTTTAGTGAACCCACTTATTTCATCAAGAATAATTCCCTGTATCATACCAATTCATGAACTGTTTTTCGAAGATAAAGAGCTTTTCTTAAACGATACACTTGGTTGCCTTTTTTTCAAAGCCCGGAGGTTGTTCGACATAAACTTCCTCTCCGCTAGTACCCCGCTTAAGAAAGCTCTTCGTCCATCCGATACCATGAACCCTATGTGGGAAGCATAAGCGCGAAACGGCCGAATGGCTTCAAAAAGGCCACTGCAAAGGTCTCATCGTGAATCAATTCCTTCCGATTGGAATACCCTTAGCAAAAGTCTTGCCTTATTTATGATAACATTTTTCTCATCTCTCTTGTTCTTGAAAGATCCATTTAGTCAATTACGTCTTGATGACCTGGTTACAACTAGTTCCCATACTTCATTTCTCTCGAATTTCGGCTCCTCTGCATGGCTATCCATCCAAGTCCTTGTAATGCTTCTCGATTGTAGTTGGTTCCTTCATGCATAGGCGGATAATACATAATACTTTCATTCACGATGTCTAGTTTTAATTTTATCGACGGGTCTCCAATTATCGAATCCGATTGGATGGAATAAATTATCCGAAACCTAAATTTTAAAGGTTTTGAGAACATCGTCTTTCTTATTACTAGTGATTGGGAAGTCGCAGGTTATGGTCCACTTGATAAGAACAAGTCTCGAATGTTGGAATCATCATGCGTCGATGTCCGTTAAAAAACCGGATGGTTCGGTTCTTCTTATCAATCGGCTTTTTCATCGGCGAGTTGTTCGTACCTTAGGATCTGATTGATCCGGTGAATCGGTAAGACTGGAATGTAAATTGATACTTTTTGATCCTTTTTCCTGATCGTTAGGCGATCCATTTTTTCGAATATCGATTACGCCTTCTTGTTCTCGAACCCGATTTCTCTTGATCGAAGATGCTTCAAAAGGTACATTTGGTGTTTCTTCCACAACTAGGGTTCGCTTTGTTGTAGACCCCGTCGAAGCTTTGCTTTTGATGAGGAATACCACTAAAATATACCCTCATCGGACTTGGCCTCAAAAAGTTTTCAACCCCGACTTTTCCCATTGTTGTGTATGAAACACTTGCACCCAAAAACATGGAAGTAAAAACACGAGGTTTTCTGGCCTTCCAAGGGTGTTTTTGTAGTGAGCCTTAGTCGAGAGACATCTGTTACTGCGTATGGCATGCGGTGTTGATTATTTTTTACAAAGCGGTTTGGTATCGATGTTCGCCAACATTGTTCGGGTTTCTTTGAAGTTCTGTTTTCTCCGTTCGGCTACTCCATTACATTGTGGCGTCCTCTTGATATCCATTTCATCTTTGTATACCAAACTTAGAGCAAAAATCAAGAATAAAAGAGTTCGTAAATTATGTACCTTTATCGACTCAACACCCTTTCTCATTTTGTAATCTTCTTACTTGGTTGTCGTCTCATTCTTCTTATGTAAGAATATAACCCGAATAAACTTGGAATAGTCATCCACATTACCAAGTGTATTTGCGTCCGTTGAGAGATCGACGGTGAGATCCATATGAAGCATTGCATTTCTGGCAATGGATCTTGAAATTCCTTTGAATGAAGCTTTTGAATCAAGTTTCCCTTCCGACATGCAAGACATGTCCTGATCCTTTGAGAACACTTCATTCGAAGTCCTTCCACTAGAGACATCCTAAAACATCTTATTAAGAGTTTTAAAGTTCGATGGCTCATTCTTTTGTGCCAGAGCCAAACCGCTACTTTTGAAACTCTTAACAATCGAGCACGGTTTTCTTGGACAACTGCTCCAATCAAACAGATCGTCCCTTTCTTGAACCGGTTAGCAAAATCATTTGAGTGACTCGATTTTTGATAGTGCATTGATCGATCGAGAACTCAACATCGAATCCGTTGTCGCAATTGTGAAACCGATAATAGGTTGTGCTTGAAACTTCGACATACGAGACTCCAATGTACATCATCATTCTCTAAGGTTCAACCCTTTGGTATAACCAAAGTTATCATCACCGAAGAGTACACGCTGGCCTTTCTACGTTATGTATGAACCGAGAGATGTTTGCTTCCAACATGTGCCTTGAGCATCCACTATCGATGTACCGATAGTTGCTTGCACACCTCGCTTTGTTGGCGGACCACGCGAACCTCCCTCGGTCGGGCTTTAGGTACCCTTTCGGATTGGGTCCCGAGGGTTAGGTTTGGATTTGGGATCCATACAAATGAAACACTTCTATTGTGATCAATCGGATCGAAGGCTTCGATTTGTCTCCCCATATCACAACATAATCATACTTATCCTCATATGCTTTTCGGTTGTATGATTACTTGTGTGAACCTTGGATGACTTAGAAGACTTATGATTTAACTTTTTTCAGTTTGTCTTCTTTTTATCCAAAGTTCATTCAAAGCTCCCTAAATTTCCATAGGGGTAAATGATCGCTACCATCAAAAGATTCATATCCTTTTCGCATAGATGGTTTTCGCAGCTTTACGAAGCATGCTTATTAAAAATGACCTTGATTAGGTCTCGATTCCCTTTTATAGGTTGTCTTTTTCGATTCTCGATCTTTGATCGTTTGAGGTCTCTTCGTAGAACGGGGTTCTTCCGTTGATTCTCGGCCGATGCTTTACGCTTGGGGTCCATTTTTGTTCCTTTCGTTTGGCATTTGCCTTTACCCTTTCAAAAATGTCTCTTACCCCTATTAGATACAAGTTTAGCTTTTGGTGTATCTTTTTTTTGGATTGCCCCGATTACACCTTTACGAGATGAATCGAATCCGGGGCTTTTGAGGATGTGGAGGGTTTCTCCCAGCGAAGTCCCTCCTTATCAATCTTTACTCGAAAATAGGCGTTCATGTCTTTAATTATGTTTGAGATGATTTTGAAAAAACATCTATTTTCTTTTCATGATTATCCTCGAGGATTTCGGACTTTCATGCGTCGAATAGCTCATCGAATTTTGCTTGCAAGATTTTGAAGTCATCAACTTGATTAGTCTGTTAATTTCCATCATTCTTTGATCTGCTTTTCTAATCGTGAAGAATTTTAAATTCCTCGCCATTACCTTCGGCGGTTTAATGATCTAAGTTCGAGAGGTTTTTCCGAGATCATTTTCTTGACAAAGGCGATTATTTACGGTCCTCGGCCATCATTCTCGGCTTCACAATAAAGATAAGTTTCTTTTGATTGGAGAGATCTTCAAGCAATTGCTGCGAGTAGAGTTTGATTATCAATCTCCCCAAATGTGTGCTAATGATAGCGGTGTAGAAGAAACGAAGGGGTTTGGAGGTTAACTTGATCGTCCTCCACGGCCGTCGGTTGGAGTTCATCATCGTCGGCGAGAATATCGAGATCTTCATTTTCATAGTCCAAAATGCTCAAAAACGTCGGTCTTCTTCGTAAAAATTATCCGGAGTCCCGGAGGGCGAATAGAATATCAATTCGTTTGTATCGGGACCATGGCTCTTTTTGAGTCTATACCGAATTGCTCTCTTTTTTCCTCTTTTCTTCCTCTCTTCCGGCGTCAGTGCAGGCGATGGTCCGTGACTGGCTTCTCCACCGCTTGAAGCACGCTCTGATCCATCCGGGTGAATCACTTTGCCTGTCGGTGATTTCCCTTTCGATAGTAATCTAGTTTCTTCTATCGATTGGTTATCTCTTCCTTCTCAATATACTTTCCCCTTTCATCTCTGTGATCCCTCCGGATCATCGATATGGGTTCTTTCGAGATCTATTATGCGATCTCCTATCTAAAAATGTTGATAGTCCTTATAGAATCTTCGATACTTACCAAGTTGTATATCGACTTCTCAAGCTTCTACGGTAAAAGATCTCAATCGGTTACTTACTTAATATATTTCCATGGGTTCATTGGCCTTTGTTCTGGTCTTTGGTTGCCTTGAAAGCAAGCGATTTTGAAGTCGAGGTTTATTGAGGACCTCGTCTTCATCGAGACCTTTTTCAATCGATCGAACTTCGTGAGCTTTAAGACTCAAACAAGCTACTAGGTTTCATTCTTGAAATGTCCCGGCAATCTTTGATTCTTCGCGTGACCTTCATGTCCCACTTCTTGGTGAGAGACCTTAGGATCTTATAGTTGATATCTTTATCGACATCTCTCTTACCAAGTTCTCGAAATTGTTTATAGACATTGTAATTCTTCCATCGAGTTCGTTGATGGTTTCGTTTGGGCAAAGATCTTGATTTCTCGAACTTCACCGGTCCGCTTGAAGAAACTGCCTTTTTATCTGCTCATTTCCTCATGAGATTCTCGGCGGTATCCCACATCATTGCTTTCGCAGATTGAGATATTAATCTTTTCTTTGGTGACCTTATCCATTGTCTTCATGATGATATGTCTTGCAATGGTGTCCGGTAATGCGATTTTCTTTCTTTCTGTCCATCGTTTGGGCTTTTTCGCATGCATAAGACTTCCATGAAAAGTCCGGATCTCCTCCGATCGAGATTGTCGAGTAAATGATGATGGGTCCTCTCGATGACTTCCATCATTTAGCCTAGATGGTTGGACATATATATGGCCCAATCCATACTCATCAATTGAGAACTTCGCGCAATCATGATACATACCCTGGACGTGTTATCCATCTTTGAGTGATTTTGGAAAATGAATGAGTTTTTTTAAAAAACGGTTTTTCAAGATCGATTCGATTGACCACAATGACACAGAGTCGATTAGGTCTAAGAACCAACCGCTTTGATACCACTTGTAGGTCCCATATTTATTAAAAATGAGGGCGAAGTCTAGAGGGAGGTGAATAGACTTCAAAACTTTTCGTCATCGGTGTGAGAGCAGATAGCTTTTTCGGTTTGGTCTGATAACCAACTTCTCAAAACAAATTCCGAACTATCGATTAACTGACAAAGCGGAAACTTAAGTTTTACCCGTGTGAAAAACCAATTTGTATAAATCAGATTCCAAGTTTTATCTTTTTAATCGGATGGGATAAAATATCAAAAGTCCGTCGGATCGAAGCTTGGTGTCAAACTTAGAATGTATGCGCTTTAAGATTGTGCGATGTGAAGCGATTAATCAAAGCAAAAAAGGCACACAAGATTTATAGTGGTTCGGACAAACCAAATCCTACGTCCACTCTTCCCTTTCACAAACCAACTTAACCGCTTAACCGATTTGGACTTAGTTTGGTGTGTTAGTCCAACAAAACAAAACAGATGTTTTAAGAGTTCTCACTCAACCGATCCAGGCCCTAGAAACCCTAGAGCGAATTCTTCTTCAAACAACTTATCCTAACTTGGGGTTTGGGTAAGATTGTTGAGGTTCCAACTCAAATCTTTCCTTAGCATCTGAGCCTAAAAAAGCTAGATGAAAAGATTTCTTGCTAAGAACTTATGGGATGAACACAATATAAAATAAGCTTGTTGTTGTGTTCTTCGTATGAAATCGACTATAGTTTGAGCTTCTTGATTATGTTGTTTGTCCAAGCATTTCCGTGTATCACTTTCGAAGTGTGATCCCATATTTATAGACCTTGAGATCAAAGAGCCGTTGGAGAGCAATTTGAATCTCAAAGCTATTTTAAATGAAATGCAAAAGCTTGATGTGACGTCTTGAGAATTTAATGAAAATGAATGTGTATTTTATAAGCCGTTTGAGAAGCAACATCGAATCCCCATATTTCTGTTCATACGTGTTTCTTCCTTATTGGATGGAAGCCTTGCTTTGGCAGAGTTGTTCCTCCAACTAAGGTTGGTATTCTTCTTGTTTAGATCGCGATCGTATGATAAGATGAAACATCGGTTTTAATCTTATGGTGATCGATCGAGAAACTGATAAGTCTTACAAAAATTGACTTAGCTTCAATCTGAATTACTTAAATTCCGATCTTACGGAAGTCATCGATCTTCTAAATTCGAGGTTTTCTTCATGACTGAGTTATCCGACTAGATTCGTCGATCTTCCGATTACAAACGTTACAATGAAGGATATCGGCTTTCTTCGATTCTTCGATTCGACCTTTACATATTGAGTTCCCCCTCAATATGTGACCTATCTATTACATCGGTTTTCTATACAATCATTATCAAACTATCAAAACATCGATCATTAATTGGTCCTATTATATGTGTTTTGGAACTTTCATCAAAACTATAAATTTCCCCAACAGCTACATATAGATTTCTTCTTCAAGACTTCCATTGAGAAAGAATTGACATCCATTTGCCGATCTTGAAATTGAGATCTTCTTGGGTATCGACAAAGAATCTAATATGGACTTTAAGATGGCTATTTCCGAAAAAGGTTTCATAGTCGATTCCTTCTTTTCGAGTGTAACCCTTTGCCACAGTCTAGCTTTGAAGGTTTCTACCTTTCCATCCGATCCCCTTTTCTCTTGTATACCAACTTGCATCCAATGAGTTTGACCCCATTAAGTGGTTCGATCCCACACCTTATTTTGATCCATGGAACCCATTTTAGCTTTCATTGCCGTTTGCCAAGAATCGATCATTGTCATGGATTGCCTCTTTGTAAGTCCATGAGTCAATTCATTTTCACCGGGATCAAGTCCAAAGACTCTCCTATCCCCATGAATCTCTCGGGCATTCGGATAACCCTCCCACTTTTAGGTTCCAACAGTAAATAATATTTGGTATATCGACTTATTTGTTGGCATTGAGGTAAGCCCCTTTAGCTCATTCAAGATAATCTCACTTTACGGGCTTCTTGTCGCTTCATATAGTCTTCTTCCAAAAATCTAAAGTGTGTACTGATTACCACCTTTACTCTTTATCCTATTTCAATTTGGTACACGAGCATGATCGTCAAGTAATGATGTTAAATAACGAAACATGTGACGTCAAAGCGACTGATGAGAGGGCAAACAAGAGAAAGCATGAAAGCCTAAATCCCAGAATGGGTCCCAAACCCAAGACTTTATAATTGAAAGTCGAGATAGACGACCCGACTTGATGGACCCGGAGCGGTACTTCGGGGAAGAGCTTGAAAGAGTCCATGTCGAATTCTACTAAATTTTTAATTTAGAGGTCATTATATGATCCAAAATTCTAGTGATCTAAAGGTGGAGGAAATCGACTTCTTGAAGAAAAACTTAAACGTTTTCAAAATGGTCACATAAAGACATGGTCGAATCGATCCTTAGATAAATTTATCATCGCTTGCATGTCGACCCAACAAGAAGGCCGATAGCTCAGAAAAGGAGGAAATTTGGCCCAGAAAATTATGCTGCCCTTGCAGAGGAGGTAAAGAAGTTGCTGGATAACGACTTGATCATGCAAGCCGATCAGCCACAATGGGTCGCCAACGCGGTGCTCGTGAAAAAGTCAAACGGGACCTGGCGACTTTGCATTGACTTCACCGACCTCAATGAGGCGTGTCCGAAGGATTTCTTTCCCATGCCGCACATTGATCATCTAATCGACAACACGGCAGGCCATGAGATGATGTCGTTCATGGATGCGTTCGTCGGATATCATCAGATGGTTATGAACGAGCCAGATCGGCAGCATACATCCTTTTTAACAGAGAAGAACATGTATTGTTGGAAAAGAATGCCCTTCGATTTGAAAAATGTCGAGCAACGATCAAAGACTAAAATCACATGTTCATATCTCGGTGGAAGTGTAATGTGGATGACAACGTCGTCAAAAGCCTAAAGAAGGAGGACCATCTGGCTCACCTCGCGCAGGCTTTCAAGATCCTCAGGAAGTTCAACATGAAGCTTAACCCAAAAAAGTGTAATTTCGGAGTCGAGTCAGGAAAGTTCCTGGGGCATCTAGTCAGCAAACGAGGGATTGAAGTAAACCCAACCAAGGTCCAAGACATTTTGTAATGGGAGCCCGCAATCAAAGAAGTTTGTGCCCGCCGCCTTAAACAGATTCATATCACGAATGGGGGATAAATGTAAGCCAACATTTGACAACATCCACAAGAAGGCGAGGTTCGAATGGACGGCCGAAAGTCAGGACACCTTCGATAAGATCAAAGAGTATCTGGCTGACGTAAGTGTTTTAGCTAAACCAATCCCTGGCGAGAAGTTGCTTTTATACCTAGCGGCCTCGGAGACCACTCAATTTAAAGATAAAGCTATCTTTCCATATACTTTGTAAGTCGACATTGACCCATTACACAGGACAATGATACCCTCCTCGAGAAATTAGCTTAAGCCCTAAAAAAAGTCGAGGCCTTACTTCTTTGATCACCAAGTTGAAGTCCTCACCTCCTTGCCCCTTCGCAACATACTTCATCGACCTGATACGTCAGGCCAATGCCTTAAATAGGCCATCGAGGTCAAGCAAATGATTTCCCACGCGCCACGACCAATAATAAAATTCTTTCCTCGTTAATAATTAACTCTCCCGGTGAATTCCAAAATATACCATGGGAATTGTATGTAGAAAACCCGCCAAAAAGTTTTTTTTTCAAAACGCCATCACTTTTGACTTCCGCCACCAATAACGAAGATGAATCTTTTTCTTCCATATCATCGACGCCCGAGATGTCCAAGAATAGGTATCAAAAGATTCAAGTACATACAGATTCCCCACTAACGCCATGTCGGGGAGTATGAGGCCTCGATGAAAAGGATGTCGACCTATCAAGAGGTCGTCAAAATACTTTGCCCGAAGTTTGAACAAATCCACATCAAAAGTACCAAGGATGCGAACTCCACGAGTCGATGCATTGGCCACTAACATAAAAAGGGGCCAGAGATGAAGGATGTCACCATCACAAAGCTCTCCCACCCCTCCACTGCCAATACATCGATCGCTACCCTAGACACACCGAGCGTGAGCTGGATGACATCCATCATTGACTACTTGATGACCGGGACGTTGCCAACAAACAGAATTCAGGAAAAACAGTTACAACTTCGGGCAACACGATACACTCTGATAAATAATGAGTTATACAAACGCCATTACCCTTGCTCCTCTTGTAATAAGAAAAAACAAGCAAACCATCCTACGAGAGATACACGAAGGGTTATGTGGAAACCACACTGGGGGGCAATCACTCGCACACAAAGCAACCAGGCAAGGATACTTCTGGCCAACTTAAAGAGCCGATGCAGTGGCTTTTGCAAAAAAGTGTCACAAATGTTAGGTCTATGCACCATCAATCAAAGTCGCCCGAGGAACTTTGGCAAGATCCTCGATCCTGCCCCCGGCTAATGGCAGTTTATCATAGGTCCACTTCCAACAAACCCAGGCTTTCACGCCCGTCATTGGATTACTTCACAAAATGGGCGAGTTTAGGCTCGAAACCATAGATCAAGAGCACGCCATCAAGTTCTATACGGGAAACATCATTTATAGATTCCCGCTTATTGGTTAATTATACCAGATAATGGGAAGCAATTTGATGGTCTCAAGATAGACGAATTTTTTTTCCGGCTTTTTTCAACCCCATACCACCCTCAGTCCAACGGACAAGTCAAAGCGGTGAACAAGATCATCAAACACACTTTGAAAGCTAAGATTGAAGGAGGAAAGGGGAAGTGGGCCAGTGAACTACCTGATGTGTTATGGTCATACAGAACGACCTGCTGAAATTCAACAGGAGAAACCCCATACTAGATGGCATTTGGCACAGATGTCGTCACCCCCTCAGAGATCGAATTCCAAACCCTCCAAACCTCACAAAAGGATCACAAACCGTTTTTAGAATTACTCGAAGAGAAACGATTAGAGGCTAACATGAGAAATGCGAGATATAAACAACAATCAGAGAAGTACTACAACTAGAAAGTACGACTTCGACAATTTAAACTTGGAGACCTGGTTCTAAAGAAGACACTTGGAGTAACCAAAGGAGTTTTCGGTCCGAATTTAGAAGGACCATACAAAATCACACAGGTGTTATCCAATGGAGCATACGAGCTCGAAAACCCGGATGGTACCCAGGCTCAGTATCCATGGAATGCATCTCATCTGAAGAAATACTATCAGTAGGATCGAGACCATTGTACTTGTAAACTTTCAGGCAAGTCAATAATATTGATTTACATTCTTTTTCGTAATTCCTGTGTTTAACCCCAAGGAGGTCGCATATGTAAAGCATCGACCTCCCCGAGGATGACTTTTGGCATATTTGCGGCGAGATCGCCACCCCAAGCAGTGCGATCCTCCCCTAACCTTATAAGACGACAAAGCAAAGTTCAGGATAAAATTGCAATGCCAATAACACAGATAGAACACATGCAAGATTTAAAGTCGCATAAGGAAATCAAGTCGGCACAAAAAAGTAAAGAAAAGGATGTTGGGAGATGAATTTAAATAAAGATTTTGATTAGATCCCAAAACCCCTGAGTATGACATGTTTCAGGATAATCTTGATAGTATAGGGTCAGGTTTCAAATTATCAGGATGGTCTGCACCATGTATAGTCAGCAGACTTAGTACAGGTTAGAATAGGTTTCATTTGTTTGTCTGAAGATCAGAAGTATCCTGAAAGACCAAACTGTACTAAAGACCTAAATCATACTGAATGATAAGTATCCTGAAGATGAAGATATACTGAAAAACTAAAATATACTGAAGGATCAGTATAACCTGAAGATCAGTATAAACCTGAAGACTTGAAGACCTGAAGACTTGAAGACCTGATGATCAGAAGACCCTGAAGATCAGAAGAACCTGAAGATTCTTTCGTACTGAATCAACAGACCCTGAACATAGTACTTAAAATTAAAAAGTGTTTGTTCATTCTGAGTACATGCAAAGAGAATGTTATATGTTCGTGGACACTAAGGACAATATCAACTCAGTATTGGTTGACTAAAAGAGCCATTTTTATTGTCTCTGTTCAAAGGAAGAAGTCGACCAATGAGGAGGCAACAACAGCGTACTTTTCTGACACTAAAAGCGATATTTGTCTGAAGAATGTCAGCAGAGACATTTGTCTTGTTCACAGAAAATGGTGATTGGCTGCTCGTTTGGATATTTCCTAATACATGCAAGGGTACGTTCAACCTAATAAAGTCGTTCATCATATACTCAAAGAAGAAATCCAAGATGCTATCTCTCCAACGGATAGTTTTCAAAGGAAGACTTCTTGAAGAGTTGCCTATAAATACCAGTGATCTTGAACACTTCAAGGTACAAGAAATCAAAGCAACTCAAGAGCTCATACGTATTCAAGCATTATTGTGAAGCACTCGAAACCCCTTGAATTTCCCAAGCGTTTCATCATAGAAGAGAGCTCATTTACTAAGCCAAGATTTAAGATCTTATCCAAATCTTAGTTCGAGATATTCTATTCTCATTTATTTACTGAAATAAATTATTAATCACTGTTGCATTTAAATATGAATGAATGTTATATATATTTATTGCAAACCCATTCAATAAAGTCAGTACGTATTACGTTGTAGTTAATTTGGTGATACTAGATCACAGAAGATCAAACTAACAGCTCCTCGTAATTAAGTACAAATTCACAACCTAGAGAAATGAACAAACCATCATGAAAGGTTGATGTATAAGACTCCGATTGGCTTGTCTTGACCAAGAGATTATACTAGTGCATTTGGATGCGGAATATGAGAGGATAAATTCTTCTTGATCAATGAATATACAAGAATTAAACCTCAGTGGTGTGTTGTTTCTTAATCTCCATCCCTTAAATAGGATCGTGTGAAATCAATAACTATTGCTTTGACTTATGATAGGAAGAGAATCATTGGGATTTGATACCTTATTGTTGGGGAATGATTCGCACAGATCTATTCGGGGTGAATATTTAAATACAAATTTAATTCATTAATTATTACTAGCATGAATTAATCATATATTAATTCAAATAATAATTACAACAACATATCATGCATATAAAAAGCCACGTAAAACCTACGCGATGGAATCTACGGGTTTACGTGAACGCATTCTCTCTGGATGGCAAAGTGGCTTTGGTCGACGGACTAACCAAAAGGACTTCCCAAGTATTCCCTTAGCCCTTGCTCGACAATCCGTGGAAGGATACTCGCGAACAATTAACAAAAGGAAAAAATAAACTTTGTTGCACCACGTATGTGGATTTCCTAATATTCCAAGGACATGGAATTGTACTTGGGAATGAACTAATCATCCCCTATTTATAGGATAGGAGGAGCACGAAATTTTGTGAATTTTTCAATGTGGGATAAGACTTTTCTTGGTCACCAAGAAATCTTGAATATATCCCATATATTCTTTTCCCATAATTAAAATATTCCACAAAAAATCCACCTCCTCTATTATGGAGAATTTTCGAAAAATCTAAGGTGCAAGAATCCAAGATTTGGATCTTCTTGAATTTATGAGATATTCTTGTATTTCAAGAAATACATATCTTCCATAATATCTTTTCAAGAAAATCAAGAAAATCTTTCTTGCCTCTATTTTCCAAAAATTTCGAAAATCTCTTAATGAATAACCAAGTGGGAGATTTCTTGAATTTAATGAGATAATCTTGTATTCCAAGAATACATATCTTCATTCCATAACAAAATTAAAAGAAAATCTTTCTCCCTCTTTTATTCATAATTTTCGAATTTAATGAGGAAATATAAGCAACAATATTTATTTTATTTTAATTACCTTTTCAGTTATTGGACTATATGTTTGGGCTACTCAGGGGGGCCTTTAGGAGAATTAAGATTGGACCTTCTAATGGATCTTGAATATCTAATATTGAGCCACAATATAATTCAAGCCCATAAATATTAATTAATCCCACTACATAATTAATATTGCAAGACTATCCATCTTAACCCATATTACAAGTCAATATGGCTCCCGGTCATTATTTCCGTGTTTAAGATCATCTAGCCCATTAATTAATTCAAGCCACCAAAATAGCTTTCCGTTAATTAATATCTTTTGTCCTTGGTCGAGGAACGGTTCAACATTATTATCCATACCTAAACTAATTCCACTTGCAAGATTTGGTATGATAAAACTTATGAACCTCCCAAAGGGCAAATCAAGCAAGCGTGCTTTTACGATTCTTCAGATTAAATCTTAGCAATCACATGTGACCAATAATATTGCCCAAGATAAAAAGTATTGAATCTCTCTCGATTAAGCTACCCATGAAAGTCAAAGCAATAGTTACCAATCCCACGTGATCCTATTTAAGGGACGAAGGTTAAGAAACAACGAACCACCGAGGTCTAATTCTTCCTTGTTCAGATTCAAGAATTTATCCTCCTCAGAGGTCCTATTCAAATGATCACCATGCACTAGTGTAATCTCTTGGTCAAGACAAACCAATCTGAGCCTTTTACACCTCAACCTTTCGCGATGGTTGTTCATTTCCATCTAGGTCGTGAATTGCGTACTTTTAGTTACAAGGACCTGAAATTTAATCTTCGTGATCTTTCATCACTAAATTAACTACAAAGTAACACGTACGATTTATTGAAACATTTATGCAAAGAAATATATATAACATTCAATCATATTTAAAGCATTAGTGATAAACAATTTATTTCAAGAAAATAAGTCCGAAATTCGGTTTTCGATTATTCAAAGTAAAAGCATACTTTTCAAGATAATCCCAACAATCTCCCACTTATACTCAAAGTCCTTTTAAGTCTACTACAACACGCCTCGAGTAGTCCGTTACATCTAATGTCACCTACACGAACCTAATAATTTCTCCCACTTATACTCAAAGCAGTTATTTGCGGTCTTGACACCCATTCCACTCACATGTCTCTCGAATGTATTCAGAGGCGACGCTTTGTGAATAGATCTGCTAGGTCGTCCCTCGACGCTTTCTTTGCCATATCTATATCTCCTCTCTTAACGATTTCTCGATAAGATGTCTTTTCCTTTAATGTGTTTGTTTGACTTCGTGGACTCTTGGTTCTCTTGAATTTGCAACTGCCCCTAGCAGATATTGCTAGTCAAATTCAGAACACCATCCAAGTCCACTAAGAAGATCTAGAGCCCAATCGGTTCTTTCACTGCTTCACAAGCAGCTACTTACCCGAGTCCCATGGTTGAGTCAGTGATGCATTTCCCTTCACACTCGTCCCATTTGATGGCTACACTTCCCAAATGGAAACACACTAACTGAGGCAGATAATATCTGGAATCTAAATCTGATTGGAAATCCGAGTCCATGTAGCCGATGGGGATTGGAGTATCTGACTGATAAATCAACATTCTATCCCGAGTTCTTTTAGAAAACTTCGTAATGTTTTTAATCGTAGATCGATTCGCTTTCCCTGAGTTACTCTGATATCTTGCTACCATGCCTACGACAAAGCATATATCCGATCTTGTACACAGCAATGCATACATAAGGTTTTCGACAGCCGAAGCACAAGGAATACCTTTCATGTCATCTATCTCCTTTTCGTCTTAGGGAACATTTTCTTGGATAGATGGATTCCAAGTCTGAAAGGTACGAATCCTTTCTTGGAATCTTGCATCTTTGAATTGTTTCAAAACCGTTCTATGTATGAAACTTGCGATAAACCCGACCATCCTTTTCTTGTGATCTTGATCCCAAGGATGTGTCCGGTTTTCCTAAGTCTTTCATATCAAATTGTTTTTGAAAACCATGCCCTTACGTCCGATCACACCTTCACATCGTTCCCGATGATCACAATGTGATCTACGACAAGATCTAAGAATACCAATGCAGCTCCGACACGCGTTTTATACACACAACTTTCAAACTCGTTTTGATCAAAACCCATAAGACTTTATAATATGATCAAAACTTTGGTTCCAAGTTCGATGCCCGCTTGAGTCCGTAAATTGACCTCTTGAGCTTTTACAAACGGGTGTTCTTGGCCTGTTTCAATGAAAATCGGGTTTGTTGCATATGGATCTCTTTATCAAGACTTCAATTATGGAAAGCCGCCTTGATATCCATTTGCCAGGATTCAAAGTCGAAAATGCACAGCAATCGATTAGAGAATACGGATGGACTTAAGCATGGCTACGGGCGAAAAAGTTTCCTCATAATCGATCCCTTTCTTTCTGAGTATAACCTTTCGCCATTAGTCTTGCTTTAAAGGTTTCAACCTTCCCGGCCGGTCCTCTTTTCCTCTTATATACCCACTTTCATCCAATGGGTTTGACCCCATTAAGTGGTTCGACTAGCTCCCACACTCTATTATGAAACATAGAACCCATATCGCCTTTTCATTGTTTGTTTGCCAAGAATCTGCATCCATATCTTGGAGTGCCTCGTCATATATGTCTATGGGTCTAATTCCCATAATCAAGTCCGAGAACTCTCCTATTCCCATGAATCTCTCGGGGGAGGTCTAACAACCCTCCCACTATAACGAGGTTCGCCAGAAAAACGTATCGTTTGGTATATCATCTAGTACAATCGGCACTGAGGTTTGCCCTCTAAGCTTATTTAAGGTAATCTCACTTCTGGGTTTTCTTTGGTTCTATAGTTTTCTTCCAAAATCTAAAGTGGGTGTGAATGTCCACCTTTTGATCTTTGGAACTATAGAACATTCACCCTTTTGTTCCCTCGGGGTATCCTACAAAACAACCTTAATTCTGATCGAGGATCCAATTTACCGGTTTCCTTGTCCAACACGTAGGCGGACACCCCAAAGTTCTCATGTGTCTCATACTAGACTTGCGCCGGTCCACAATTCTTTGGGGTTTTGAACCGATTTGGATAGCACCAAGTTCGAGAATGTAAGTCATTTTTTTTCAAAGGCATGACCCCGAATCGACTCGGGAAGATCCGTATAACTCATCATTGATCTAACTATTTCCAAAAGAATTATGTTGCTATGCTCGCAAAAACCCCGCTTTGTTGAGGGGTTCCGAAAAGGGTGAGTCGATACAATCCCTTCATCAGATAAGTAGTTCAAAAACTCATCGGCTGAGGTATTCGCCTCCACGATCGATCGTAGAGACTTGATATGTTTTTCCATATGATTCTCTTGCTTGAGCCTTAAATTCTTTAGAATTTCTCAAGGTCTCGATTCATGCTTCATAAGGAAAATGTATCTTGAGTAATCATCAATAAAATCACTCATAACCTTCTCTTGCTTTGGTTGACATTGAACTACGACATCTATGTGAACGATCTCTAACACTTCTTTAGCCCCATTCCCTTGGCTCCAAATGCCATCTTGGTCATATTACCCTCCAAACATGATTCGCAGGTTGGAATTTGTTCAACTTGGAGACGCCTCCGGTGAACCATCTTTTCACCAACCTTTGGATCCTCTTTGGATTTATATGACCTAATCTTAGATGCCAAAGAAGTGTCTCGTTCACGCCTCGATGAACGCTTTTCTTTTCTAAAAACAGTTGATGTGTTATAGGATACATTTCGTGAGTGGTGTGCATAAGATTAATTATATAGAGATTTTCCATCAATGTCCCGTATCAGATACACTCATCATTTCAAAAATGATGTCATTCTTATTAGAAGAAACTTAGTGTCCTTTAATCGAATTTTAGAAACCGAAAGTGAATTCTTTCTAAAATCGGGAACATAAAGATAATCTCAAAAAAAATTTTATCTTCAAAAGATAGGCGCACTTCTCCCATCGCTTTAATCGCTTTTCATGTAGCATTGCAATGTCTGCTACTTGCGTAGTATTTGCAATAATTGTTACTACCGTAAGATAATATCCGCCACTTCACGTAGCATTGCAATGTCTTCTACTTTAAATAACGTTGCCCAAAGGTGATGAGGATCTCACTCCCACCACGCTCTTGGGATCATTTAGAACCCGTGAAGCCAACATGATTAGTGGATCTCGTATCAACCACCCACGAAATGAGAAGTGTACGCCACTAAACAAGTTTCAACAAACTAGTGTATGAGAATTACCTTTCTTTCCGTCCCTTTTGGGGTTGGAAAAAGGCTAGACCTCCATTGTCCTCTCACCGCAGACTTAAGCACTTCCTCTTTTGGATTTTCCTTGACATAACAAGCATTCCTCATCTTACCATTGCCCTTGGCAACAGTTGAGTTTTATTGCTTATGGCCTTTGCTCCTCTTCTTTATCTTGCCTACCCTTGGCCTAGAAAATGAAGACGGACAACTTATCGTCAAAGCTTGAGTTTGGTGCTTCTTCATCATTTCTGCCGAGACCAAAAGCTTGCAACAAATTAGCTAGCGAGGCCAAAATGCTCAAAAACTTTTTGGGCAGAGAGTGAAGTACCAAATTCATCTGAGTCTCCAGATCATAATCTGCACTCAGAATCTCAAGTTTGTTCAGATGAGCCATCTATTTTGAGGACGTAATCCCTTACGGGTTTTTCCTCCACCATTTCAACGACGACATCTCTCGCAAGGTGGTCTGACGAGTCCCGCATGTTCTGACTCGTCAGTTGGCTCATCTGATTTTTGTGTGTCAAAATCCACTTGTGCTTTTGTGCAGTTAGGACAATTATAATTTTCCAATCAATATAGTTTCCATACATATTGTATTTGACTTTAAGTATAATAAAAGTGGATTAAAAGGTTGCGACATGATGAACTGAAATAAACAATAATATGCATAAGCACAAATATATCACAAGGTTTGATCACATGCATCATATTTAAAATCTCAAAAAAATATGAACAATGCATCACCAACATCTCAAAACAGTTTAAATAAGCCACGTTGGGTGGGTCATTATTTAAACACATTCAAGCGGGTTACAAACAAGAACATTCTAAACCCTTAATATCCAGTTAATAGTTGGTCTCTACTTGACCAATATAAAATTGACAGGGACTCCGGAGAAGTATATGCATATCAATTTTATACCTAAGTAATAACCATGATTAAATACAGGATTACTATTTCGCTTTGATCGAGCCTCGTTGGGAGGGTCATCGTCACCACTAGTAATAACCCACAATCATCCGTTTGGAATTCATTCATGTGAAACCTATCTTTTTGACCGTCCCGTTTGAATTTCTCCAAAAGAATTCACAAATAAATAAATCATGGAGGTCAAAAATAATTCAATTTTATTATCCTAATAAAATTGTCAATTAATTATTTAAAACATACTTAGTAATTTTGAAGTTGAGATTTTTCAATTTGGCAACCCTCATGCAAACACATTTAAACAAATTAAATAAAGCATAAGATAAAGACAAATAAATCAAGCAAAAAACGTAAAAATAAACATATTGGGCAAAAATTATCCAATTGTCATGGTTTGATTTTTCTTGACTTGATCTTGAAGAAACACGCCTCGAATTTCTCCCACTCGCTTTAAATCTCTCGAAAAATACTTCATCTCGAATCACACGCCAAGCAACTTCGCGGCCGGATGATGCACACTCAAGATCCGTGAAATTAAATGTCCAAGGAGTCAAGATACAGGAAGTCCTTCACCATAGAAATACGGATAAAACCGAACCTAACATGCATACAATACATCCAGATGGAAATAGTCCTAAAACCCAGTGTAAGGGCAAAATCAAGATATATCCCAAAGGACTATTAAGAATCCGTCTATAAAATGGAACCTTAGCATTGAGGCTAAACAGATTGTTGGAAAAACATAGTTTTGATGAAAATTATAAAAAATGACATGAGGACAGACCGACTGAAAAACAATTTTGAACTTTAATGATTAGTATATCCATTTGAATACAATCTCTTTAAGAAAATAAAGGCTAATTAGGCTATCTAAAAAGATTATTAGATCCAAACCTCACAATTGAGGGAAAGTCTAAACCCCAAGGCCATATATGAAATTCCCACCGCCGAACACAAATCTGAAACGAAGATTACAAAACCCGTGTTTATATGCAACCCCCGAAAATAAGACGTTAAAATCCGCTGACAAGGGATACCCAAAAAAATTCAATAACAGTTCTACTATCCAATTTCAAATTTAATGTCCGTGAATTAAATTACAATTTAAAAAATTCAGAGTTCAAAAAAAAGGCTCGATACGATTGTTGGGGAATGATTCGCATGAGATCTATTCGGGTGAATATTTAAATACAAATTTAATTCATTAATTATTACTAGCATGAATTAATCCTATATTAATTCAAATAATAATTACAACAACATATCATGCATATAAAAAGCCACGTAAAACCTACGCATGCGGAATCTACGGGTTTACGTGAACGTACCTCTCGGGATGGCAGTGGCTTTGGTCGGACGGACTAACCAAAAGGACTTCCCAAGTATTCCCTTAGCCCTTGCTCGACAATCCGGTGGAAGGATACTCGCGAACAATTAACAAAAGGAAAAAATAAACTTTGTTGCACCACGTATGTGGATTTGCTAATATTTCCAGCACATGGAATTGTACTTGGGAATGAACTAATCATCCCCTATTTATAGGATAGGAGGAGCACAAAATTTTGTGAATTTTTCAATGTGGGATAAGACTTTTCTTGGTCACCAAGAAATCTTGAATATATCTCATATATTCTCTTTCCCATAATTAAAATATTCCAAAAAAATCCACCTCCTCTATTATGGAGAATTTTCGAAAAATCTAAGGAGCAAGAATCCAAGATTTGGATCTTCTTGAATTTATGAGATATTCTTGTATTTCAAGAAATACATATCTTCCATAATATCTTTTCAAGAAAATCAAGAAAATCTTTCTTGCCCTCTATTTTCCAAAAATTTCGAAAATCTCTTAATGAATAACCAAGTGGGAGATTTCTTGAATTTAATGAGATAATCTTGTATTCCAAGAATACATATCTTCATTCCATAACAAAATTCAAAGAAAATCTTTCTCCCTCTTTTATTCATAATTTTCGAATTTAATGAGGAAATATAAGCAACAATATTTATTTTATTTTAATCACCTTTTCAGTTATTGGACTATATGTTGGGCTACTCAGGGGGCCTTTAGGAGAATTAAGATTGGACCTTCTAATGGATCTTGAATATCTAATATTGAGCCACAATATAATTCAAGCTCATAAATATTAATTAATCCCACTACATAATTAATATTGCACTATCCATCTTAACCCATATTACAGTCAATATGGCTCCCGGTCATTATTTCCCGTGTTTAAGATCATCTAGCCCATTAATTAATTCAAGCCACTGAAATAGCTTTCCGTTAATTAATATCTTTTGTCCTTGGTCGAGGAACGGTTCAACATTATTATCCATACCGAAAACAAATTCCACTTGCAAGATTTGGTATGATAAAACTTATGAACCTCCCCTGCCAAATCAATCAAAAGCGTACTTGCACACGATTCTTCGTATTAAATCTTAGCAATCACATGTGACCAATAATATTGCCCAAGATAAAAAGTATTGAATCTCTCTCTGATTCGCTACCCATGATAAGTCAAAGCAATAGTTACCAATCCCACGTGATCCTATTTAAGGGACGAAGGTTAAGAAACAACGAACCACTGAGGTCTAATTCTTCCTTGTTCGGGCTCAAGAATTTATCCTCCCAGAGGTCCTATTCAACATCGATCATGCACTAGTGTAATCTCTTGGTCAAGACAAACCAATCTGAGCCTTACACCTCAACCTTTCGCGATGGTTGTTCATTTCCATCTAGGTCGTGAATTGCGTACTTTTAGTTACAAGGGACCCGTTAATTTAATCTTACGTGATCCGGTATCACTAAATTAACTACTGATGTAACACGACGAAGTTATTGAACAATTATCAAAAAGAAATATATATAACATTCAATCATATTTAAAGCATTAGTGATAAACAATTTATTTCAGTAAATAAGTCTGGAAATTCAGTTTCGATTATACAAAGTAAAATCATACTTTTCAGTATAATCCCAACACTTATATCTTGGGCAATGTTATTAATTACATGACGATTGTTGACATTTAATATGGAGAATCGTAATGCAAAACTGCGCCTTGTTTGATTTGTCCCTTTGGTGGGCTCGAAAGGCCCTTTATCATACCAAATCTTGCAAGTGAAAATTTATTTCCGGTATGGATAATAATGTTGAGCTGACTTTAATCCAAGGATAAAGATATTAATTAATATAAAGCTTGTTCAGTGGTTTAATTAATTAATGGACTAAAATAATCTTATACACGGGAAATAAAGACCGGGAGCCATATTATAGTGAAGTCGTAATATGGATTGAGATGGATAGTTCAATATTAATTTTATAGTGGAATAAATTAATATTAATGGACTTTGAATAATATTTGGCCCAATATTATAGTTTCATAGTCCATTGGAGGTCCAATCTTAATTCTCCTAAAGGCACCTCAAATAGCCCAAAATAAAGTCCAATCAATGAAAGAGAGAAGAAAATATTCTTGCCTAATATTTCCTTGAAATTTTTGAAATATGTAGGGGAAAGGAAGAAAAGATTGTCTTGATTTTCTTGTAGATATTTTATGGAAAGAGATAAGTATTGTAAGAATACATAATTATCCCATAAATTCAAGAAGTCAAATCTTGACTCCTTTTGCCTTGTTATTTTCGAAAAATAGGGATAAAAAAGGGGAAGAGATTTTTATGGAAAATTTAATTAAGGAGAAAAGAATATAGGAGATATATTCAAGATTTCTTGGAGACCAAGAAAAGATTTTCTTCCCTTACTTTCTAGACCTAAAAATCGGCCCCCTCCTCCCTATAAATAGGGGATGATTTTTTCATTCCCAACAGCAATTCCATGTGTTGGAAATATTAAAAATCCACAAAGGTGGTGGCAAAATATTTTTGGTTTTCCTCTTGTTAAAATCGTTCGTGAGAATCCTCCCACCGGATTGCGTTCGTGGACTTGGGACATATTTGGGAAGGCTCTTTGGGTCGATCCGTTGTCTCATTCGTCGTCTCTACAAGAGGTTAGTAATCTCGTAATCTCGTAACTCCTAGATTCCGCATGCTTATGATTTATGTGGATTACGTGTACGCATATTGTTTATTAGTTTATTAATTATTATGTTGAATTGATTTAGGATTAATTCATGTTAGTAATTAATTTATTAATTTAAATATGTATTTAAAATCCTCTCGAATAGATCCAGGCACCCCTAATTTCCCAACACCTGAAGACTCAGATAAACCTGAAGACTTGAAGATGAGCTACATGAGGACAAATGGACTGAGTAAGTCTTACACATTTATGAGAAATAAATGTTGTCCAAATATTTGATTGCAGACAAAAGGAATTAGAACTAAGTGTCTTTTAAGGTTGTCTCATTTAGAGAGATTGACCTAAAAGAGTCGTTTTATTTATCTATATTCACTGAAGTAAAAGAACCAATGAGAGAGAGACAACGTTGTACTTCACTAACACAAAAAGTGATCTGTCACTGAGAAGTCAGAAATACTGAGTTCCAGACTGCAAGAAAGAAGTGATTGGCTACATTGGTTACTTGTTACCCAAACCATGCAAGGGAGTATTCAAACCTTAAAATAGCCGTTTATCACTAACCAGAAAAGGAAACCCTTGATGATATCTCCTCCAACGGATAGTTTTTCAAGAGTGACCTTGGTGTGTTGCCTATAAATACCAGTGACCTTCACCATTGCAAGGTTATGGGAAATCAAGCAACACAAGAGCTCATTCGTATTCAAGTTTTACTGTGAATCACTCGAAACCCTAAGAATTTCCCAATTGTTTCATCTTAGAAGAAAGCTCATTTACTAAGCCTAGAATCAAGCAAGTATCCAAAGCTTAGGTAGAGATATCCTAGCCTCTTATCTTGTGTTCTAACTTGTAAAAGGATATCTCACCATAGTTGGAAACCAACCAAACCCAAACCCTATTGTTAGGTAGTTTGTGTGTGTGATTGTTGGAAAGTGAGAGTTGTAAAGAGTTAGTAAGCTGCAGTTGAGTTCAGCCTGAAAGCTCTAGAGAAGAAGTTAGTAAGCTGTGTGTGACAGTCTGAAAGCTTGTGTGAGTTTGAGTTAGTAAGCTACAATGTAGTTCAACTTGAAAGCTCGTAGAAGGAAGTTAGTAAGCTGCTGAGTTCAGTCTGAAAGCTTGAGGTAGTAGTAGTAGTGAGTTAAGAAATTTCTCTGAAGATCAGAGAGAGTGGACGTAGGAGCTTGAGTCTCTGAACCACTATAAGTCACTATGTTATTTGCTTTCTGCTTTACATTATTTGTGTTGCATTTTTCACTGAAAGCATATTGAGTTTTTACGATATTCAAAGTGAGAACCAATCCTCTGAATCAAGATTAAAACCGATCCTGAAATTTTAACCACTTGCCTTACTAAAAACTAAGATATTTCAGCAATATAAGACGATCATAAACTTAGGGCCTACACATTCCGCACTCTTGATAAACTAGAATAAATAGTTGTCAAACTGAACAACTCAACTGAGTAATCAGTAAGATGGTTATCTACTCCAAGCTCTTTAGGACTCTGTTTTAAAAACACTCAGATCAGTTGGGCTAATTTGAAGTTTCTGAAAGCCACTCAGAGTGATTGTCTCAGTAAACATTAACTCAGAGAACCTTGTGCTTCTCAGGATAACCTGACTCACTGATCATAGTTTGTAAAAAAGTTTGAAAATTCACTAGACACGTGTATTCCCCATACACGTGTAAGGCTCGTTTACCTCGAGACCAATAATGACTTCTCCAGATATACATGGGACATATTCTTATTAAGTAAGAAAGAAACCCTTACAAAACTGCCTGAACTACTGAAAAGACTCAGTAATGAAAAGAATCTGAGTATGGTCAAAATCAGATCAGATAAAGGCATTGAGTTTATCAACCATATTATATCTGATTATTGTATAGCAAATGGAATAACTCATGAAACAACAGCTGCAAGGACCCCACAACAGAATGGCGTTGCTGAAAGAAGAAATAGGACTCTGAAAGAAGTTGCAAGAACAATGATTACTGAAGCTGACATTCCTAAGAGATTTTGGGCTGAAGCTATCAACCCTGCAAGCTACTCTCAGAACAGATCCATGCTGACAAAGAATCAAGGAAAAACACCATATGAACTATGGAATGAAAGGAAGCCTCTTGTCTCTTTCTTTCGTGTGTTTGGCTATAAGTGTTTCATACACAATAATGGTAAAGATCAGTTGAAATTTTTTGATAGAAAAGCTGATGAAGGAGTATTCTTAGGATATTCTGAAGTCAGTAAAGCCTTCAGAGTTTACAACTGTAGGATCCTTATTGTGGAAGAAACATCTCATGTTGTTTTTTATGAATCTACTTGTGTACATAAGAAACAAGAACATGACTCAGGAGAGTTAACCAAGAGAATCACCAGATTAAACCTGAACAACAAACATACTGATAACATCTACTGAGCCTGAAAAGAAGAAGCCAATTACATTCTATGAATTTAGTGAGTAAGACTCAGATAAAGAAACTCAGGATGAAGAAAATTAGGCTGGTGAAACTCAGGCTGACAGTTCTCCACTAAAGGAAAGCCAACACACTAAAGCTGACCCATCTGAACAAACCCCAGTTCAGACTCAGGTATGTAATGCCAATGAAGATGTGGTCACAACTGAGGCAAACTCTGAATATATCAACCAAGGGGGAACAAATGTCACTGACAATGTTTTGAATGGAATTTCCCCTGAGGAAGATGATTCCCTTTCTCCTTTCCTGTTGTTCCCTGAGTTTAATGATATACCTGAACCTAACATTTCTGATGTTGAGGATACTACTGAAGAGGGAACATCCAGGATAACATGGTTAGTAGTCATTCCTCAAGTCAGATTGTGGGTGATCTATTAGAAGGTGTTAAAACAAGAAGGTTCCATGGTGAAAGTGCTCTATTATGCTGCTTTCTATCTGAGAATGAACTTACTGAGATTGAAGAAGCTCTTCAGGATTCGTTTTGGATTATTGCTATGCAAGAAGAGCTAAATCAGTTTACAAGAAATGAAGTTTGGGAGCTAGTGGATAGACCTAAGAGGCACAATGTGATTGGAACTAAATGGGTGTTCAAGAACAAGAGAGATGAGAACAATATCATTGTAAGAAACAAGGCAAGGCTAGTTGCACAAGGTTATTCCCAAGAAGAAGGCTTACACTATGATGAAACCTTTGCACATGTTGCATGACTAGAAGCCATCAGATTGTTTCTTGCATATGCAGCTCACATGAAATTCACAGTCTATTAGATGGATGTGAAATTTACGTTTCTGAATGGTGTGCTTAAGGAAGAGGTTTATGTGGAACAACCTCCTGGCTTCTATCAGAATGACCAAGTTTTCAGGCTCAGGAAAGCCTTGTATGGTCTGAAGCAAGCACCCAGAGCATGGTATGATACACTGTCTCAATTTCTCACTGATCATGGTTTTACCAAAGGAACTGTTGATAGAACTTTGTTTAGGATAGAAGATGGAAAGGATATCCTACTAGTTCAGATTTATGTGGATGACATCATATTTGGATCTCCTAATCATCATATGTGTGAGAAGTTTTCTGCCCTGATGAAAGGAAAGTTTGAGATGTCAATGATGGGGGAGATGAATTTCTTTCTAGGACTTCAAGTCAAACAGTCTAAAGAAGGAATATTCATCAATCAAGCAAAGTATACCAGAGATCTGATTGCTAAGTATGGTATACAGAATTGCAATGCAGTTAGGAATCCTATGAATACTAACTACAAGATGGATCCTGATCCTGAAGGCAAGTCAGTTAACTACACTGAGTATAGAGGGATCATTGGATCATTGCTCTATCTCACAACAAGTAGGCCTGACATTACCTTTGCTGTTGGGATATGTGCAAGATACCAAGCTAATCCTAAGGCTAGTCACATGGAAGCTGCCAAAAAGATCATGAGATATATGTTGGAAAATTTATTAGTTTTGATGAAAATTCCAAAACAGTTGTAATAGGACCAGTCAGAACTGTTAGCTGACTGATGATTTAGGTTTAGAACTAAGTTGACCAGTTGATAATTATTGTATAGAGCAACTGATGTAAAGATAGATATATCACACTTTGAGGGAGAACTCAATGTGAGTAGTCTTCAGTCTTGAAGATCATAAGTGAAGACCAGAACACATCTGAAGTTATGAAGAAGAAGATAACGAGACAGAAGACCAGATCAGACTGCATTAGAAGAAGGTAGTAAGTTGAGCTAAGACAACTTACATCTGGAGACTGTACAAGGAAGGCAGATCAGTTTCAACTGATCTGATCAGTTCAAGTAAAGTTGATTAAGGAGAATCAACCTATGTCAAACAAATCGATCAGGCATTAAGAATGAAGAACTGCCATGTCCAGGAATCATGGTACTTGCTAGCCAATGAGGGATCGACACGTTTGTACGGAACTGATAGGATTCAGGGTATGAATGGCTTAAAGCTCAAACAACTAGAAAGGACAAATTGCACGGTTTCGGCCATGCCGGTTCTGAAGAACATCAAATCACCCTTGCAAACCTACCTAAAATAGACCTAGATTCAAATTGCTCTCCAACGGCTCTTTGATTTCAAAGCCTATATATATGGGATCAAGCATTCTTAGTAAGGTTACGGAAATTATACACAAGCTCAAGCTCAAGAAGATTTCCGCATGAAGAACACTCAAACGAAGATTAATTTTCAAAGTGTTCATCCCATAAGTACTTAGCAGAATACTTATCCTTTAGCTTTATGCTACTTAGAAACTAGGATAGTATTCCAGTTGGAACATACAAATCTTATACCCAAACCCCCAAAGTTAGGTTAAGCTTTTTTAGCAAGATCTCAAGCTAGGGTTTCTAGTCTTGATTTCTGGGATTGTTGAGTGAAAACTCTATAAACATCTGTTGTGCTATGTTGGACCAACACAATAAACTAAGTCCAAGTTGGTTAAGTTGGTGCCCCTGCTGATAGGGAAGAGTGGAAGTAGGACAGTTGTCTGAACCACTATAAAATCTGTGTGTTCATTATTAGTTTCACATATTGCACACCACTTGTTTAAACACATGCATATTCTAAGTATGGATCAGATCTGGATCAAGCAGCTGATCTGATTAGACAGATCTTTTGTCATCTAATCTATTTAAAAGAACTTAGAATCTGATTGATTTAAACTGGTTTTTCACACGGGTTAGAACTTAGCTTCCGCACATCAGTTAAACTGATAGACACCGAACTGAGCTGCCTCAGGCATTCAGTAAGTTGAATATCAATCCAAACTGATCAATCGCACTCTAATCAGGCTTATCTGTTTATCGTACCTGATTCACGCAAAAGTTTTCAGAAGTCTATTCACCCCTCCCCTCTAGACTTCTGCCCTCACGAAAACCCATTTGGGACCTACAAGTGGTATCAGAGCAGTGGTTATTCCGACCACTGGCTTTGAATATCATCGGTTCTTGAGGAAGAACATTTGTGGTCACTTGAACTGATCTTGAAAAATCTGGTTTTAAAACTCATAATCTTCAAACTCACGTAAGCATGGATAACACATCTGGGATGAATCATGATCTGCCCAAGTTCTCTGTCGACGAGTATGCAGACTGGTCTCTCGACATGAGTGACCATCTGGGAGTCATCAGCAACAGAATGAAGGAAATTCTTGAGATAGGACCCATCGTTATCTATCATCAGAATCCAGCTGAAGGAGGAGATCCGACACAGCCAGTTGGAGCAAGAATCAGAAAGAGTCCTTCGCTGATGGACGCAGAAGAGACAAAATTGTCTATTCTAGATACTGTGGCCAAACATCTGATCATGAAGACTATGGATTCCACCACACGTGAGAAGGTCAAGTACTTGAAGACAACTAAGGAGGTATGGGATACTATTGCTAAAATCTGCAAAGGAAATGATCTGATTAAGGACAGCAGACTACAAGCTGAACTGGTAAACTTTGAGAGATTGAGGATGTTACCAAACGAGATAATTGATCAGCTTGATGGAAGAATTACGCGGGGAGTCAACAGATTGCGTGATTTAGGACGAGTAATGACAGACAAGGATATCAACTACAAGATTCTGAGATCACTGACAAAGAAATGGGATACTAAGGTAACAGTGATCAAAGACTGTCAAGATATTGGAACCATGAAGCCGAACGATCTATTTTTCAGTTTGAAAGCGCATGAATTCGATCTGATTGAGAGAAGCAGAGAATCAGATGATGGTCCTTCTGAAGCTACCACAACTACGAAAAATGTTGCATTTCAGGCAACTGGTAGCAGTTCACGGTAAGTTGAACCAATGGGGAACATCATCAGCAAAGATGAACAAATTGCTCTGCTGACCAGAAAACTTGAACGATCAAACATTCAAATGGGAAAATACAGAAAGTTCTACAAAGACTATAGACATAGTAGAGGAAGTGATAGGAGATCTACTGACAGATCACCGGAAAGAGATCATTCTGATGATAGAAGAGACGGTCGAAGAGAAGATCGGAGAGATGACCGAAGAGATGACATAAAGGATGACAGAAGGGATGATCGAAAAGGAGACAGACATAGTGACAAATCAGAAAGAAGGAGTTCTGATTACAAGCAAGGAGGAAAGTCACCTGACAGAAATTATCGAAGAAATGATTCGCCTAACAGAAGAGGATCTGGAGATCCAGAAATATGTTTCAACTGCCATAAACCAGGTCAGTATAGCACAGACTGCCCCGACCTGACCCCTAAGGAAAGAGAAGAAAAAAGAAATAGAAGAGAGCAACGATACAGAGACAAAAAAGCCATGATAGCTAATACATCTGGTATCGAAGACTCTTACCTGCCATCAGATGACTCTGGATACTCATCTGTTGAAGATTTCTGTTTGATAACCAACACTGACGATATCAACTATCTGAACTTCTCATCTGATGATGACATCTGTCTGATGGCCAGAGAAGCTGACCAATCTGAGGTAATCTCTAAACCTTCTGTGATTTCCTGTTCCACACCTGTTGTGCTGAGCACATCTGCTGGAGAGATTAACCTACAGGTCTACAATGACCAATTGCTTGATGATCTCTCTGATGCAATAGATACTTATACAAGAGTGGAGGTTGAGAATGATAACCTAAGGGCAGAGAATGTCCGGCTTGTAAAAGAATGCAAGGAGAGTAGAACTGCTGAACAGAAATTGGTTGAAACTGTTCAGAAGATGACCAAAGAACTTGATGTGCTAAAAGTTGGCTCTTCTGATCAGGGAAGATTGATTACTGGACAGCAAGCTACCAATCTAAAACAAGCAGGAGATCTCAAAGTCCTTCAGGCAAAATTTGATGAACTCTTCCGAATGCATGAGAATCTAAAAGCCATTGAGGACAGTTTGCGTAAGAAAATAGAGGTTTTCATGAAATCATCTAAAACTGTTCAAAATTTGAACAACTATTTTCGAGCTCCAATTGATAAGAAGGGAATTGGGTATGAGAACCCTTCTGGATCCTCAAAAGTTCCATCTGGTTCACATTAGAAAAGTGTAACCAAACGAGTTTCTGATAAAGATACAAATTATGCCAAATCTGTATCAAATAAGGGAAAAGGACCAGCTGATCAGGCAAGGCGAGTGTCGGATCAGAAAGGGAATAGAATTGAACCCCAACTTATCAGACACCAACCGAGGAATCAACAGAAGAATCTTGTTCTTTAGAAGAGACCTCAGCCAAATCAGTAGAGTAGGCCTCAGTCTGGACCATCTCGTAAGGGACAATCCTAGCTGAAGTCGACTCAGTCCAAGCTGCCTAACCAGCGAGCTAAGGGTAAACTGAACAAACCATCTGTGCAGAGAAGATACAAATCTTTTGATGGTAGCAGTCGTACCTACCCTTACAATTAGAAACCTAGGACTGTTGCCCCTGAGCCCCGCTAGATTAAAAGAAGACCAGTCAACGTATGAAACACCTGTAATCTGTACATCATCATTCACTAAGGTTCCAACTCCTCTGGTAAAACCAAAGTTATCGTCACCAAAGAGAACTCGTGGGCCTGGTTTCTCAATGTAATTGCTGAGGAGATGTTGACTTTCATTCATGTGCCTTGAGCATCCACTATCTGTGTACCAGATAGTTGCTTGTACACCTCCTTTATTGGCCAATCCCACGCGAACCTGCGAACACATCAGATTTTAGGTACCCCAGTAGAATATGATCCTGAGGGGTTAGTTGTACCTTTCGGGATCCAGACAAACAAGGCGTTTCTATTATAATCATCAAGATCAGAAGGCTTGATTTATCTGTTGGGAAAAAAGGGGGCCCGAATCTATTCGAGGTGATTAATTAAATACATATTTAAATTAAACAGTTAATTACTAACATGAATTAATCCTAAATTAATTCAACATAATAATAAACAACATGCGTACACATAATTCACGTAAATCCTAAACATGCGGAACTAGGAGTTACGGAATTACTAACCTCTTGAAGAATCAAACGGATGAATCAACCCAAGAGCCTTCCCAAATATATCCCCAAAGTTTACGATCGCTATCCGGTGGGAAGATTTCAACGAACGAATTTAATGGGAGAGAAAAATAAATATTTTGCCACCACCTTTGTGGATTTCTAATATTTCCAACACATGCCTATAAATAGGGAGGAGGTGGTCGAAATTTAGGTTAAAAAAATATAAGGAATAAAATCTTTTCTTGGTCTCCAAGAAATCTTGAATATATCTTCTATATTCTTTTCTCCTTAATTAAATATTCCATAAAAATCTATTTCCCTCTTCTACCTATTAATTTTGAAATTAACAAGAATAAAGAAGTAAAAATTTGACTTCTTGAATTTATGGGATAATTATGTATTCCTACAATAATTATCTCTTTCCATAAAATATCTTTCTTCCTTTTTCTACATAATTTTCGAAAATATCAACATGGAAATATAGCAAGAATATTTTCTTCTCTCTCAATTAATTGGACTTTATTTTGGGCTATTTGGGGGGCCTTTAGGAGAATTAAGATTGGACCTTGTTGGGATATTTTAGTTTTGATGAATTATGCCAAAACATTATCAACTTGTGTTATTGAAGCTAATTTACAGATAACAAGTTGAGGGGGAAACGATGGAACAAGTTGAAAGGGGGAACTCACAAAATCGAACGAAGAAGATGATCGAGATCGATTTAGGTCAGATCTCATTTCAGACGATCGATCGAGATCGATGAAATAAGATGAGTTCATCTTAACATATGAGATGAGATCTAAAATTAGAATTGAAGAAAAAATTAAACTCGTTTCATCCCGTACGAGCCAAAGAAAAATATCGTCCAGATTCGAGAGAGTCACCCACAAAGAGTCGCCCATCGATACCCGTATCGCACATGTTCAAATGACAAACGTAAAAATAACATTCATTTTGATTCGGCCATGCAAAGCTCAAAAGAAATCCGCCACCACCGAATCAAGCATCGAATCAATCGAAAGACAATCTAAAAATTGTCCCGAAGATTCAAAAGGAGGTAAACGGGCTCTTTGATGGAGGATCAAATATCATTTCAAAAAGCCTATCACACTTCAAAGATCGGACGTGATTGAGATCAAACAACAAAAATAACTCAAACTATAAAATCGACTAAAATTTGCTATCCCGATATATTGACTCAAGATGTGCAGATTTGAAATTATATCCGATCCCAAGAAGCCGATCGATCAAAAAGAAGAAATCGATAGCCCGAGTCAAGTGGCCCCGAGGGTCAAAACTGAGTAAAAGTGACTTTTCTTGGGGTCGATGTCTTAAGTCAAGAGCCCAACTTCAAGAAAAAGTTCGAAAACATGGTCGAGATGCTTGATCGCATAAAGGTCCGGCCAAGAGAAGTCACCAATCAAGAATCGTGAGACTCACACGGAAGAATCCACAAGACTCCTAAGAATCCTGGTGACTCGTTGAGAAACCTCGAAGACTTCGGAAGACCTCAAGAATATAAATAGTTAGATTCACCGACGGACCAATGAGAGGAAGACAACCACCAAAAAAAACGCGATGAACTTCAGTAATAGTATGGATTTGAATGTGATTCTCTCCAACGGTAACATTTCAAATCCACACTATAAATACAAGGTATTTCATCATTCTAAAGTGTGGAGAATGTGGAAAAGATGATACTCTGAGCCAAGAGCCATATACTCAAGCATTCCCACCATAGAACACAAATCAGTAGACATACAAATACATCCATGAGTGTTCTAAAAACCCAATCTAAGCAACCCAAGATATATCCTAGCTTAGAGAGATTTTCCCAACCTTAGCATTGAGGCTAAAACAAATGTAAGGGAAAATCTCAACCTAGTTGGAGACACCAACCAAACCCAAACCCTATTGTTAGGTAGTTTGTGTGATTGTTGGAGTTGTAGAAGAAGTGAGTAAACTATCTTGGATAGTCAGAAAGCTTGTGTGTGTTTGAGTAAGTAAGCTGCAGAGTAGTCAGCAAGAAAACTCAAATGTAGAAGAAGTGAGTAAACTATCTTGGATAGTCAGAAAACTTATAGGCGATCCCGTGGAGGGTGATAAGTCCCGATTGAAGGAATTTCCCTAGGAACAGGGAGAGTGGTTATAGGAGCTTGAGTCTCCGAACCACTATACTTTGTTGTGTTCTTTATTGCTTTACGTTCTTATCTTGTCATATGCATTCAATTTAAGCAAAACACAACACATGGGCTTAAAACGCAAAAAAAATGGAATCACTATTCCTTCACCCCTGTTTTATATGCATTACATGATTTTTTTTCGCATTTCATGGGTTTTTCACCGGGACCAACAAACCTCCAATGGACTATGAAGCTTTAATATTTTGGACCAAATATTATTCAAGTCCATTAATATTAATTTACTCCATTATAAAATTAATATTGAACTATCCATCTTAACCCATATTACGATTTCACATATAACATGGCTCCCGGTCATTATTTCCCGCGTTTAAGATTATCTTAGTCCATTAATTAATTAAGCCACTGAACAAGCTTTATATTAATTAATATCTTAGTCCTTGGAGTAAAGACAGGTCAACATTATTATCCATGCCGGAAATAAATTTCCACTTGCAAGATTTGGCATGATAAAGGATATGAGCCCACCAAGGGGACAAATCAAGCAAGACGTACTTGCACGCGATTCTCCTTATTAAATGTCAGCAATCGTCATGTAATTAATAATATTGCCCAAGATATAAGGTATCGAATCGCATTGACTCTCTTCCCATCATAAGTCAAAGCAATATTTATTAATTTCACACGATCCTATTTAAGTGATGGATGATTTAGAAACAACGCACCACTGAGGTCTAATTCTTGTATATTCAGTACCGAAGAATTTGTCCTCCTGTAGGTCCTCATTCAGCGCACCCAAATGCGCTAGTGTGATCCCTCGGTCAAGACAAGTCAATCTGGGTCTCACACTTCAACCGTTCATGATGGTTCGTTCATTTCCATCTGGGTTGTGAATTTGTACTTAATTACGAGGGCTTGTTAATTTGATCTTCAGTGATCGGGTATCACCAAATTAACTACAACGTAATACGTAATGTCTTATTGAACGGGTTTGCAATAAACATATATAACATTCATTCATATTTAATGCAACAGTGATTAAATAATTTATTTCAGTAAATAAATAAGAAACTTCAGTTCGGTTATACAAAGTAAAAGCATACTTTTCAGTATAACCTCAACTTATTCTCTAAGGATCAGACATGTGCCGCATGTCAGAAGGGTAAGCAAGTCAAGGCTTCATTCAAAGGGATTCCTTCTCCTCCATCCAGCAGAGTATTGCAACTGATCCATATGGACATATTTGGACCAGTTACACCTCTCAGTTTCAGTGGACGCAAATACATACTGGTGGTCGTGGATGATTACTCCAAGTACACCTGGGTTATATTCTTATTTAAGAAGAATGAAACTGCAACCAAACTACCTGAACTTCTCAAGAAGATTCAGAATGAAAAGTGTCTCAGCATAGTGAAAATCATATCAGATAAAGGTACATAATTCTTGAACCAGTTTATATCTGATTTTTTCTCTGAGTTTGGTATACAGCATGAGACATCAGCTGCCAGAACACCACAACAAAATGGCGTAGCAGAAAGGAAAAATAGAACACTCAAAGAAGCTGCTCGCACAATGTTAGCTGAACATGCAACACCAAATCATTTCTGGGCAGAAGCAATCAACACTGCATGTCATACCCAAAACAGATGTTCTCTGACTAAGATTCACTTCAAAACTCCTGTTGGGAGATGAATTAAATAAAGATTTTGATTAGATCCCAAAACCCCTGAGTATAACATGTATCTGAACATCTTGGTAGTATAGGATTAGGTTTCAATAGATATTAAGACTCAGGATTATCTGCACTCTGTATAGTCATCAGATATAGATCAGGGAGAAATAGGTTTGTTTTGATTTTGCCTGAAGGACTCAGATGTCCCTGAGTAGCTAATTGAGTGTCGAAATTGCTCGTATTTATGTGATTTTGTGCTCAATTTGATAGGAATACATGTTTGTATTGTACTAATTTCACTTAATTGAGCCTTAATGTCGAGAAAGGTCGTATTTTGATTGTTGTGTAGGAAATTGGTGAAAAACGAGTAAGAAATAATGAAAAATCTGTTCTCGAAGAGACGATCTCAACAAAAAAGAATCAACTCAATCGGAGGTTGGGAGATCGAGTTATGAGCGAAACAAAAATGACGCACGGCAGAAAATAACCACTCGGCCCATTCGCGAAAAATAAATTTAAGGCCCAAAAGTTCATTGCTCAATCCAGCGAATTAAAAGCCCAATTGCAGCGGCCCAAACAAGAGATGGTTGATTAGTGCAGCAAGTCCATTTGGAAATTAATCGAGCCGCAACTTTTGACCATGTTAACCAAGCAAGCAGCTGTGGTTATTCAACTGAACACGAGCCGCCAAAGTTAATTAAAATGGGCCTTGGACTTGACTAAGAAAAGGGTGCAGCATGCTTGTGGAAAGGGGAAAAGTGCTTGGGCCATTTATTTGATAAAGCGGTAAAAGAAAATCAGCGATTTCAACTGAAGAAAAACAGAGGCAGCGGAGAGCATTTTTATTGGGGACAGAACCAGTAGAAGAGTTTAGGAGAAGAGAAAGGGTTTTAGATAGGGTTTTAGAATTTTCTCTCCACCACACCAACACTTTAATAGGTAGATTTTATTGTTTTCTAGTGTAGATTTTTTTACATTTGAAGAGCTAAGACAAGATTCAAGAAGGATTTGTTACTTTTGTTATGCTTTTGTGCTACATTTTCATTCAGAGGTGATTATTTATTTTTATTGGTTGTTTCTTGTTAATTTTGATATGGGTTTCTTGTTTCCTTGCATATTAGCCATGAGTTTTGTTTGTAGCACCATGGGCTAAGGTTCCTTTGTGTTTGGGTGTTGTGAATTTGATTGATGGTTGATTAATTGTTTGCTAATGGTGAATTATCTCTATTGATGGTTGTCTTTTGAATTAGGGGATCTTATTTGTTCAATTTGGTTGAGTTTTGTTATTAGCTTGTGTGTTTATGCTAGTTTATCACAACGAAAGTTCAAGTGCAATGTATGCAATGTGAAGTATGCAACAAAAGAAAATAGAACACCAAGGGGACGGAATTGTGAAATATGCAATGTATGAACACTAAGACTTATGAAATGGAATTCAAGGATCATATAAATGAATAAGGAATCACAGGTGAAATCTCATACCACAATCAAACATGCAATGATCAAGATAACACAAGTTCAAGTGCACTATCCACACTCTCTTATGGAAGTAATTCACTCAAAGCTCACTTGTTTTTATAAGGATGTGTTTGCACTCTTTCAATCAATTCACTCCATGCACATCCATAGGCTTGCCCCTCATCTCAATTCTCCACCAACTCTTTTGGATAGGTAATCAATCAAGGAGGTCTTTCACAAGGTGGTAATATAGGCTCTTTGGACAAAGATGGGGTAAATTTTGGGACAAAGTGACTCAATTCCTTGTAGAGCAACAAGTGTTGGTAAATTACTCAAGAATTTCTAGAACATAAACTTAACACTAATTTCTCTTTCTTTTCCCATTTCAAACTCACAAATGCGTAATTCATCTTCCCTTTCTTTTCTTTTCTTTTCTTTTTCTCTTGAAGTCATTTTTCTCTTTCAAGTTCCTTTGAAACCTTGTTTACATTTTTTTTTTCCATTTTTCAAGGTTTCTTCTTCTAGCCTTGTTTCTCTTTTTCACATTTTTTAAGGCTTATTTTCTTTCTTTCCTCATCCTTGCTCAACCTCTTTTTGCATTTTTCTCAACTTTTTCATATTGACAACTCAAAATCCACTCATTTACATTTTATCCTTCCATTATTTACCAACCATGAAGCTCTACAAGTTAATAGGGATCAAAATGAGGCTCAAGAAAGAAATGGTAAAAATGGCTAAATCAATGTAGCTTGCCAACAAAAATAGGCTTAAAGGATCGAAGGGGCTTACTACGGATTTATTTCATTCGGGTGATATATATTTGGCCAAGTGATTTATCAAACCAAAAATGGCCTCCAATCATTTTCAATATCTTCCCAAAAATATGATCTCAAACAAGACAAAGGGGCAAGTTCTAGCATGCATTTTGTGAATGATCCACTCAAGAAAGAAACTTAAATCATGATATGAATGATTCAAATGGCTCAAGTCTCTCAAGTTTAGCAATAGGGAATAGTAACACCATCCCTAGTCTATCAATTTCAAAGCATGTAATCAAGTAGTGCAATCTTCCAACAAGTAACCACCTCATCACATCCATCATTGCCCATCAACCAAGCAAAATCTCAACATCGCACACAAAAACATCCACCACAATCCAATCAAAACCTAAGGAGCAAATATACCATCAAATCATCCAAGAATATAGCACAAGAGCAAACCACCAATAAGTAATGACCTCCACCAAGTAGAAAGTGCGCCGGTGCAAATGAAACGTAAAATAACCACTACCCTCCCCCCAAACTTAGACATTGCTAAGCAATTCTAAGTTTGGAAAAAAGAGTAGTTTACCATGAAATTGCACCAAGCACCATACTCATAAGCACACACTTCAAATATAGACAAGTAAATCAACTTCAACTCCACACTTAACACCAAGGCAAAACTCATGTACAAGTATATATCACCAATTAAGCTAAAAAAACATGTCATACAGTGAACATCACCAAAATCTCAAAACGGGGGTGTGCCGGTGCAACAAAAATGCATAAGAAAATGCACACCCCCCCAAACTTAGACTTTGCAAAGAAAATCTAAGTTCGGGCAAAGTGTTTGTACCTAAAGTGACCTTCGAGTACACATCTCCCTTTAAATCTCGATATCCACCAAGCCTCGAACACAGACCCCATCACCTACAAAAAACGACACTATACAAAACACTATCAAACGAACACATGAACACATAAAAGCGGTAAAAATGGGTTGCCTCCCATTGAGCGCTAGGTTTAATGTTCTTTGCTGGACGGAGCTTAAAGTCGCTCAACTCTATTCAAGAACATCGACACCAACGTTCCCAACTTGGGATGTGGAAAGGTAATGTTTAACCCGGTGACCATTGACCATGAATTGGTCACCCTTTTCGTTCTTCAATTCCATATACCCACTTGGAAAGACTTTTGCCACCTCAAACGGACCACTCCAACGAGATTTCAACTTCCCGGGAAAGAGTTTCAACTAAGAATTGAAAAGTAACACCTTATCTCCAACTTTAAACTCCTTCTTATTGATTCTTTGGTAGTGCCAACGCTTCGTCTTCTCTTTGAAAATTCGGGAGCTCTCATAGGCATTCTCCCGAAACTCCTCTAGCTCGTGAAGTTGAAGCAATCGATTTTCCCCCGCCTTTTCGCCATCCATATTCAATTGCTTAGTGGCTCAATAGGCTTTGTGCTCTAGTTCCACCGGAAGATGGCACGATTTTCATAAAATGAGTTGGTACGGAGACATGTTCAATGGAGTTTTGTAAGCCGTTTGATAGGCCCACAAGGCATCATCTAGGCGAATCTCCCAATCTTTCCTATTCGAGTTCACCGTCTTTTCCAAGATGTGCTTGATTTGACGATTCGAGACCTCCGCCAATCCGTTTGTTTGTGGTTGATATGCGGTGGCGACCTTGTGCTTGACCCCATACTTCCCAAGCAACTTTTCCATGGCTCGATTGACAAAGTGGGTTCCCCCATCACTTATTAAGGCTCTTGGCACTCCGAATTGGGTGAACACATTCTTCTTGAGGAATTGAATCATGGTTTTTGCATCATTGAGTTTGGTAGGAATGAAATCAATCCATTTTGACACGTAATCCACCCCCACAAGGATATAGACAAATCCAAATGAAGGAGGAAACGGTCCCATAAAATCAATCCCCCAAATATAAAAAATCTCTACCTCCAAGAAAAGGTTCTAGGGCATTTCATCTCTCTTGGTTATGGTTCCCATCCTTTGGCATCGATCACACCTTTGAATGAACTCTTGACTATCTTTGAAAATCGTGGGCCAATAGAAACCCGATTGAAGAACTTTCATTCCCGTCTTCGATGCTCCAAAATGGCCACCACATGGTAAAGAGTGACAATGGGTTAAGATTTCCTCAACTTCTTCTTTTGGAACACAGTTTCTCATGATGGAATCTTGACCTCTCTTGTAAAGCACCGGATTGTCCCAAATGAAACTCTTCACATCTTTGAGAAATTTTTTTGCATGTGAAGGAATTTCATTGGGAAGCTTCCCACAAGCCAAATAGTTGGCAAAATCAGCATACCAAGGTTCTTTCACCTCAATTCTCATCACGGAAATCCTCTCAACTTCTTCAAAGAGTTCTTCCAACTTCAAGAGCCTCTCATCCGGGAATTCCTCCTTGACCTCGGTTTCTTCTTCCACAAAATCCTTGTCCCTCTCTAATCTTGAAAGGTGATCGGCTATCATGTTTTTGGCCCCCTTCTTGTCCCGAATCTCTATGTCGAATTCTTGAAGGAGAAGCACCCATCAGATCAACCTTGACTTTGCATCCTTCTTGGCCATAAGGTACCGAATTGCCGCGTGGTCCGTGTACATAATAGTTTTCACCCTACAAGGTAGGGGCGAAACTTATCAAAAGAATATACAACGGCCAATAGCTCCTTCTCCGTTGTGGTGTAATTGCCTTGGGCGGGGTTAAAGGTCTTCGAGGCATAATAGATTGCCCTAAACTTCTTCTCCTTGACTTGCCCGAGCACAACACCCATTGCATAATAACTTGCGTCACACATGAGGACAAACGGTTCGTCCCAATTCGGGGTCACCAAAATCGGAGAGGCTATAAGTGATTCCTTCAATGCTAAGAAAGCTTCAAGATAATCATTAGTGAACACAAACGGGACATCCTTTTCAAGTAGATGAGAGAGGGACTTTGAGAGCTTGGAAAAATCTTTTATAAACCTTTAATAGAAGCCGGCATGCCCCAAGAAGGAACGAATGCCTTTTTAATTAGAAGGTGGAGGAAGTTTATCAATTGCCACCACTTTTGCTCGATCTACTTGAAGCCCCTTTGAAGAAACATTGTGACCAAGTACTATCCCGTCCTTAACCATGAAATGATATTTTTCCCAATTAAGGACAAGGTTAGTCTCTTGGCACCTTGTTAGCACGAGTTCAAGGTTAAAGAGACATCTATCAAACGATTCACCGAACACAGAAAAATCATCCATAAACACTTCCATTATGTTTTTCAATCAAACCATGGAAGATTGACATCATGCATCTTTGGAATGTAGCCGGAGCATTACATAACCCGAAGGTCATGCGTCTCCAAGCATACGTTCCATAGGAACAAGTGAATGTCGTCTTCTCTTGGTCCTCCGGGGCAATCATGATTTGATTATACCTGGAGTACCCATCAAGAAAGCAATACAAATCGAAACCCCCAAGCCTATCTAGCATTTGGTCCATGAAGGGAAGGAGAAAGTGATCTTTGTATGTAGCTTTGTTCAATTCCCTATAGTCTACACACACTCTCCACCCCTTAACTACCAGCATCAAGAAATTTTATGACCTCTTTCCTAATCACCTCTTGTATTATTGGGTTCACCCTCCTTTGGTGTTGAACAATTAGTTTACTTCCATCATCTACTCTTATTCTATGCATGCATAAGGAGGGATTGATTCCCTTGATATCCTCAATTGTCCACCCAATTGCGGACTTGTGCTTACGAAGCACTCCCAATAATTTTTCTAACTCACACGAATTGAGAAAGGAAGAAACGATTATCGGAAATTTTTCACCATCCTCAAGATACGCATATGTGAGATGCTCGGGCAATGGCTTTAACCCGGTTTTCTTCTCCTCTTGCTTCTCCACTCCCTCAACCGGAACCCTTAATGGTAAGCTTGGGATCTTTTTCCTTCCCCACACTTCATTCACTTGATCCACTTCAAGCACATCTTTGCAATCATCATCCTCAAAGGAGCTTTCATCATTCTCAAAGAGCGCATTGTAGTACCCATTGGCAAAGTAGGGGTCAAAGGATTTCTCGAATTCCGTTTGAACACTATTTTCAATGACATCGATCGTTTTGCACTCCTCCTTCTCAAATGTATGCTTCATGGCTTTGTAGGAGTAAAAAAAGGGCTCCTCATCATCGAGCTTCAAGGTCACCTTGCCCGTATACATGTCCACCACCGCCCTTGCGGTAGCTAGAAACGGTCTACCCAAGATCAAAGGAATTTCAACATCCTCTTCCATTTCTAGCACCACAAAGTCCGCCGGGAACACAAATTTATCAATTTTTACGAGCACGTCTTCCACAATACCATCCGGGTATGTGATAAAATGATCCGCCAATTGGAATGTCATGGGCGTTGGTTGGAGCTCACCAATTTTCAAACGATCGTAAATAGACCTTGGCATAAGATTGATGCTCGCCCCATTTAGTGTTAGTGTCCTAGAGACAATCCTTTGTATGGACATAATACTAAGATAATATTCAGTGTTGGTTTAGTATTACTGTTTGTTTAATATTAAATGTATGGCATTGCACTCATTAGAATATTATATTTGATTGTTTGCATTTTTTCTTATCTGAGTTCCCTTGAATCACTGCTGTCATTGAGTGAGTGAGAACTCGGATGACTTAAGCATGATTCTCAAATAGCCCCGATCAAGGATCATCAAGAATGGGATATTGATGATGCAATGGAGATTGATGTGCGATCTGCATCATACTCTTAGAGAGTGTAGTAAGATCTCACTTACTACGAGATACTGGGTATCTCATGATGGATGCACAAATACCTTAGAGGGTATTGGTATACCCATCCGAGCAACCGTTTGATGTAGTTCCACTATATGTGTCTATGGGTGTCTAGGTTAGTGGGAGCGATGCAATACTCCTTTGACTTGAGGTCAATTCGCACGACATGTATGGAGTGATGAACTTTGACCATGACCAATGCTTGCACCCGTCTATGGGTAGATATGGCTTGAATTTTGTTCATCGCGAAATGCATGTGCGTGGTAGTTGAGCCAATAAAATGATTCATTCCTCAAAGTGGATTTAGAGAGAATACTCATCTTCTCATCATAATTGGATCAAAGTCATTGGCCATTGCACGTCAACTTGGACTTTGTGGCCAAATGTGACATAAGTGATCAATTAGTGATTGGAGATAAATCGATTAAGTTATTTGAATAGACACTTCATCATGTTCAAGACTAATCGAGTATTCGTGAATGAAAGGAGAAAATCGTAATAGCCCATGTTACAGTTACAGGTAGTTGCACGTTTCTCGCAACGTACCACATATATTGAGAATGTCTAATTTATTGTCTAGAGTTCAATTAAGACCGTTAGTTTGACTAATCGCTCGATATATGAGGGCCTATGAATCACACAACAAGTAACTCTCGTGTACGGATTATAGTTGGTTGATTAAGTATTAAATTGAATTTAATATTAAATTTATGGAGAATTAATAATATATTAATTTAAAATTTATTATTATTATTATTATTACTATTTAATTAAATTAGATTTAATTAAATAGGAATCCCAAAATAATATTATGGAATATTATTGTAGGAAAATATCCGTAGAGAAAAATATATCTTTGAGATTTGTTTTGCAAGATTAGAGATTATCTTCCTAATAAAGATTGCTTAAGATTTAAGCCAATCTCTCTCTATATATATGACATCTTGAGATTCATAAATTAACGTTGTTTTAAGAAAACCTAGTTTCTCCATAAAATCTAGAATATAAATTTTCCTAGCAAATTCCGTCTCAGATTCAACGCTGGCAGATCTGTGCAAGTCTGTCCACGGGGATTACGTTGATACCATAGTTGAGAAATCAGCCGTCCAATTGCTGTAAGATTTCTTGTTATATTTTAATCGCACTTGTTTATGCAATTAATTGTTCGTTGTTGGTGAACTATTTATTTAGCAGCGCATGTATTACGTATTTACGTGCCTCTATAACCCAACAGTGGTATCAGAGCATCAGACTCTTTAATTGATTGCATAAATTTAGATTTATAAAATTAATTTTTTTTATAAACTAATCGGTGCGATCGGGTCAATTGACCGCACCATATGTGTGAATTAATATTGGGGCATGCTCATTAGATGAGACGCACCCCATATGTATTTGTTTTGTGCCCTCTTCGTCTTCATCCCAAACCCAGATTAGGGTTTTCTCTCTGAGGGATTTTGCCCACCTCCGCCGCTGTAATTCCGACATGTGGTCCGCGACGACGGCCCTTGAGCCAGAGACCTCGGGTCACGGCTCACGCCGGTCGCGCGGGCCCACCTCTACCGATTTATCGATTCATCGCCCCGTTCCTGATTAAGTCGTGATTCCCTTGGTTTCGCCTCTTTTCCCGGCGGTGCGCCTCTGATTCCCTTCGAGTCGTGGTGGTATGCCACTGATTCACCTCGATTTAGTTTTTCGCCATACGATTCTTTTTAAAACTTGGCCCCTGTGTCCGTTTTGATTTGACTCTAGACGATGCGCCACCGGAATCGAGACGAATCAGTGGCGGCACGCCGCCAATTCGATTTTACTGCTTTGGTTTTGAACCGATTCGAGCGAAAGGGGTCGCGACTCCACGCGCAACCCCAACCGATTGTCCTGTTCGCAGCGGCGAGTCGCCCGCACGCGAAGGCGGCGACGACGACTTGCGCCCGGGCATCGACTGGAATGATTTTTCTGTTCTGGACTTTTATCTTGTGCGATGCATGTTTGATCTTGTTCTGGGTTGTTTTCTGATGAACCGTGCTTCGATTGTTTTGAAACCAAAGTCAGATTAAGCCCTAATGATTGGAACAATTTTGGGAATTTTTTGGAATAATTCTGATAAACTGATGAATTGTTGGACGTTTGATATGGATGTCCTGATTGGAAACGGTTTTGGAAATCGGGCGATGATGAGGGGAAGGACCGTGCCGAAATTGGATTTAGGACAACAGTTTTTTGAAATTTGCACATTAGCCCTTAACAAATAAAAATAATTAAAATTAATAAGATTAATTTTTGAGTTCAGAGATAAAATTGGAGTTTATTTTGTAATTAATTTGATTAATTAATTTTAATAACCGTAAATAGAATTTAAAATTGGATTTTGAAATTTTAAATTTAAAACGGTTATTAAATCCCACTTGTTAACTTGATTATTAAAATTATTAACATTTTTCCCGCATTGTTATTGCTTGGGTAGGCGGCACCCAAATATCTGTCGGATCGTATTAAATGATTGGGTAGACGGCGCCCAAAATACTTATTAGTCCGCTTATGTCATGTTTGGGTAGGGGGCGCCCAATAATTTCTCAAATATGACTTAGATATCATGATGGATCTCTATTAAGCAATTAATACACCGCCTTTAAAATGTTCCTCACCAAAATATGGTTTTTCATTAATCTGAAACGATGTCTTCCATCAAAATTAAAAGTAAACCGGGGATTTCGTTCCAATGGGTATTTAAGACCAAAGTCTTTTGCTCGGATCTACATTCAACGAGACTTATGTAGGGACACATAATGTCGCTGCTTGATGGTTGTAAACCAACTTAACTTTGTTTCACCAGCCAAAGCAGGGAAACGAAAGTTAAGGGACATCCGGTTGAACTAGGTTCAATCAGCTAGGAATTGCAGTATTGCAATTGGTTTAGAGGCCTACCAGTTCTGCTATTATAGTAATCAGCCAAAGCGGATATTATGATAGTAGGAATGTGGATCCTAGTCCATTATAATTTATACTGGATATAAATTCGTATTCTTCCGATGAGGTCGTTGAATATGTGAAAATAATGGAGACTATATAAACTTAAAAGGCCACGTTTATTTTGATTGCTGAGTATTGATCATAGGAATTATGTGTTTAATTCTCGTTTTATTTTATTCTCTAGAATTGTTGAAATGAATAACTTGTCATTGAGAAGAGTTTTGGAAACGAACAAATTGGCTGGGCTAAACTTTCTCGACTGGCATCGAAACGTTCGTTTGGTGCTCAGGCAAGAAAAGATTGAGTACGTGTTGGACACACCAATCCCTATTACCCCTGAGGCTGGTACTGAAGAGTATGAGGCGTTTAACGCCGAAGCTCAAAAGAAGCATCAAGAAGATGCTTCCCAGGCTCAGTGTGTTATGCTACTCGGGATGACTCCCGAATTGCAAAGGCAGCATGAGAAGATGCTTCCCTTCGAGATGATTAAGCATCTGAAGGATCTCTTTAATTCTGAATCTCGTTCCGAGATTTATGAAGTGATGAGAGATCTGTTCAGATGCCGATTATCTGAGGGAGGGAAGGTTTCTCCTCATGTATTGAAGATGATTGGGCTGATCGAGAAACTTGGTCGATTGGGCATTGAGCTCAAGACTAATGTTGCTGTTTATGACATCCTTCAGTCGCTTCCCGATTCATATTCGAGTTTTGTAGTAAACTTTAATATGAATAAGATGGAATCGACTATGCCCGAGCTGCATAACATGCTTAAGACTTTTGAGTCGTCCACTACTAAGGAAAGACCCGTGCTCATGGTGAGTGCCTCTACTTCTTCTGCTCCGAAAGGAAAGAAGAAGCGAAGGGGCAAGGCAAAGAAAGGTTCCAAGCCAAATTTCCTCAAGCCCAAAGGTGGGATTCAAGAGAAGGAGAGGGTGGACAAGGATGTATGCCTCCACTACAAGCAGAAGGGGCATTGGAAGAATGACTGTAAGGTTCTAGCAGCTGAAAAGAAGACACAAGGTGTCTCAGCCTCTGGAACAGTTATGTTTGTTATTGAGATAAACATGTCCACAAATGATACTAACTGCTGGGTATTAGATATCGGTTGTGGCTCACACATTTGTACAAATGTGCAGGGTCTCAAGGATAGCAGGGCAGTTAGGACGGGTGAAGTCTCGCTGCACGTTAAGAATGGAGCAAGAGTTGCTACTGAACGTGTTGGCACTTATATTTTAGATTTACCCTCTGGTTTTAGACTTGAACTGAATAATTGTTATTTTGTTCCCTTTATTACTCGCAACATTATTTCTATTCTGATGTTGGATATTGAAGGGTTTTCCTTCCATTTTGCAAACAATAATTGTTATTTTTTGCTTAATGGTCGTGTGAATGGAAATGCTCCTTTATCTAATGGTTTATATTTGTTGCATTGTGGATATAACATTCTTAATATACAAAATAAAATACTCAAAATTAGTAATCATGAAAAACCGACTTACTTGTGGCACTGTAGACTTGGTCATGCAAACGAGAAAAGAATTGCACGGTTAAGGAAGTTAGACTACTTAACCCCATTCGACTTTGAGTCTTATGGAAGTTGTGAATCTTGTCTTAAGGGCAAAGTGACCAATAAACCCTTTTCTGGGAAAGGAGTTCGTGCCAAAGAAGTTCTAAAGTTGATCCACACAGTGTCTGTGGACCATTGTCCACTCTAGCTAGGGGCCAGTTTGGATACTTTATCACCATTACTGATGATTTCTCAAGATACGGATACGTGTATCTTATGAGACACAAATCCGAATCGTTTGAGAAATTTAAAGAGTTTAAGGCTGAAATAGAAAAATAACTTGGTAAGAGTATCAAGATTCTTCGATCAGATCGAGGAGGTGAATACCTTAGCCATGAATTCACTGATTATTTGAAATTACATGGAATCTAGTCACAATGGACTCCTCCCGAAACACCTCAGATGAATGGAGTGTCCGAAAGGAGAAACCGAACCCTGTTAGACATGGTAAGGTCCATGATGAACTTTTCCTCTCTTCCACATTCTTATGGGGATACGCGCTACAAACCTTAATCTATATTCTGAATAGGATTCCATCAAAGTTAGTTGAGCATACACCATACGAGTTGTGGTGTGGCAAGAAGCCAACTTTCTCACATATCAAGACATGGGGTTGCCCCGTGATTGTGAAAAGGATGCTCACAGACAAATTGGAATCCAAAGGTGAAAAGGGTTATTTTGTGGGATATCATAAGGAAACTAAATGATATTACTTCTATCTACCGGAGAAACATTCAATGATTGTTTCTAGGCAGGCCAGATTCCTCGAGGAAGACTACGTCTTCAAGGACCAAGGCCGTAAGATGATAGAACTTGAAGAAATTCAAGAACCACAAAATAACAATGAGACTAATGTCTTGTCAAAGCAACATGACAAAGAATCAGTGGGAGCATTTAGCAGCTCACATGGTGGAAGTTTATCACTAAGTGATCCTCTTTCAGCCAATGTGAGCGTAATTGGAGTTGCATTGCCCGAACAACGAAATCCAAGTAGGCTGAATGAGAATAACATAGTTCAAACTCCTGCTCGAGAGGCATCCGGAAGTGCTAAAGGAGCATCCGGAAGTGTCAATCTTGAGGCCTCCCCGCTCAACGATGAAATTGCTGTACCACAAATTTTTCACGATCAGAATGTGCAGCCTGAACAACCACAACTCCGTAAGTCCACTAGAGTTCGTAATCCGATCACCATATATTATGGTTTTCTTGTGGAGGAACATGATGACGTGGAGATCCCGGATAAAGACGAACCGAGAACTTACACTGAAGCAACATTAGATGTTGACTCGAAGAAGTGGCATGAAGCCATGAAATCCAAGATGACTCGATGTACACCAATCAAGTCTGGGACTTGGTTGAGTTGCCAAAAGGGGTCAAACCCATATGTTGCAAATGGGTCTACAAGCATAAGACCGATGCAAATGGCAAGGTACAAACCTTCAAGGCTAGGTTGGTGGCAAAAGGTTATAGCCAACGCGAAGACATTGACTATGACGAGACTTTCTCAGTAGTTGCTAAAATCAAGTCAATTTGAATTTTACTTGCGGTAGCAGCACACCTCAGTTACGAGATTTGGCAGATGGATGTCAAAACAACTTTCCTCAATGGAAACATTGATAAGGAAGTGTTTATGACTCAACCGGAAGGTTTCATATCAAAGCCAAAATCCAATATTGTGTGCAAGCTTAAACGATCCATTTATAGATTGAAGAAAGCTTCTAGGAGTTGGAATATCCGATTTGATGAGGTTGTCGAATCATTTGACTTCGTCAGAAATACGAAAGATACGTGCGTCTATCGAAAATGCATTGGGAAGAATATTGTTTTCATAGTTGTGTATGTCGATGACATACTAATTATGGGAAACAATATCCCACTCATGTAGTCTGTGAAAGAATGGTTGTCAAAGACCTTCATGATGAAGGACCTTGGTGAAGCCTGCTACATCTTAGGGATCAAGATCCATAGGGATAGATCCAAGAAGATGTTGGGGCTGTCACAGTCCACCTACATAGATAAAGTGTTGAAGCGATTCACGATGGAGAACTCTAAGAGAGGCTCTTTACCGTCATGTCATGGTATAAAGTTGTCTAAGAAGGATTGTCCTTCTATAGACGCTGATATCCGACGCATGAAGGACATACCATATGCATCTGCAATTGGGTCCATCATGTACGCCATGACTTGCACAAGGCCAGATGTGGCCTTCGCTGTCAGCACCACTGGTAGATACCAACAGAATCCGGGTGAACCTCACTGGATTGATATTAAGAACATTCTCAAGTTCCTCAGACGTACTAAAGATTGCTTCTTGGTCTATGAAGATCAGTCAGAACTAGTTGCTACTGGTTATGCGGACGCAAGTTTCCAATATGACTGTAATGATTACAAATCTCAGTTGGGCAATGTGTTCACTCTCAATGGTGGGGCGGTTAGTTGGAATAGTTCCAAACAAGAGACTACCGCGGACTCAACAACCGAAGCTGAGTACATTGCTGCGGCGGAAGCTGCCAAAGAGGCTGTCTGGATAAAACAGTTCTTGAAAGAACTATAGGTAGTTCCAAGTGCCGGAAGTCCAATAAAGTTGTATTGTGACAACACTGATGTGGTTGCGCAAGCAAAGGAACCGAGATCCAATAACAGAAACAAGCATGTACCAAGGCGTTATCACTTGATAAGAGAGATAATTGCTAGAGGAGAAATAGAGTTAGAACGTGTTCCCACAGAAGATAATTTAGCTGATCCTTTCATCAAAGCTTTGAGTATTCATGTACACACTAGACATTTCAATGGTCTAGGGGTTAAGCATGTAGGTGATTGGCTCTAGTTCAAGTGGGAGATTGTTAGTGTTAGTGTCCTAGAGACAATCCTTTGTATGGACATAATACTAAGATAATTTTTAGTGTTGGTTTAATATTACTGTTTGTTTAATATTAAATGTATGGCATTGCACTCATTAGAATATTATGTTTGATTGTTTGCATTTGTTCTTATATGTGTTCTCTCGAATCACTGTTGTCATTGAGTGAGTGAGAACTCAGATGACTTAAGCATGATTCTCAAATAGCCCCAATCAAGGATCATCAAGAATGGGATATTGATGATGCAATGGAGATTGGTGTGCGATCTGCATCATACTCTTAGAGAGTGTAGTAAGATCTCACTTACTACGAGATACTGGGTATCTCATGATGGATGCATTACCTTAGAGGGTATTGGTATACCCATCTGAGCAACCGTTTGATGTAGTTCCACTATATGTGTCTATGGGTGTCTCGGTTAGTGGGAGCGATGCAATACTCCTTTGACTTGAGGTCAATTCGCACGACATGTATGGAGTGATGAACTTTGACCATGATCGATGCTTGCACCCGTCTATGGGTAGATATGACTTGGATTGGGTTCATCACGAAATGCATGTGCGTGGTAGTTGAGCCAAGAAAATGATTCATTCCTAAAAGTGGATTTAGAGAGAATACTCATCTTCTCATCATAATTGGATCAAAATCATTGGCCAATGCACGTGACTAATCGAGTTTTCGTGAATGAAAGGAGAAAATCGTAATAGCCCATTTTACAGTTATAGGTGGTTGCACGTTTCTCGCAACGTACCACATATATTGAGAATGTCTAATTTATTGTCTAGGATTCAATTAAGACCGTTAGTTTGACTAATCGCTCGATATATGAGGGCCTATGGGTCACACAACAAGTAACTCCCGTGTACGGATTATAGTTGGTTGATTAAGTATTACATTAGATTTAATATTTAATTTATGGAGAATTAATAATATATTAATTTAAAATTAATTATTATTATTATTACTATTTAATTAAATTAGATTTAATTAATTAGGAATCCCAAAATAATATTATGGAATATTATAGTAGAAAAACATCCGTAGAGAAAAACATATCTTTGAGATTTGTTTTGCAAGATTAGGGATTATCTTCCTAATAGAGATTGCTTAAGATTTAAGCCAATCTCTCTCTATATATATGACATCCTGAGATTCATAAATTAACGTTGTTTTAAGAAAACCTAGTTTCTCCATAAAATCTAGAATATGAGTTTTCCTTGCAAATTCCGTCTAAGATTCAACGCTGAAAGATCTGTGCAAGTCTGTCCACGGGGATTACGTGGATACCATAGTTGAGAAATCTGTCGTCCAATTGCTGTAAGATTTCTTGTTATGTTTTAATCGCACTTGTTTATGCAATTAACTGTTCGTTGTTGGTGAACTATTTATTCCGCTGCGGATGTATTACGTGTTTACGTGCCTCTGTAACCCAACAGCCCCAATGTCACATAAAGCATTCCTCTTCTCCGTGTTGCTTAGCTCACACAACAAAGTGAATCTCCCGGGATCTTTGATTTTATTTGGGAGATTCCTTTGTAGTAGAGCACAACACTCACTTGGTAGGCTTATCATCTCACCACCTTCCGTCTTCCTTCTCTTGGTGACCAACTCTTTAAGAAATTTTGCATAAGATGGCATTTCCTCGATTGCCTCCAAGAAGGGCACGTTCAAGGTCACTTTCTTAAAGATTTTCAAGAATTTGGCGAACTTATCATCAAGTTTTTTCTTCATGAAACGTTGAGGAAAAGGTGGTGGAATGGGGGTTTTAGGAATTCCCCATCCATCACACTCAACCTTCTCGTTTTTCTCCTTCAACTCTTTAGCCTTCTTCCATTTCGGAACCCTCTTCTCTTCAACACCTTCCCCCTCAACACATGAATCCTCTACAACAATCTCCTCCTCCTTATCTTTCTTTTCTCCCTCCTTTTCTACCTCATCATCTTCCAAAGGCATGCTCGGCCCATCATACCTCGTACCACTTCTCAACTCCACGGCCTTACAATGTTCTCTAGGATTTACCTCCGTCGTGGAGGAGAATTTCCCTTTATCCTTCCCTTGACTTGAGGATGCCACTTGCCCTAGTTGGAATTCCAAGTTCTTCAATTGGCTCAAGAGAGATGTAAAAGCATTTGGAATATTTCCAAGATTCTTCAAGTGTTCTTCAATCTTATCAAACCGTTGATTCGACTTTTGAGTTTTTTGGTTTGAAAGATTAATGAAGGTGGTCAAACTATCCTCCAAAGTAGGTCTTCCTTCATTGTTTGGGACACGGGCTCTTGGATCAAATCCCGGTGGTAGAGTGAGGGCGGCCTTCGGGTTAGAGTATGAAAAGTTTTCATGTTTACGAAGGTTTTGGTTGTAGGAGTTATTGTGTGGGAAGACTTGGGTGTTTTGGTTTTGGTTTTGACCTTGGTTTTGGCTAGATGGTTGGTTTTGGTTGCTTTGGACTTGGAAGTTTGATGATGGATTGTTTTGGTTTGAGAAGTTTTGTGAATGGTTGTTTTGGTAATGGTTTTGGTAATTTTAGGATTAGTTTTGGAAGTTTTGGTTGGAATTTTGGTAGTGTGAAGGTTGGTTTTGGAAGTTTTGGTTGGGGTTTTGGTAGTAGTTTCCTTGAAATTGTTGATTCCCTTGGTAGTTTCCTTGATAATTGCCCCGTCCCATGTAATTGGTTTCCTCAACTTGATTTGCATTCAATGTCACCTTCATGTTCCCTCCCAATATTCCTCTCCTTTGGCTTTCCGCTAACGAATCAACCTTGTTCATTAAAACTCTCATTGCTTCCGCCATTGCGTTGTTTGGATCACTATCAACTTGGGAAATCTTTTGAACATCGGACGGCCAAGTGAAGGTGTTGTTGGCAATCCGATCAATCAATGCCAATCCTTCCTTACCGGTCTTATCAAAAATCGATCCACCCAATGATGAATCAATGAACATCCTTACCTCGTCGCTCAAACCATAGTAGATATAGCTCACCACTTAATCGTTGACGAAATTGTGTTGTGGGCATATCCTTAACATGTCATTATATCTCTCCCAAGCTTCATATAAGTTCTCCCTACCCCTTTGTCGAAATTGGGCGATCTCTTTCTTGCATTGAAGTGTCATTGCGGGTGGAAAGAACTTCATCAAGAACTTTTGGCATAATATATCCCACGAGCCAAGACTATCGGGGGTAAGGAGACAATCCAATCTTTTGCCTTGTCCCTCAAGGTGAAAGTGAAGGTTCGAGCTCTCCAAGCGTCGTCCATGACCCCATTGACCTTGACGGTCTCCGCATACTCCAAGAATTAAGCGATATGCCGATTTGTGTCACATCCCGATTTTTTGTAGGCCAAATATGCATGAATTTTCTAAGAATTTGCAGCGGAAAGCGGAAAAAAAATAAATAAATAAGAATTTAAAAATTCAAAATTTTTCATGGAGATGTGACTAAAATTTAAAATACAATTTAAATTTAAATGCTAATACTAATAAATCAACATGAAAATAATTTTCTCAAGATACATCCACCGTCCCTCCACCGCACTCCTTCTTAATCTGAAAAATGTTAAATGTATGGTATGAGCAAAACCACTAGCTCAGTGCGGTCACCTTGACAAAACTAAATATAAGGTACAAATAATATGATTAGCCACAACAATTCACGTCAATCACAAATAATATGCATAAAATTTTCATCATGCTCTTTAATTTAAGTTACACGGTTATCCAAGGATCTCTTGTCAATCTCATTGGGTCCCCCTCAAAGACCTCTTGTCAGTCCCGAGTTCGTATCTTGTGTCTTATGATACTTATTATTCTTTCGTGCCATGTAATACACAGATAAACAAATCATTCATACAAAATATTCAGTAAGAGCAAAGTAAACCACACCTTAAATTCATGTTGTGGATGCAAAAGATGCAATGTTATAACTTTAATCCTTGTTGGGAAAAGTTCTGGAGTATGAAATGTATGAAATAATATTTTTCTACGTGTTTTGATTTCAAAAGGAGAGACCTTTATTTATAGAGAGGAAAATATAATTTTATTAGTGAAAATTGGGATTCGAAGTTATCATGAAAATTTTGTTATTTGACTCTCGTGGATAATAATAAAAATTTTAAGAGCATCTTCTGTACAATCTAATCTAACAACTAAATAGAATTAGAATTATAATGATGATAATATATAATAAAAAGATATGGACAAATTTTTAAACAATAATGGGATGGTGGCAGATCAAAATTTTGCTTTATTAAACTAAATAGATACGTACATGGATTTTTTTACATGGGAACTCAAAGTCAAAGCTTGAACTTTTATTTTAAATAAATTCGTTGCAATAAGATTTTGGATATATAATATATATATGTATATATATAAGTGATTGGAGAGAGTTTATCGTTGAGAAAATAAAGTGATGTGGAGTTGCAGTACTCCACTTTTGAAGACGTGATTTTAATCTCTAAACATATTTTATTATTTAAAAAAAAATATGCAGTAAACAATAATTGAGAAATTTAAGAATTTCTCGAAGATAAAATTCTAGAATTTTGATAAAAAAATATCTTTTGTAAATATTGAAAGATAGATTTAAATTTTAAAAGTATTGGAAAAATCTTTTGATGAATGAAAAAAAATATATAACTACCTTAAAATTTTCGGGGTGTTACATTCTACCCCCTTAAAAATATTTTCGTCCTCGAAAATTAATTCTTTTATCGATAAACTATGCATATATGTGTAACATTTGAAATAGTCATATGTAATGAATGTACTTGGTGAAAATAGCTTTGAACTTGAAAATTGGACTATAGCATATAATGCATGTATTATATATCATGTGATCATCTTTTCCATGATCAAACTGTAAAATAGCTTATAAATTTTCACGTCGCACCTCGGAGTTGTGGCGGTGGGAGGTGGATGTCGTAACATATCCTCAATAATGCATGATTTAAATTCTTTTGCAAAAGTATTTTTCAGGACATAAAAAGTAAGGATTTTTTTTAACAAGTCTACAAGTATGTAGACCTGCTCTGATACTACTCTGTCACATCCCGATTTTTCGTAGGCCAAATATGCATAAATTTTTTAAGAATTTGCAACGGAAAGCGGAAAAAAATAAATAAATAAGAATTTAAATATTCAAAATTTTTCATGGAGATGTGACTAAAATTTAAAATATAATTTAAATTTAAATGTTAATACTAATAAATCAACATGAAAATAATTTTCCTCAAGATACATCCACCATGTCTCCACCGCACTCCTTCTTAATCTGAAAAATATTAAATATATGGTATGATCAAAATCATTAGCTCAGTGCGGTCACCTTGACGAAACTAAATATAAGGTACAAATAATATGATTAGCCACAACAATTCACGTCAATCACAAATAATATGCATAAAATTTTCATCATGCTCTTTAATTTAAGTTACACGGTTATCCAAGGATCTCTTGTCAATCTCATTGGGTCCCCCTCAAAGACCTCTTGTCAGTCCCGAGTTCGTATCTTGTGTCTTATGATACTTATTATTCTTTCATGCCATGTAATGCGCAGATAAACAAATCATTCATACAAAATATTCATTAAGGCCAAAGTAAACCACACCTTAAATTCATGTCGTGGATGCAAAATATGCAATGAAATAACTTTAATTCTTGTTGGGAAAAGCTCTGCAGTAGTAAAATGTATGAAATAATATTTTTCTACGTGTTTTGATTTCAAAAGGAGAGACCTTTATTTATATAGAGAAAAATATAATTTTATTAGTGAAAATTAGGATTTGAAGTTATCATGAAAATTTTGTTATTTGAATCTCGTGGATAATAATAAAATTCTAAGAGCATCTTCTGTACAATCTAATCTAACAACTAAATAGAATTAGAATTATAATGATGATAATATATAATAAAAAGATATGGACGAATTTTTAAACAATAATGGGATGGTGGCAGATCAAAATTTTGCTTTATTAAACTAAATAGATACGTACATGGATTTTTTTACATGGGAACTCAAAGTCAAAGCTTGAACTTTTATTTTAAATAAATTCGTTGCAATAAGATTTTGGATATATAATATATATATATATTTATATATATAAGTGATTGGAGAGAGTTTATCGTTGAGAAAATAAAGGGATGTGGAGTTGCAGTACTCCACTTTTGAAGACGTGATTTTAATCTCTAAACATATTTTATTATTTTAAAAAAAATATGCAGTAAACAATAATTGAGAAATTTAAGAATTTCTCGAAGATAAAATTCTAGAATTTTGATAAAAAAATATCTTTTGTAAATATTGAAAGATAGATTTATATTTTAAAAGTATTGGAAAAATCTCTTGATTAATGAAAAAAAAAATATAACTAACTTAAAATTTTCGGGGTGTTACATTCTACCCCCAAAAATATTTTCGTCCTCGAAAATTAATTCTTTTATCGATAACTATGCATGCATGTGTAAAATTTGAAATAGTCATATGTAATGAATGTACTTGGTGAAAATAGCTTTGAACTTGAAAATTGGACTATAGCATATAATGCATGTATTATATATCATATGATCATCTTTTCCATGATCAAACTGTAAAATAGCTTATAAATTTTCACGTCGCACCTCGGAGTTGTGGCGATGGGAGGTGGATGTCGTAACATATCCTCAATAATGCATGATTTAAATTCTTTTGCAAAAATATTTTTCAGGACATAAAAAGTAAGAATTTTTATTTTAACAAGTCTACAAGAATGTAGACCTTCTCTGATACCACTCTGTCACATCCCGATTTTTCGTAGGCCAAATATGCATAATTTTTTTAAGAATTTGCAGCGGAAAGCGGAAAAAAATAAATAAATAAGAATTTAAAGATTCAAAATTTTTCATGGAGATGTGACTAAAATTTAAAATATAATTTAAATTTAAATGCTAATACTAATAAATCAACATGAAAATAATTTTCCTCAAGATACATCCACCGTCCCTCCACCGCATTCCTTCTTAATCTGAAAAATGTTAAATGTATGGTATGAACAAAACCACTAGCTCAGTGCGGTCATCTTGACAAAACTAAATATAAGGTACAAATAATATGATTAGCCACAACAATTCACGTCAATCACAAATAATATGCATAAAATTTTCATCTTGCTCTTTAATTTAAGTTACACGGTTATCCCAAGGATCTCTTGTCAATCTCACTGGGTCCCCCTCAAAGACCTCTTGTCAGTCCCGAGTTCGTATCTTGTGTCTTATGATACTTATTATTCTTTCATGCCATGTAATGCGCAGATAAACAAATCATTCATACAAAATATTCAGTAAGGGCAAAGTAAACCACACCTTAAATTCATGTCGTGGATGCAAAAGATGCAATGAAATAACTTTAATCCTTGTTGGGAAAAGCTCTGGAGTAGTGAAAAGTATGAAATAATATTTTTTTACATGTTTTGATTTCAAAAGGAGAGACCTTTATTTATAAAGAGGAAAATATAATTTTATTAGTGAAAATTGGGATTCGAAGTTATCATGAAAATTTTGTTATTTGACTCTCGTGGATAATAATAAAAATTTTAAGAGCATCTTCTGTAAAATCTAATCTAACATCTAAATAGAATTAGAATTATAATGATGATAATATATAATAAAAAGGTATGGACGAATTTTTAAACAATAATCGGATGGTGGCAGATCAAAATTTTGCTTTATTAAACTAAATAGATACGTACATGGATTTTTTTACATGGGAACTCAAAGTCAAAGATTTTATTTTAAATAAATTCATTGCATTAAGATTTTGGATAAATATAAGTGATTGGAGAGAGTTTATTGTTGAGAAAATAAAGGGATGTGGAGTTGCACTACTCCACTTTTGAAGACGTGATTTTAATCTCTAACATATTTTATTATTTAAAAAAAAATATGCAGTTAACAATAATTGAAAAATTTAAGAATTTCTCGAAGATAAAAATTGAAACCAAATCTTTTGTAAAATTTGTAAAGATATGAGATAAGATTGGAGCAAATTCTAGAATTTTGATAAAAAAATATCTTTTGTAAATATTGAAAGATAGATTTAAATTTTAAAAGTATTGGAAAAATCTCTTGATGAATGAAAAAAAAAATAACTAACTTAAAATTTTCGGGGTGTTACAATTTGGGTCCTCATTCTTCCCTCCATCAAATTGTTATTTTTGGAGCATTTGAATGAGGGCCGGCTTGATTTTAAAGTTATTAGTTGCAATCGCCGGACTGGCTATGCCATCATAGTGCCTTTGCACTAGAGGGTTAAAGTATTCCCACATCGGGTGATCTCCATTGTCACCCCCTTCCATATTCATCCGATTGTTTTGATTTTCGCCCATTGTTCTTTGTTGGGCTAATATTCGATTTCGGTCTCGATTTCTTCTCCTAGCCGTGGCTTCAGTCTCAAGATCAATGGGAATTGGTTCAATCCCACTTGCTCTTGTGTTCATACACACCTAGAAGATCAACAAACCCCACAAATCTCCAAGCCAACTATTAGCAATGTTAGTCACTTAAAAAAAATACTAGTAATCACGTTCAACGAACAACTAGTTATACTCAACACAACCTAGTCCCCGGCAACGGCGCCAAAAACTTGACACGTGTTTTGTAACACTCATCTCTCAAGTATAAGATGATCGTTTTGTGCCCGGTTAAATATCGATCCACGGGACTAGGATGGTGAATATAGCCCAATTGCTATGTGTTGTCAGATGATTATAGTGTGAACAAGTTTGGTATTTTCGAGTTAAACTAAAATTAACAACTAATAAAAGATCAACAACAAGAAAATTCAATAAGCAACAAGAAAACAATTAGGCAACAAACAAGTTTGTATGGAAGTGTGAGATGAGGTGTTTGGGTGTTTTTCCTTGTGAGACGATTGTCAAAAGATTAGTTATGGCATCTACCTCTATTTCCTGTTATTCCTTAAGAGCGATCACTACACAAAATACAATTCCCGTACTTGGTAAGCCTAGGGTCCGATATCGTTTGAATTCCTAGGATCGGGATGAGAATCTTCCCTTTCTAGCCCGGGTAATTGCACGGATATGGTCCTCTAATTAACTAACTACTCCGTCCCCATGTTTTCCCACTCGTATACTAGGTTCAACTCTCCTATATGCTCTTCACTCTCCACTATAGGTGTTAACTAAAGTAGTTAATGTAAATTAGGGGGATTCTTATGTTTCTTTCGAACTCTTCGTTGCAATAGAGCATAACTAACTCAAATTCGACGAATTAAACCAATACCCATATGTCTAATCCCGTCTACCCAACTCTCGTTGTGATAAACTAGCATAAACACACAAGCTAATAACAAAACTCAACCAAATTGAACAAATAAAATCCCCTAATTTAAAGAATCACCATCAATAGAGATAAATAACCATAATAAAAGAAATTTAAACAATCAAACCCACAATTCCAAACACCCAAACACAAGTGACCTTAGCCCATGGTACAAGCAATACCCATGGCTAAAATGCAAATAAACAAGAAACCCATATGAAAATGTTGGGAAATTTGTAGTTTCGATGGAAGTTCCAAAACAGATAATGTAATAGGACCAAAACTTTTATCATTGGTGATCGATGATCTAGATAGCAGATAAGATGACCAGCTAAAATGTATAGACAACTGATGTAACAGATAGGTCACATATTGAAGGGGAACTCAATATGTATAGGTTAAGTCTTAAAGATCAGATATGCTGAAGATCTGATGAATGAAGCAGACAAGCCGAGAAGCAGATAAGCAGAAGATTTCAAGATAGAAGACCTTCCAAGACCTACATCAGATGACAACAAGAAAAGGCCAGTAAGTTGTGCTAAGACAACTTACAATCAGATGACCTAAATCAGGTAGACAGATCAGTGTTCGAACTGATCTGTGTCAACTCCATCAGGTAACTACTTCATTGTTACCTAGTACGAGGAAAGTATTCAGACAAGAAGAATGTCAATCTTGTTGCTAATTCAAGTGCTGCAAAGTTGATAGCCAATAAGAAGTCGAAAACGCACGTACGGAGTACTGACAATCTGCAGAAAAACACTTCAGTGTCAAACCGCTAGTAAGGACAAGCTTGCATGCTTTCGGCCATGCCGCCCCTGAAGCACGTCAAATCAGCCTGCAAACATACCTAAAATAGACCAAAATTCAAATTGCTCTCCAACAGCTAGTTCAATTTTGTGCCTATAAATATGAGATCAAACCTTCATAGTAAGGTTACGGAAATTATCATCAAGCTCAAGCACAATCAAATTTCCGCACGAAGAACACTAAATCGAAGCTTATTCTCTAAGTGTTCATCCCATTGTTCTTAGCATAGAATACTTATCCTCCAGCATTAGGCTACTTAGAAGATAGGATAGTATTCCAGTTAGAACATTACAAATCTTATACCTAAACAAAAGTTAGGTTAAGTTTGTTATAGCAAGATTTCAGTCTAAGGTTTCTAGATCTGATTTCTGGGATCGGTTGAGTGAGAACTCGTGAAACATCTGTTGGTTGTACTGTGTTGGACTAACACATAAACTAAGTCCAGTTGGTTAAGTTGGTGCCCCTGCTGATAGGGAAGAGTGGAAGTAGGACAAGTTGTCTGAACCACTATAAATTTGTGTGTATTTATCTTGCTTTACACTCAACTGCACACTACTTGTTATCTGCATGCATATTCCCATCTGGTTCAGATTAACATCAAACTACTGAACTGATCAGCTCGACACTTTAGTCATCTGATCTTAAAACAGATTGCTCAGGAATCTTATTGGGTAAAACTGGTTTTCACACAGGTTAACTAATCTTCCGCACCATCAGTTAAACTGATAGACGCCAAACTGATCTGGTTCATACAAATCAGTAAGTCGGATATCAGTCCATACTGGTTCACACCGCACTCTGATCAGGCATACTTGCATATCACACCTGATCCACAAAAAGTTTTGGAAGTCTATTCACCCCTCCCCTCTAGACTTCCACCCTCACTGAAACCCATTCGGGACCTACAAGTGGATCAGAGCAGTGGTTCTTCCGACCACTGGCTTTGAATATCAACGGTTCTTGAGGAAGAACCGTTGTGGTCACTTGAACTGATCTTTAAAAACCGTTTTTAAAACTCATAATTTCCAAAATCTCCACAAGCATGGATAACACTTCAGGTATGCATCATAATTTACCCATGTTTTCTGTTGATGAGTATGCAGATTGGTCTATCGACATGAGAGACCATCTGGGAGTGATAAGAAATAGAATGGATGAGATTCTTGAGATAGGGCCGATTATCATCTATCACTATAACCCAGCTGAAGCAGGAGATCCTACTCAACCAGTTGGAGCAAGAATCAGAAAGAGTCCCTCTCTGATGGATGTAGATGAGAGGAAATTGTCTAATCTGGATACTGTTGCCAGACATCTCATCATGAAAACTATGGATGCTACTACACGAGAGAAAGTGAAGTACCTGAAGACAGCTAAGGAAGTTTGGGATACACTTGCTGAAATCTGTAGAGGAAATGAACAGATTAAGGATAGCAGACTGCAAGCTAAGCTGGTGGTATTTGAGAAACTCAAGATGCTACCAAATGAAACAGTTGATCAATTTGATGGAAGGATCACTCGTGGAGTCAACCGACTTCGTGATCTAGGACGAGTAATGTCAATCAAGGATATCAACTACAAGATTCTCAGATCGTTGACCAAGAAATGGGATACCAAGGTGACTGTGATTAAGGATTGTCAAGATATTGCTACCATGAAGCCAAATGACCTAATCTTCAGTTTGAAAGACCATGAGTTCGACCTGATTGAGAGAGGACAAGGATCAAATGATGTCCCTGTTGAAGCTGCTGCAAACTCAACTAAATCTGTTGCATTCCAGGAAACCAGTAGCAGTTCATGAATTATTGAACCAGTTGGAAACATCATCAGCCAGGCCGAACATATTGCACTACTAACGAGAAAACTTGAACGAACAAATGTTCAGATGGGCAAGTACAGAAAGTTTTACGATGACTATCGACAAAGCAGAGGAAGAGATCGAAGATCTTCTGACAGATCACAAGAAAGGTATCGTTCTTCAGATGATAGGGATAACAGAAGAGATGAACGAAAAGATGATCACAGAGATGAAAGGAAAGATGATCGTAGAGGGGATCGCAGAGAACAAAAGAGAAGAGAGATCAGATAAGAGAGGTTCTGATTACAGACAAGGCGGAAAGTCTCTTGACAGATCTTACAGAAGAAATGATTCTCCTAACAGAGGAAATTCTAGAGACTCAAGGGTTTGCTAAAACTGTCAGAAACCAGGTCACTACAGTGTTGATTGCCCCGACATGAATCCCAAGGAGAGAGAGGAAAAGAGAAACAAAAGAGAACAAAGGTTTAGAGACAGAAAAGCAATGGTTGCAGACATATCTGGCATCGATGATTCTTATCTACCTTCAGATGACTCAGGTTACTCATCTGTTGAAGATTTCTGTCTGATTACCACAACCGATGATGTCAATGATATGAACTTCTCACCTGATGACGACATCTGTCTTATGGCCAGAGAAACTGACCAATCTGAGGTAATCTCTAAACCTTCTGTGGTTCCTTGTTCTACACCTGTTGTGCTGAGCACATCTGCTGGAGAGATTAACCTGCAGGTCTACAATGACCAATTGCTTGATGATCTCTCTAATGCAATAGATACTTATACACGAGTGGAAGTTGAGAACGATAACCTAAGGGCTGAGAATATTAGGCTTGTCAAGGATATTGAGGCAAGTAAAGCAGCTGAACTAAAATCAGCTGAAACTGTTCAGAAGATGACTAAAGAACTGGAGTTTCTGAAAGTCAGTACTACTGATCAGGGATAGCTGATTAAGGAACAGTTGGCTCTCAATGAACAACAAGCTGGAGAACTCAAAGTCCTTCAGGCTAAGTTTGATGAACTCTTCCGAATGCATGAGAATCTGAAAACTACTGAGGACAGTTTGCGTAAGAAAATAGAGGTTTTCACGAAATCATCTAAGATCGTTCAAGATCTGAACAACTATTTTCGTACGCCAACTGATAAGAAGGGAATTGGATTTGAGAGAACCCTTCTAGATCCTCTAAAGACCCGTCTGGTTCACATCAGAAAAGTGTAACCAAACGAGTTTCTGATCAAGATACACGAAAAGCCAAATCTGTATCAGATAAGGGAAAAGGATCAGCTGACCAGGCAAGGCGAGTGCCGGATCAGAAAGGTAACAAAAATAAACCCCAACTGATCAGACATCAGCCGAGGGATCAATAGAAGAATCCCGTTCTTCTGAAAAGACCTCAGCCAAATCAGCAGAGTAGGCCTTAGTCTGGACCATCTCGCGAGGGACAGTACCAGCTGAAGTCAACTCAATCCAAGCTGCCTAACAAGCAAGCTAAGGGTAAACTGCTAAGACCATCTATGCCAAAAAGATATGAATCTTTTAATGGTAGCAGTCGTACCTACCTTTACAATCAGAAACCTAGGGCTGCTGCACCTGAGTCTCACTGGACCAAAAGTATAAATGAAAAATCCCAAGTCTTCTGATTCATCCAAGGCTCACACTAATACTCATACTAACCAGATTCCATATGAATAGACGTATGTGTATGTAGATGTATATGGGAGACAAATCAAGCCTTCTGTGTTCAAAAAAGGTGCCCGATTCTACTGGGATCCCGAAAGGTAATTCTAACCCCCCAGGACCCGATTCTACTGGGGTACATTAAATCTGATTCGTTCGCAGGCTCGAGTGGGACTGACTAATAAAGGAGGTGTACAAGCAACTATAACTAAGCCCATGAGTTCTCTTTGGGGATGACAACTTTGGTTTTACCAGAGGAGTTGGAATCTTAGTGAACAATGATGTACAGGTTATAGGTGTTTCATACGTCGACTGCTTAAGGCATAACCTGTTATCTGTATCATAGTTCTGCAACAACGGATTTAGTGTTGAGTTCTCATCAGATCAATGCACAATCAGAAATCGAGTGACTCAACAGATTTTGCTAACTGGCTCCTGAAAAGGAACGATTTATACAGCAGATTGGGACAGTTGTCCAAGAAATGCATGCTTGATTGTTAAGAGTTCAAAGAGCTCCAGTTGGCTCTGGCACAAGAGAATGAGCCATCTGAACTTCAAAACTCTTAACAAGATAGCAAGGATGTCCTTGGTTGAAGGTCTCCCGAATGAAGTATTCTCTAAGGATCAGACATGTGCCGCATGTCAGAAGGGAAAACAAGTAAAAGCTTCATTCAAAGGGATACCTTCTCCTCCATCCAGCAGAGTGCTACAACAGCTCTATATAGATCTATTCGGACCAGTTATGCCTCTTAGTTTCAGTAGACGCAAATACACTCTGGTGGTCGTGGATGATTATTCCAAGTTCACCTGGGTTGTATCCCTGTATAAGAAGAGTGAAACTACAACAAAGCTACCTGAACTTCTCAAGAAGATTCAGAATGAGAAGGGTCTCAGCATAGTGAAAATCAGATCAGATAAAGGTACAAAATTCTTGAACCAATTTATATCTGATTTTTGCTCTGAGTTTGGTATACAGCATGAGACATCAGCTATCAGAACACCACAACAAAATGGCATAGCAGAAAGGAGAAACAGAACACTTAAAGAAGCTGCACGCACCATGTTAGCTGAGCATGCAACACAAAACCGTTTCTGGGCAGAAGCTATCAACACTGCTTGTGACAAGCAGAACAAATGTTCTCTGACTAAGATTCACTTCAAAACACCCTATGAACTGTGGAAGGGCAGAAAACCTCGAGTTTCCTACTTTCATGTGTTCGGGTGAAAATATTTCATATACAACAATGGGAAGAGTCAGTTGAGAACCTTCGATGCCAAGTCAGATGAGGGTATATTCTTAGGATATTCCTCAACCAGCAAAGCATTTAGGGTTTTCAACAAACGAACCCTAGTTGTGGAAGAAACACCTCACGTGGTCTTTTATGAGTCAGACCAGAATACGTCACTGTATACGTTCCTAACTTTGACCTTGACGTCACTGTATACGTTCAAAGAGAAATCTTCCGCAAAATAAGATGTACCAGACAGACCAGAATCACTGAAAATGGATCAGTTAAGGCTCAAAGAAAAGGATCCAAAATACGTCACTGTATACATTCCTAACTTTGACCTTGACGATTCACCAGGTCAATCACACCCTAAGGTACGTACAACTGTCAGTGAAGAAGCTGGTACAACTGAGACAGTAACAACTGAACCATCTGGCTCAGGGGGAACACCTGATATTTTTTCGGCGGACAGACTTCAGCACATGATGAGTCCAACTTCAGCTGAGATATGTCCATGCCAAGTGGATCCTACTCAAGTACCTCTCCCAGTCTCTAGTGATGAATCTTTATCAGAAGAGGATGATGTTCTCCAAACTAATGACAATCAGGACAGAAGGACCTGGATAACCAGTCATCCAACTGATTTGATCATCGGAGACCCATCTGATATAGTCAAAACTAGACATCAGATTGGTGAAAGTGCAATGTATTGTTGTTATCTGTCTTTGAAGGAACCACTAACTGTTGAAGAAGCTCTACAAGATGCAAGCTGGATTCAAGCCATGCAAGAAGAACTAGAGCAGTTTGAAAGAAATCAAGTTTGGGAACTTGTAGACAGGCCAACTCATCAAAATGTGATTGGTACTAAGTGGGTCTTCAAGAGCAAGAAGGATGAGCACAATGTGACAACCAAAAATAAGGCAAGACTTGTTGCTAAGGGATATTCACAATCAGAAGGTATTGATTATGATGACACCTTTGCACCAGTCGCTAGCCTGGAAGCCATTTGGCTGTTTCTGGCTTATGCAGCTCATAGGGGATTTACTGTGTATCAGATGAATGTAAAGAGTGCATTCTTAAACGGGGTACTAGCTGAGGAAGTTTATGTTGAACAACCTCTTGGCTTTGAAATGAGGAACCAAGTGTACCGTTTAAGAAAAGCTCTTTATGGACTAAAACAGGCTCCTAGAGCATGGTATGATACACTATCCCAGTTCTTGACAGAAAATGGTTTCACCAAGGGCTTGATTGATAGGACCTTATTCAGAATTGAAGACAGTGAAGATATTCTGATGGTTCAGATCTACGTGGACGATATAATCTTTGGCTCTCCATATCAGAAGCTATGCGAGAAATTCAGTAAACTGATGCAAGGGAAATTTGAGATGTCCATGATGGGTTAGATGAGCTACTTTCTAGGTCTTCAAGTCAAACAAGCTCACACTGGGATCTTCATCTGCCAGGCGAAGTACACAAGGAATTTGTTGGCTAAGTATGGTGTTCAGAATTGAAAGGAAGCCAGAATTCCAATGATGACTTCTTTCAAAATGGACCCAGATGAAGGTGGTAAGAAAACTAATCAGAAAGAGTATAGGGATTTGATTGGATCTCTACTATACCTAACTGCCAGCAGACCAGATATAACATTCGCAGTAGGTGTATGTGCTAGATTTCAGGCAAATCCGAAGCAAAGCCACCTGGAAGCAGCTAAGAGGATCCTTAAGTATCTAAAGGGTACTGTAAACCTTGGTTTATGGTATCTAGCAGATGATAATCTAGAGCTTAGTGGGTACTCTGATTCTGATTATGGAGGTTATCAGATAGACAGAAAATCAACCTCGGGTACCTATAAGTTTTTGGGAAGTAAACTGGTCTCTTGGTTCTCTAAAAAGCAGATATCTGTTACCACATCTACTACTGAAGCAGAATATATGGCCGCAGGAAGCTGTTGCTCCCAACTGCTCTGGCTATGTCAGCAGCTGAGGGATTATAACATTGTAGCTACGAATGTGCCTATCTTCTGTGACAGTAATAGTGCGATTGCTATCACTCAGAACCCAGTTCTACACACGAGATGCAAGCATGTGGACATCAGACACCACTTTATCCGAGACCATGCAGAAAAGAAAAACATCAGAATGGAAAAGATCCATACTGATAAGCAAACAACTTATATCTTAACCAAACCCCTAGCTGAAGTCAGATTTAGAGAGCTATGCAATGAGCTAGGTTTACTGGACTTAGGAGAATATGCACCAGATTACTTTGGTGGATTAATCTCCAACACCAGTTGGTTAAGAGACTGACCAGGTAAGAAGGTCAGATGAAGAAAGAACTTCATCTGATCAGAAGAGATCAGTAGGAAACTGATCAGAGAGGAATGTAAGGTGAAGGGGGAACTTCAACTGACTAAGGGATTTGGGTCAGAAGGAACCTGATCTGAGGGATAAAAACATTGTTGGAAAAATTTGCTAAGGTATAGGCTACACAGTAAGATCAACAAATCAGAAGAGTTGGATCAGATACAAGTGGTAACATGTTGATTACTATATCAATCAGTCAGATACGTTCTCTATTTATATTATCTGAGTTTATCTACTTTTCTGTAATGATTATTGTTCATTTTACTTTATGATGCAAGCCCTGCAAGCATTAAATGCGGACGTGGGGTTTTTGTATTTATTAGCTTTTAATGCGTATTTTCGCATCCAAAATACTTTCAGAAAATTTTCTTGACCACACGATCATTTTACTTTACGACCGCTTAATCTAAGCCGTCCATTTCAAAACACGAATACTCAAGTATTTGTGGGAATCTGTGTAAAATATTTTCCCTCGCACCTTTAAAAACCCTAAAGGTCTTTCAATTTCACACTTTCGAAACATTACCAGAATTCTCCATACTTACTCTGTGCAAAAACTCGAGTTAATTGAGAGAATACAAATCGATTATTTCAAACCGTTCCAAATTTCGAATCGATTACTGGTAATTTCTAAGTGAATATTGTTTGCTATTATGTGGGTTTCACTGTTCTAGACTACGTTTGATATATTCTCGATGAACTGCATATTTCTCACTGATATTTTCTGGGATTAGATCTCTATCTACGATTGTTGTTTGATTTACTCACTTGCGAACATGTGTATATGCCTATAATGAGATTCATGTGCAAATTATGCCTTAGTTGATGTTTTGGGCTGAATTATTGCTGTTTTTGGTATATAAATTACTCAAACTCATCTCCAAATTTGTGCATTTGATGCAGAAATGACACCTCTTGTAGCGAAACCAGGACAAGGAAAGATTTTGTGCAACTTCCTATCGATGAAGAAGGATATCATCGATGAGAAGTATGTAATCTTCAACACCACGAATGATGCCGAATCGAAGGAGATCTTGGAATGTCTCCGGTCGTAGGACTCGAGCAATTTTACTACCGACACTAAGACATTGTACATACATACGAGGCTCTAGAATTTCTGTACAATCTCGAGGAGGATGATGATGGAAGTTTGAAGTCATCTGTAGGGGGTTTTAGAATAACAGTTTCTGATGATGACTTATTCAGAATCTTTGGTCTTCGGTCTGGAACCATAGATCCAACCACTTTCACAACAGAGCTCGACGAGAAAACATATTTGAAGGATGTCTTGTTAAGACCGGCCAACAAAGAGCAAGTTTTTAATGTCAAAGCACCACATCTCAGACGGAAATATCGTCTTCTGTTTGAGATTGTGTCAAAGGTGATTCTGTGTATAAAGTAGAATGTGATGACGACAATCATCAGCAAAGCCGAGAATCTAAATTGGGTTGGACTGTTCAAGTCAAGATTGCTGAAGGAAACTGCCAAGTACAAATTGAACGAGAGGAACAGAGTTTATCTGACTCTGAAATGTTCGTACATCCACAAAGTGTCAATTTTACTATATGACAAGCTGCCAGATAACTTCGAGTGGAATGAGGAAGGGAAGAAGGTTTACTTGGCGAAGTTTAAGGCCATACTGGGGAAAGATAAACCGCTATCTGGGCAATCTGATGATGATCCAGCACCTTATGTCCCCAGAACCAGAGGAGAAGGAAAGGGCCCCAAGGCTTCAGCGTCATCTGAGACGCAGACTGCCCCCAAGAGGATGAAACGAAAGACTCTGGCCAAGAAACCAGAGGCAGCAGAGAAGAAGCAGAAGAAGATAACTTCTATTCTGCAGAGGGCAGTAGTGGACCCATCTGGACCGATGCCAGAAGTAGGCGAGCCTGAACTGCTTGGAAGGGAGACGGAGCTGATTCATATGGAATCAGATGTAGAAGCTGCTGCGAGTTCAGAGAGAACTGCCAGCATAGAAAGAGAAGTTGTTCAGGAGGAGCCGATGTTGGAGGGGATTGCTGAAGGTGAAGCTGAGAAGGAAATAGCTGGTGCACCGACTGGGGAGGAATCACCTTCTGATTCCGTGCCCCTTAGCACAGTGTTTAGGAAAGAGAGATCCCCTACTCCAACTTCCAAATCACCCTCACCCCCACCTCAGCCAGCTGAACTCGTATCTGACTTACCTCCCACTTCTCCACAGCCAGAACAAATACCTGCCCCAGAACCATTACCTGCACCAGAACCAGTTGTTCCCATCCCGGAGAAGCCAACATAACCTGCAGTAGAAACGATTGAGGAGCAGACGCTCATGGAGACTGTGCCCACAGATGACAGATATGTCTCTATCTCCCACAATCCTTTCAAAACTAGGATTCGGTTGGGAAATCCATAAGAGGAAGATCCGGTGGTATATATTCTGAAGCAACAGATCAAGTCTTATCTACTTGAGATCTGTCCGGACCTCATCAACCATCCGGGACCTCAGGAAAATATTGAGGAGATTGTGTTCTGGAGGGACATTAGGCTGAAGAGTGTAGAGGAATTTCTGATTTTGATGAAGTCTCTTCCTGAAGATTACTTCGTAGATCTAGAGACGAAGTGTTTGGCGAATGCTGGAGTTGACAGTGTTGTTGAGTTGGCCTCTGATGACGAAATCAGATAGCTAATACATGACCATTTCATGATTCCCAGGGTGGAAGAATGGCTGGACCAGGAATACCAGCATGTCAAGCATGCTGCCAATGAACCAAGAGTGGGTGCTGCAGATGAGACCCAGCTTGGCGAGGAGTCAACATCTGAGCAAACTGTTGTTTTGAGTGCTGATACCCTAGATCACATCACTTCTAAGATTCAGGATGGGGTAAAGGCTTCCATTGATGCTCAATTCACAACTCTTACAACAGCTCTAATGAAAGGTTTGAGGAGGAGCAGAGCGGTCTGCTAGAGAAGGAGAGGAAGCTGACTGTCGACAAGATCACACTCATGCACGATCAAATCCTTGAATCTGTGATGAAGCAGGTTGATCCTCTTGCGGAGAAGCTAAGGCTCCAGACCTCCATGTTGAGCGACAGGCAAATCCTATTGGAAAGTGTATGGGATCCTTAGAAAGGACTGAAACTTGCCTGAATCTAGGGTGGAAACGATTTGAAGGGTCAGTTTACAAATCCAAGAAGGCCACTGAATCTGGTCTGAACAGGCTTCTGAGTCTAGAACCCTCGATTGCCAAGCCTCAAGATGTTTCGAGTGTGAAGGAGGAGATTTCAAGTCAGTTGGTGAATCTGACGAAGAGACTGTCACACCTTTTTGATGAAACCAAAAAGGGGGAAGGACAAGAGCCAGAAAAACAGATGCAGATGATACCCATCATGCCAATAGCTGAAACCTCATTTGTACCTACTCCGCCTAAACCATCTGCCATGCCAGAACCTGCCATACCAACTATGAACATTCCTGACACCGAACTGGTGGAACTCTTTCAAACAGTTGAACAACATGGAGAAGCTATTGTAGCCCAAGGGAAAGAGCTTTCTGAACAGAAATCAGTGATATCTGAAGTTGTTCAAAGGGTTGATAAAATTGAAGACTTCTCTTATTCGGTTCAGAAGAGACTTGAAGCAGAAGATCAAGTCAAAAGTCTTGAGCTGATAATGAAACTATCTGAAGAAGAGGAGGTTGAGGAGGAGACCCAACTGAAAGCCAGAAGGAGAGGGAAGCAGGCCATGGAAACTTCCCAACCTCCAAAGCAAACCAGATCAAGGGTGCAATTAACTGCTGCACAAGAAGAAGAGCAGAGAGCCAGATAAGCAGTTATTGAGGCAGCGGAGAGGAAGAAGAAGCTTGCTGAGAGCAAAGGCCTGGCGACCAGATATGTAAGAAGAAAAAGGAAGAAGGCCGCTTTAGCTAAGGATGTTTCTTGGGAAGAGAAAGCCCTACCTGCTCCAGTTAAGGATATTCTGGTCTCAAAAAAGAACTGGTGGCCAGAATGGGACAAGGTAAGAGGAGATTAGCTCATTGATGTGTATGTTCTGAAGAAGATTCTGACGACAGCTGATCAGGGTGAATTCAATGAAGAATTCAGAAGCTACTTGAGTTGAAACATCAACATTTCTATGACTTGGTCATGTATGAAGGTGAGGATATGGGATTGATTCCTGAAGCACCCCCATTCGAGACCATCCTTCCACCTCTTCGATCAGACAAATCTCTTGATCCAGTATGCTTCAAGCAGATGTACTATGAGTTTGCCAAGATGGGTGGAATCATCGAGAAAGATCGATTAGCTGCTCTGATGGAAAGAATGTACAAGGTGTTTAGTATTCCTCCAGAACTCTAGAAGTTTCACTACAGAATGTAATCATATCAGAAGACTCTTAGAATTAGATGATAGGTATTTTGCTATATCTTGTAATCGTATATCCTTGATAATAAAATATCCTATCTTTTTCTGATTCTAAGACAACCTCTCATTGTCTTCTGAATTATGTGTTGTTATCTGATTGTTTACATTTGATTATCTGTTTTTCTGATTAACTGTTTTGGTTCCATCAAAAAGGGAAAAATTGTTGGGAAATTTGTAGTTTCGATGGAAGTTCCAAAACAGATAATGTAATAGGACCAGTCAGACCTGTTAGCTGACTGATGATCTAGATAGCAGATATGATGACCAGCTAAAATGTATAGACAGCTGATGTAACAGATAGGTCACATATTGAGGGGGAACTTATAGGTTAAGTCTTGAAGATCAGATATGCTGAAGATCTGATGAATGAAGCAGATAAGCCGGGAAGCAGATAAACTGAGAAGCAGATAAGCCGAGAAGCAGATAAGCTGAGAAACAGATAAGCAGAAGATTTCAAGACAAAAGACCGTCCAAGACCTACATCAGATGACAACAAGAAAAGGTCAGTAAGTTGTGCTAAGACAACTTACAATCAGATGACCTAAATCAGGTAGACAGATCAGTGTTCGAACTGATCTGTGTCAACTGCATCAGGAAACTACTTCATTGTTACCTAGTACGAGGAAAGTATTCAGACAAGAAGAATGTCAACCTTGTTGCTAATTCAAGTGCTGCAAAGTATACTTGATAGCCAATAAGAAGTCGACAACGCAAGTACGAAGTACTGACAGTCTGCAGAAAAGCGCTTCAGTGTCAAACGGCTAGAAAGGACAAGCTTGCATGCTTTCGGTCATGCCGCCCCTGAAGCACGTCAAATCAGCCTGCAGACCTACCTAAAATAGACCAAATTCAAATTGCTCTCCAACGACTAGTTTGATTTCGTGCCTATAAATATGGGATCAAACCTTCATAGTAAGGTTACAGAAATTATCATCAAGCTCAAGCACAAGCAAATTTCCGCACGAAGAACACTAAATCGAAGCTTATTCTCTAAGTGTTCATCCCATTGTTCTTAGCATAGAATACTTATCCTCCAGCCTTAGGCTACTTAGAAGATAGGATAGTATTCCAGTTGGAACATTACAAATCTTATACCCAAACAAAAGCTAGGTTAAGTTTGTTATAGCAAGATTCCAGTCTAGGGTTTCTAGATCTGATTTCTGGGATCGGTTGAGTGAGAACTCGTGAAACATCTGTTGGTTTTACTGTGTTGGACTAACACATTAAACTAAGTCCAGTTGGTTAAGTTGGTGCCCCTACTGATAGGAAAGAGTGGACGTAGGACAAGTTGTCCGAACCACTATAAATCTGTGTGCATTTATCTTGCTTTACACTCAACTGCACACTACTTGTTATCTGTATGCATATTCCCATATGGTTCAGATTAGCATCAAGCTACTGAACTGATCAGCTCGACACTTTAGTCATCTGATCTTAAAACAGATTGCTCAGGAATCTTATTAGGTAAAACTGGTTTTCACATGGGTTAACTAATCTTCCGCACCATCAGTTAAACTAATAGAAGCCGATCTGATCTGGTTAATACAGATCAGTAAGTTGGATATCAGTCCATACTGGTTCACAAAAGTATTAGTTGCACCTCTCAAAAGTATCACTTTCTCTATCCCCTCTCTCTCTCCCAGCTGCTATCTGATGAAAAAAAACAAAGTTGTGCCTTCTTATATGCTTTGGAATCAGTTGGCACGTGTCCCTAAGGCATTTTGGCAGCATCTCTGTTTTTGGGCCAGATGTCCCTGAGTAGCTCAGAAGAATCCTGAAGACCGAAGTCCCTGAAGAAGAAAGTCCTGAAGACTGAAGATCCTGAAGACCAAAAGATCCTGAAGATTGTTTTGTACTGACCCAAAAAGACCCTGAACAAGCTACTTCGAGTTAAATAGTGTTTTGTTCATTCTTAGTACAAACAAACAGAATGTTATACATTCGTGGACATTAAGGAACATATCAGTTCAGGTTGGTTGACCTAAATAGAGCCGTTTTGTTTGTCTCTGTTCAAAGGAAGATTTCGACCAATGAGGAGGTGACAACAACGTACTATACTGACATTGAAAATGACATATCTCTGAAGAAATGTCAGGGCTGATATCTTCCAGTTCACAGAAGTTGGTGATTGGCTACGTGGCTACATATTTCTTAATACATGAAAGGGTGTATTCAAACCCTAGAAATAGGCGTTCATCAATAACCAAAAGAGGAAACCCTTGAAGTTATCTCTCCAACGGATAATTTTTCAAGAGTAGACTCTTAGTGAGTTGTCTGTAAATACCAAGGCCTTGTTCACAACCAAGGTTACGGGAAATCAAAGCAACTCCAGAGCTCATTTGTATTCAAAGCATACATTGTGAAGCACTCGAAACCCTTAGAATTTCCCAAGTGTTTCATCTTAGAAGAGAGCTCATTTACTAAGCCTAGATTCAAGAATATTCAAAGCTTAATTAGAGATATCCTAGCCTTTTACTTGAGTTTGATTGTAAAAAGGATATCTCACCTTAGTTGGAAACCAACCTAAACCCAAACCCTTTGTTAGAGAAGTGAGAGTTGTAAAGAGTGAGTAAGCTACTTGTGTTCAGCTTGAAAGCTCTAGAGAAGAAGTTAGTAAGCTGCTTGTGTTCAGTCTGAAAGCTTGTGTGTGTTGAGTGAGTAAGTTGCAGTAGTTCAACCTGAAAACTCGTAGTGGAAAGTTAGTAAGCTGCTGAGTTCAGTCTGAAAACTTAAGGTAGTAGTAGTAGTGAGTTAAGGAATTTCTCTAAGGATTAGAGAGAGTGGACGTAGAAGCTTGAGTCTCTAAACCACTATAATTTGTTGTGTTGCTTACTTTCTATTTTGCATTCTCTTCTGTTGCATATTTTCACTGAAAGCATACTTAGTTTTCTGATATTCAGTTCGAATCAATCCACTGAAGGTGCATTAAGTTGATCATAGCCTTTACCACTATTTCACTGAGAAAACAAGATTTTTTAGCAAAGTAAAACGAGTATAAACCTAGGGCCTACACATTCCGCACTCTAGATAAGTTAGTATAGATAGTTGTCAAACTGATCAACTCTCCTGAGTAGTCAGTAAGATCATTATCTACTCCAAGCTAATTTGGACTCTGTGTTAAAAAGAAACTCAGAATTAGTTGAGCTAATTTGAAGTCTTTGAAAGTCGTTCACTGTTATTGTCTCAGTAGACTTTGACTCAGGGCATTTTGTGCTTCTCAGGACTAACCTTCAGGACATCCTGACTCACTGATTATAGTGTTTTTACTGTAAAGTTTAAAAATCACTGTACACGTGTATTCCCCCCCATACATGTGTGTGACTCGTTTACCTCGGGACCAACAAGTGGTATCAGAGCAGTGGTTCATTTGACCACTTGCTTTGGTGGCCATAAGTCTTGTTACTGAGAGACTTTGTGGTCTACTGAATATATCTTCTGCTGATATCTTACAAGGTCATTCATCATGCCTTCTAAGAAACTACCTATGTTCTCTGTTGAGAACTATGATCTGTGGAGACTAAGAATGCAGGCACATCTATACTCTAAACATGAGAGAATGTGGAGAGTTGTGTCTCAAGGACCTTTCGAGTATAAGGTTGTGAATCCCAGTTTGACTGATAATGAAAGCGATGATCCAAGGGATGAATTTCCCAAAACTGATGACCAGCTTACTCCTGAAGAGAGGAAGTTGGTTAACTTGGATTATATTTCTAAGGATATACTGTATAACACTATTGATGATGGTGTTATGGGAATGATTTCCCACTGTGAAACTGCCAAAGAAATTTGGGACACACTTGCTATAATGTGTCAGGGCACTGATCATATCAAAGAAAATAAATTATCTGTGGCTATTGCCAAATTTAATGGTTTTGAAATGGAAGATGGTGAATCTATTAAAAGACTTGAGGTCAGATTCACTAGCATTATAAATGATCTGAGTGCTCTTGGGAAAAGATATCCCAAAAGAGAAAATGCTCTGAAAATTCTTAGAGGACTTTCTAAGAAATGGGATATACATGCTGTGGTGATTGAGAACACCAAAGATATTGCTTCTATGCTATATAAACAGGTTTTCTCTTAGTTGAAAGCATATGAGTTTGTCATTGATAAGAAAACTAAGAAACCTGACAGCAAAGGTAATACTTCATCTAGCAAAAATGTGGCTTTCAAAGAACAAGGAAAAATCTGCAATTCTGAAGAACCTGGGATCTCAACTAACAAAATTCAGGATGAAAAAGATGAGACAATTGCCCTGATGGCAAGAAGGTATGAGAAAATGAACAACAGATTTGGCAAATATAAGACGTATTATAAAGATACCAGGTACAGGAACAGGAACAACTCAGAAGCTGAAGAGAAGTCTACCGAGAAGAAGAAGGACCAAAAAGCTGAAGGATCTTCATCAAGAAAGAAGGACTACAAATCCAAAGAGAAAACTGGTCAGGATGATGATGCGAACAGATGCTACAACTGCAAGAAGAAAGGTCACTTTCAGTATGACTGTCCTGAGTTGACTCCCAAGGAAAGAAAGGAGAGGCAAGCCAAAAGAGACAAGAAGTATCCCAGCAAGAAGGTTATGGTTGCTGAAGAAGAACAATCTGAAGAAGGATCCAGCTCTTCAGAAGAAATGTTCTCAGATAGTGACAGTGATGATGTCTACCTTGTTGCTATTGCGGAGGTAAATTCTTCTATCTCTGTTGCTGCTCCTACACAAGCACCTGAGTTATCAAGTTCATCTGTAACCAGTAATTTTGACCTAATGGGTTCGCTTGAGAATCTGATGAAGGACTATTCTGTGTTACAAGAACTATTCATTGAAACTCAAGAGCAGAATGAAGTACTGACTGCTGAGAATCTGAAGTGGAAAAACTCTAATGCTGCTGAGATCACTTCTCAATTGATGGGAGTAACTGATGAACTTGATGTTCTGAAAGAACAACTCTCAGAAAAAGAGAAGGTGGTAGAGGCCCTGAAAGGAAAGTTAGAGAAATCCACTAAAGAGAATCAACTTATCAGAACTGAGTTCAATGACCTCTTTGAGAAACATGAAACTCTAAAGAAAAGTGAGAATAGTTTGCGGAGAAAGTTAGCTCTATTGAATTCTGCATCTCATGCAATAGATGAAATTCAGAGTTATCAAAGACCTACAACTATAAAGGCTGGATTGGGATATAATCCAGGGGGAACCTCACATGATCTTCTGAATGCTGCTTCTACAAGTGGCACTAAGACTGTCTTTGTTAAATCGGCGGTTCGTACCGATCTTCTTATTGAAGAACAATCCCGTGTTTTAGATAAGGGTAAAGGACCTATGGTTTCAGAGAACCAAAAGGTTCGGGAAAGAAAGCCCAAACCTCAGGAAAAGGATAGAAAACCTGAACACTCAGTAGGAAATCCTCAGGCCAGTACTTCGAAGGCTCAGCTAAGAATACCAACCTGAAGAAATCTGCCATGAACCATCAGAGGAATCCTCAGAAGAGAAACACTCAGCCGAGAAATTCTCAGATAAGGAGACCAAGTCCTCAGGCTACTAAAAGACCACAATTTCAGTACAGGCAACCTAAACCCCACTTGCCTAAGGGTAAAGGTTTCCTGAACCCAAGTCAGCAGAGACAGAGATCAGTTAAACCAAAGCCAAAGCACTGGAACAAGAGGCCTGAACCCAAGAAGAACTCTAAGGCTCATGTTTATGCTAAGACTGACACTCATACACAGGATACTGCCAAGGCACCTAGGGTGGTGAGTGTGTATGTAGGTGTCTATGGAAGACAAATCAACTGCTCTAAAGTAATTAGAGTTGTGAGGTAGATTTGGATTCCAAAAGGTACAACTAACCTGGTAGGACCCTACACTAAATGGGTACCTAAGGCCTGATTTTGTTTCGGGTGAAGGAAAAGGGCATTGAGCTGAAGGAAGACAACATAACCTTGATGAGTGGAACTGAAATTGCACCTGCTGCATGGTACTTGGACAGTGGATGCTCAAGACACATGACATGATACAAACATTTGCTCACTGACTATGTTGAACAGAAAGACCCTCAGATAACATTTGGAGATAACTCCAAAGGACATACAGAAGGATATGGAAAACTTGAAGTTAATACTGTTCATATCCATGGTGTATCATATGTGTCTGGTTTAAAGCATAACTTGATTTCTATCAGCCAATTGTGTGATAAAGGATTCAGTGTTGAATTTTCAAAGAACTTGTGCTATGTGAAAGATAATGCTTCACAAGTCTATTGCAATGTTGTTAGAATTCCAACATAAATTGCAATGTTAGAATTAACAAGTCTATGTGAAAGATACCACAATCCTCTATTCACATAAATTGCAATGTTGTTAGAATTCCAATGAATACTAACTACAAGATGGATCCTGATCCTGAAGGCAAGTCAGTTAACAACACTGATTATAGAGGGATCATTGGATCATTGCTCTATCTCACAGCAAGTAGGACTGACATTACTTTTGCTGTTGGGATATGTGCAAGATACCAAGCTAATCCCAAGGCTAGTCACATGGAAGCTGCCAAAAAGATTCTTAGATATCTTAAAGGCACTGTGAATAGAGGATTGTGGTATCCAGCTGATGATAACCTTGAATTAACTGGCTATTCAAATGCTGATTATGGTGGTTGCAGAATTGACAGGAAGTCCACTTCAGGAACTTGTCAATTTCTTGGAAGTAAACTGATATCTTGGTTCTCTAAGAAACAAAGTTCAGTTGCAACACTGAAGCAGAATACATGGCTGCAGGGAGCTGCTGTGCACATATTCTTTGGCTAAGGCAACAATTGAGGGATTATAAGATTATAGCCAATGAAGTACCTATATTTTGTGACAATAACAGTGTTATTGATATTTCACAAAATCCGGTACTGCACACCAGATGCAAACATGTTGACATCAGACATTATTTCATTAGAGACCATGTTGAAAAGAAAGATATCAGGATGGAGAAAATTCATACTGATAAACAAAGGGCTGATATTCTTACTAAGCCTTTGGCTGAGTCAAGATTTCAGGAACTATCAGTAGAATTAGGGATGTTGGATTCTGGTGAGTAAAATTTACTGAAGGGAGAAACTCTTCAGATGCATGAAGTTATTCAGGAAGGAATAACCCAGGATAAAAATCTCTCAGGATGGAAACTGAGACTCAAGATGATTTTTGTCAAGGTCGGTATTCAGTAAGGCTTAAGTATTTAATTAATCCTGAAATAATACTTGGCTCATGCATTTACTCACAACATTTATTTCACTAAGTAATCATTGGAAATAAATGACTAAAGACTTGAACTTTAAGCGGGAATGTTTGAAAGAATTCTATTGGCTAGAATTTCGGTAGAGTACCGAAGGGTTGCCTCGATTAGAGTAAAACATCATTTTGTCACCTTAATTGCTGCTATTTGCTACACTTATCTGATTATTTGCTATAAATAGCAAATAACTCTCAAGATTATATTTAATCCCAGATTAAATCTCGATCGTTCATTTCTTTATCCATCAGAGATTTAATTTTAGCCCTTGATCTTCACTTTCTAAGATCATATAAATACCCCAGTAATCTCTTGATCAAAACATTTTACACTCCTTGTTATTCAAACATTCAAATTCTTGAAACCCTTACTCTTCGAACGTTCAAAATTTCCCAGTTTCTCAAATTCTTGCAATGGACTTTCCTAGCTATGCCATGATTAAATATCTCGCAGAAACAGAGAAGCCCTATTTTGAACATGTAGTGGCGATGATTGAGAATAAAGCCACCACAGTCGAAGAAGAAGCATTGAATATGCTCCGGTTGGCTCAGTTGGAGAGATTTGTGAGCAACACGCCGGATTTGGAGTTACCACAAGAGGTTTTACAATTTGTTGTCAACCTACGAGAAGGTGCACAAGGTTCTTTGGTTTCGTAGTTGAGTTTTGGGACATATGCGAAATCAAAAGCCGAGATAGTATGTACAAAAGATGTACGTTTATCGCTTGAAGATATTAATGATGTTATATATGTCTGTAAAAGAACATGAGATTTTGGATAAATTTTCTGAGTCTAAAATAGAATTGAAGGGGGCTATGAACAAATGGTGTCTAAAACCGAAATATAGAGTTTTGATTGATATTGTGGCCAAGTGCATGATGATCACCTCTGGAAGTCTAGAGCAGGTGAGCCAGAATAAGTTGAGGCTCATGGCCGCAATCGAAGACTCTCCGGTGGTGGAGTTCAGCTGGTTGAAATTCCTGGTGGATTGCATACTACACCAGAACCAGAAATTGAAATATGCTAAGGGAGCATTTACAAAGAACGGGAAGGTGCTGTTTGGGACAAAGATAAGTTTCCTCATTGAAACTTTGCCAAGGGAAAACATGTTCTTGTTGTCTGGAAAAGAATTTTCTCGGAACAGAATCATGTTCAGGAAGCCCAAATCACAAAAGAAGAAACCGGTGACTTCTGAAAGTCTAAGTTCTACGGGACAGGATGAGCCTAAAGAACCCATGGAATCTGAGGAATCTAAATCTGATCAGGGCAACGTGGCCATTACTGAAGTGGCTAAGAAGAAAGCCAAAAAGGTGGTTGAGAAACGTCCTGAGGAGACGGAGAAAATAAAGAAATCTCTTGAACTGTTGAAAGTAAAAAGAGAGACGAGAGAGAAAAAGAAGGCTCAGGAAGAGCAAAAATGGAAGAAAAAGCGTCTCAGAACGATTGGGGAGATGGAGGTAGGAGAGAAATCTCCGTTGGGTACTTTGGCTAAAGTGGTCTCTCAGGCCACTAAGGAAGAAACCCTTCAGGAGGAAATGTTGCCTGAAGGAGGAGGAGATGAGGATGTCTTTACTGAGGTACTAGGTATCAGTATTGGCACTGACCGGATTACTTGTGAAATCTTCACAGGTTCCCAAAAACCTGCTAAAGAAAGCCAAATTCAGATCCCACCCACTCACCCCTCAGAGCCAATAATTACCATACCTTCAAAGGCTCAGTCTAGCTCTGAAGAGGAGGCACCTGTTCCTGAACTCAGGAAAGGTGAGGCGGAGGAAAGAGAATGGAAGCAGAAGGCTGAACGCTTCGTCTTGGATAAATATCCTGAACTGGCTAACTATCCTGATCTTCAGGATATGTTTTTCAGACTAAAGACAGCCATGCTGATTGTAAACCAGTCCTTTGCCATGATGCTAAATATTGGCAACTTCAGAGGTGAAGAGTTTTGGGCAGAGGAGGTGGCTGAGCTTGATGCATTTTCAGGACTTGGAAAGCGAAGACTTAGGATCAAGCATTCTGAGTTTGATGCCTTAGTGACAAGGATGATCAAGGTCCATCTCAGGACAAAAATGCTGAAGACATTCCTAAAGGGAGCAGGAAGGATGCTGAGCCTAAGGATGGAGCAACTGCTCTGGGGGAACAGGCTCAGGAAGCTCCATCACTTCCACTAATTACATTTGGAGAAGCCCATCAGGAGCCTGCTGCAACATTGGCTGAAATTGTTGATATTGGAGTACAGACTGAGACTGAAGAAGAGACTCCAATTCCTCCGCAACCAGCTGTTGATCTCACTCCTATTATTGAGAAGCTTACCAAGCTCGAGCCCATTGTTGATCAGATTTCTAAGCTTGAGCCTCTGGTTAGAGAAGTGTCAAAGATTGTTGAGGCACAATCTTCTCAAGGCAAAGTCATAGAGACCCTCAGCACATCTATGGTATCTACTGATCAGGTAACTTTGCTATCTACTTCCATTGATAGTTAATTTATTGAGATAAATGCGAAATTGGGAGATGTTGCTAAGGAGGTGAAGGATGAGATGGAAAGGAGGTTTGAGCTGAGATCGAAAATGCTTGAGGATTTGTTGAAATCCAAGACAGAGGAGTTGATTAGATCTGCTGTTGAAGAAATGAGTGTCTCACTCATGGAGAAGATGAAATCAACCTTTGGTGGTCTTGCTGAAGACACCAGTACAGGGCTGAATGTTCTTCAAAGGATTCAGGATGAACATTTTCAGGTGGCTGCTGAAGTTAGGTCCATTGGAAGGGAACAAATGCACATGGACAGGACCCTCTCTCTAATCATTGCAGATTATGATTCCAAAAAGGGGCAAAGCTATGACAAGCTTGCTGCCTTTCCTCCTTTGGAGAAACAAATCGAATAATTCCCTACTGAAATTCAGAGAGGAGAGAAGAGGAAAGAGCCTGAAATAATGATTCACCCTGAGGCGGCTATGGAGGTAATAGAACAAAGGGCAAAGAGGCAGAGGGAACAGGAAACCAGTAAGCGTGGAGAAGCTTATGGAATCCTGATGCCTCAGAAGATGCCTGAGAAAGATGCTGTTGCTTTTGTAGAAAAGCCCCTGAAGAGAAAAGCAAAAGCCATTCCCAAGCCAGTCAGTAAGAAGCCTACTCAGAGGAAGTTAGTTGCTGAGTTTGAAGAAGAGGAGGAAACTCAGGAGACAATTGCTCAGAAAGAAGAAGACTCAGGCTGATGAACTATTCAAAGAAGGATTTGGAGAATATGATGTATCCTCCAAATGACTTAACTGGGATTGGCATAACTCTGTGAAGATGATTGAAGCAGAGAAGTTGAGGAGAGCTATTGTTTCTGTGTCTGGATTGGAGATGACCAGAAAACCAAGAGAAGAAGCCAAGAGGAACCGAGGTGGATTTTAAAGGATGGTCTATAGGAGGAGAGGCACAAAGCCAAGGAAGAGGATGTGGCCTCATGTGGATAAATGGATGCCAATTGAACTGAATGATAAGTGGTAAAAAACTAAGAGAGAGTTTGTTTTCAACTATGCTATCCTATAGATCTGGCCACGATCCATAACTGACAGGGATGATGCATTTATTGCCTATCTACTGAAGAACTTCACTGATGAATGCCAGAAATGGTTTTATGTGTATGATACACTGGGTTATCAGTTGAAGGCACCTGGACAGATTCAAAAATGGAATGATCAACTACGACTTCATTTATGCTGATTTTGTGGACCAAGCTGAATATCTCGAGCTGACAGGAAATGATGCTCATGTTGGGAAAATCGGGGTGCCCGGATCTATTCGAGGTGATTAATTAAATACATATTTAAATTAAACAGTTAATTACTAACATTAATTAATCCTATATTAATTCAACATAATAATTAAAGCATGCATATCACATAATCCACGTAAATCCTACACACGCGGAACTAGGAGTTACGGAATTACTAACCTTTTGAAGAATCAAACGGATGAATCAACCCAAGAGCTTTCCCAAATATATCCCCAAAGTCCACGAACGTTATCCGGTGGGAAGATCTCAACGAAAGATTTTAATGGGAGAGAAAATAAATATTTTGCTACCACCTTTGTGGATTTTTAATATTTCCAACACATGGAATTGCACTTGGGAATGAGGAGCTCATCCCCTATATATAGGGAGGAGGGGTGGTCGAATTTTTAGGGCAAAATTAAGGGAGAAAATCTTTTCTTGATTCCCAAGAAAACTTGAATATATCTCCTATATTCTTTTCTCCTTATTTAGATTTTCCATAAAAATCTCCTTCCCCTTCTTCTACCTATTTTTTTTCGAAAATTGCACTTAATTAGGAGTCAAGATTTTACTTCTTGAATTTATGAGATAATTATGTATTCCCACAATAATTATCTCTTTCCATAAAATATCTACAAGAAAATCAAGACAATCTTTCCTTCCTAATTAATCAATATTTTCGAAAATTACTAGCTTGGAAATAAGCAAGAATATTTTCTTATCTCTCTCATTAATTTGACTTTATTTTGGGCTATTTGGGGGGCCTTTAGGAGAATTAAGATTGGACCTCCAATGGACTATGAAGCTTTAATATTTTGGGCCAAATATTATTCAAGTCCATTAATATTAATTTACTCCACTATAAAATTAATATTAAACTATCCATCTTAACCCATATTACGATTTCACATATAACATGGCTCCCGATCATTATTTCCCACGTTTAAGATTATCTTAGTCCATTAATTAATTGAGCCACTGAACAAGCTTTGTATTAATTAATATCTTTGTCCTTGGAGTAAAGACAGCTTAACATTATTATCCATGCCGGAAATAAATTTCCACTTGCAAGATTTGGCATGATAAAGGATATGAGCCCACCAAGGGGACAAACCAAGCAAGACTTGCACGAGATTCTCTGTATTAAATGTCAGCAATCGTCATGTAATTAATAATATTGCCCAAGATATAAGGTATCGAATCGCATTGACTCTCTTCCCATCATAAGTCAATGCAATAGTTATTAATTTCACACGATCCTATTTAAGTGACGGAGATTAAGAAACAACGCACCACTGAGGTCTAATTCTTGTATATTCAGTACCGAAGAATTTGTCCTCCTGTAGGTCCTCATTCAGCGCACCCAAATGCGCTAGTGTGATCCTTTGGTCAAGACAGGCCAATCTGGGTCTCACACTTCAACCGTTCATGATGGTTCGTTCATTTCCATCCGAGTTGTGAATTTATACTTAATTACGAGGGCTGTTAATTTGATCTTCAGTGATCGGGTATCACCAAATTAACTACAAAGTAATACGTACTGTCTTATCGAATGGGTTTTCAATAAACATATATAACATTCATTCATATTTAATGCAACAGTGATTAAACAATTTATTTCAGTAAATAAATAAGAAACCTCAGTTTGGTTATACAAAGTAAAAGCATACTTTTCAGTATAACCCCAACAACTCAAACTATTCAGAAGAGGGAAGAGCTGAAAGAGAGGTACTACAGTATGTTCAACTTGGAACCTCCCACAGATGAGATTGAATCTGATGATGAATGATGTTGTTTTATGCTTTCAGTAGAGTAAAGATAAACCTCTGTATCTTGTACTCATGGTTTTTGTGCTTTAATGAAAAACTCTACTGATTTTTGTTGATCAAAAAGATAATTTCTCATTATCTTACTGATTGTTTGATGGATGTTATTTACTTGTTATTACTTGCTATAGAAATTGAAACCTGAATAGATGATAGGTTTATTTATGTTGTGTTTGCAAGCTTGTAACAAGATAGTTTTGGCATCATCAAAAAGGGGGAAATTGTTGGGAGATGAATTTAATAAAGATTTTGATTAGATCCCAAAACCCCTGAGTATGACATGTATTATCTGCACTCTGTATAGTTAGCAGATATAGATCAGGGAGAAATAGGTTTGTTTTGATTTTGCCTGAAGGACTCAGATGTACCTGAGTAGCTCAGAAGAATCCTGAAGATCGAAGACCCTGAAGAAGAAAGTCCTGAAGGCTGAAGATCCTGAAGACCAAAAGATCCTGAAGATTGTTTTGTACTGACCCAAAACGACCCTGAACAAGCTACTTCGAGTTTAATAGTGTTTTTTCATTCTTAGTACAAACAAACAGAAAGTTATACATTCGTGGACATTAAGGAACATATCAGTTCAGGTTGGTTGACCTAAATAGAGCCGTTTTGTTTATCTCTGTTCAAAGGAAGATTTCGACCAATGAGGAGGCGACAATAACGTACTATACTGACACTGAAAACGACATATCTCTGAAGAAATGTCAGGGCTGATATCTTCCAGTTCACAGAAGTAGGTGACTGGCTACGTGACTGCATAATTCCTAATACATGCAAGGGTGTATTCAAACCCTAGAAATAGTCGTTCATCAATAACCAAAAGAGGAAACTCTTGAAGCTGTCTCTCCAACGGATAGTTTTTCAAGATAAAACTCTTAGTGAGTTGTCTATAAATACCAAGGCCTTGTTCACAACCAAGGTTACCGGAAATCAAAGCAACTCCAGAGCTCATTCGTATTCAAAGCATACATTGTGAAGCATTCGAAACCCTTAGAATTTCCCAAGTGTTTCATCTTAGAAGAGACTCATTTACTAACCCTAGATTCAAGAATATTCAAAGCTTAGTTAGAGATATCCTAACCTTTTACTTGTGTTTAATTGTAAAAGGATATCTCACCTTAGTTGGAAACCAACCAAAACCCAAACCCTTTTATTAGGTAGTTTGTGTGGGTAGTTGTTGGAGAAGTGAGAGTTGGAAAGAGTCAGTAAGCTGCTTGTGTTCAGCTTGAAAGCTCTAGAGAAGAAGTGAGTAAGCTGCTTGTGTTCAGTCTGAAAGCTTGTGTGTGTTGAGTTAGTAAGCTGCAGTAGTTCAGCCTGAAAACTCATAGTGGAAAGTTAGTAAGCTGCTGAGTTCAGTCTGAAAGCTTAAGGTAGTAGTAGTAGTGAGTTAAGGAATTTCTCTGAGGATCAGAGAGATTGGACGTAGGAGCTTGAGTCTTTGAACCACTATAATTTGATGTGTTGCTTGCTTTCTATTTTGCATTATATTCTATTGCATATTTTCGCTGAAAGCATACTCAGTTTTCTGATATTCAGTTGGAATCAATCCACTGAAGTTGCATTAAGTTGATCACAGCCTTAACCACTATTTAACTGAGAAAACAAGATTTTTCAGCAAAGTAAAACGAGTATAAACTTAGGGCCTACACATTCCGCACTGTAGATAAGCTAGTATAGATAGTTATCAAACTGATCAACTCTCCTGAGTAGTCAGTAAGATCATTATCTACTCCAAGCTTATTTGGACTCTGTGTTAAAAAGAAACTCAGAATCAGTTGAGCTAATTTGAAGTCTCTGAAAGCCGCTCAGTGTTATTGTCTCAGTAGACTTTGACTCAGGGCATTTTGTGCTTCTCAGGATTAACCTTCAGGACATCCTGACTCACTGATTGTAGTGTTTTTACTGAAAAGTATAAAAATCACTGTACACGTGTATTCCCCCCCCATACACGTGTGTGACTCGTTTACCTCGGGACCAACAACTCCTTATGAACTGTGGAAGGGCATAAAATCTCGTGTTTCCTACTTTCATGTGTTTGGGTGCAAGCGTTTCATACACAACAATGGGAAGAGTCGGTTGAGAACTTTCGATGCCAAGTCAGATGAGGGTATATTCTTAGGATATTCCTCAACTAGCAAAGCATTTAGGGTTTTCAACAAACGAACCCTAATTGTGGAAGAGACACCTCATGTGGTCTTTGATGAGTTAACATCTGATCAGGAGAAATCTGCCACAGAACAAGACGTACCTGATACACCAGAACCACTGAAAATGGATCAGTTGAGGCTCAAAGAAAAGGATCCAAAATACATCACTGTATACATTCCTAACTTTGACCTTGATGATTCACCAGGTCAGTCAGACCCTAAGGTACGTACAACTATCAGTGAAGAAGCTGGTACAGCTGAGACAATAACAACTGAACCATCTGGTTCAGGGGGAACACCTGATGTTCCGGCGAACAGACTTCAGCATATGATCAGTCCAACTTCAGCTGAGATATCTCCATGCCAAGTGGATCCTACTGAAGTACCTCACCCAATTTCTAGTGATGAATCATTATCAGAAGAGGATGATGTTCTCCAAACTGATGAAAATCAGGGAAGAAGGACCTGGATAACCAGTCATCCAACTGACCTAATCATCGGAGACCCATCTGATAAAGTTCAAACTAGACATCAAATTGGTGAAAGTGCAATGCATTGCTGTTATTTGTCTTTGAAGGAACCTCTCACAGTTGAAGAAGCACTTCAAGATGCAAACTGGTTCTACCCATGTTGTTGGGGAATGGATTGTCCGGATCTATTCGGGATGAATATTTAAATACGAATTTAATTCTAACAATTATTACTAGCATGAATTAATCCTATATTAATTCAAATAATAATTCAATAACAAATCATGCATACAAATTTGTCACATAAATCCTACGCATGCGGAATTGCTAGGAGTTTACGTGAACTAACCTCTCGGAGTGATAACCGTTGAGAAGATGGATCCCGTTCACACGAACACACCAAAAGACCTTCTCAAGTATTCCCTCATCCTTGTCCAACAATCCGGTGGTAGGATGCTCGTGAACAATTTAACAAAAGGGAAAAATAAAATTATGTTGCACCACCTTTGTGGATTTCTAATTTTTCCAACACATGAAATTGCATTTTTCATCCCCTATTTATAATACAAGGGGTGGCCGATTTTTGCCCTAGGAACAAGATGAAAAAATCTTTTTCTTGCTCTCCAAGAAATCTTGAATATATCCAATATATTCTTTTCTCCATATTTAAAATATTCCACAAAAATCCCACCTCCTTATATTAAGAGGATTTTCGAAAATCTCAATTAAATAGGGAAGAAATAGGATCTTTGACTTTTCTTGAATTTATGGGATAATCTTGTATTCCAAGAATACATATTCCATAAAATCTTTCCAAGAAAATCAAGAAAATCTTTTCTCTTTCTTCCTTTAATGTTTTTCGAAAAATATGAAAAAATTAGCAACAATAATTTATTTTATTTTAAACACCTTTTTCAGTTATTAGACTTTATCTTTGGGCTACTTGAGGGGCCTTTAGGAGAATTAAGATTGGACCTTCTAATGGACCTTGAATTTCCAATATTGCACAATATTATTCAAGCCCATAAATATTAATTAATCCCACTACATAATTAATATTGCACTATCCAGCCCATTAATTAATTTAGGCCACTGAAATAGCTTCATTTTAATTAACATCTTTTTCCTTGGTCAAGGAACGACTCAACATTATTATCCATACCGAAAACTAATTCCACTTGCAAGATTTGGTATGATAAATCTTCTGAGCCTCCCAAGGGGAAAAATCAAACAAGGCGCACTTGCACACGTTTCACCGTATTAAATCTTAGCAATCGTCGTGTAACCAATAACATTGCCCAAGATACAAGGTATTGAATCTCACTGATTCTCTTCCCATCATAAGTCAAAACAATGGTTATTGATTCCACACGATCCTATTTAAGGGACGGAGATTAAGAAATAATGAACCACTGGGGTCCTATTCAGTGCATCATAATGCACTAGTGCAATCTCTTGGTCAAGACAAGTCAATCCGAATTAACTAAATCAACTACAATGTAACACGTACTATTTATTGAACAGTTATGCAGTAAATATATGTAACATTCAATGATATTTAAAGCATCAGTGATAAATAATTTTTTTCAGCAAATAAGACAGAAATTCAGTCTGGTTATACAAAGTAAAAGCATACTTTCCAGTATAACCCCAACAACAAGAAGAACTAGAACAGTTTGAAAGGAATCAAGTTTGGGAACTTGTATGCAGACCAACTTACCAAGATGTGATTGGCACTAAGTGGGTTTTCAAGAACACGAAGGATGAGCACAATGTGATAACCAGAAATAAGGCAAGACTTGTTGCTAAGGGATATTCACAATCAGAAGGAATTGATTATGATGAAACCTTTGCACCAGTCGCTCGCCTGGAAGACATTCGACTATTTCTGGCTTATGCTACTCATAAGGGCGTCATTGTGTATCAGATGGATGTAAAGAGTGCATTCTTAAATGGGGTACTAGCTGAGGAAGTTTATGTTGAACAACCTCTTGACTTTGAAATAAGCAACCAGATGTACCGGTTAAGAAAAGCTCTTTATGGACTGAAACAGGCTCCCAGAGCTTGGTACGATACACTATCTCAGTTCTTGATAGACAGTGAATTCACGAAAGGACTGATAGACATAAATCTATTTAGAATTGAAGACAGAGAAGATATACTGATGGTTCAGATCTATGTGGACAATATCAACTTTGGATCTCCTAACAAGAACTTATGTGATAAGTTCAGCAAACTGATGAAAGGGAAATTTGAGATGTCCATGATATGTCAGATGAACTATTTTTTAGGTCTTCAGGTAACACAAAGTACTGAAGGGATCTTCATCTGTCAGGCCAAATACACAAGGAATTTGTTAGCTAAATATGGAATTCAGAATTGCAAGACAGCCAGAATTCCAATGATGGCCTGCTTCAAGATGGATCCAGATGTGAATGGTCAGAAAACTAATCAGAAAGAGTATAGGGCTCTCATTGGATCCTTATTATACCTGACTGCCATCAGACCTGACATAACATTTGTAGTAGGTGTATGTGCCAGATTTCAGACAAATCCAATGCAAAGCCACCAGAAAGTAGCTAAGCGGATTGATACATATTTGAAGGGGACAGTTAACCTTGGGTTATACTACCCATCAAATGATAATTTAGAGCTTAGTGGGTACTCTAATTCTGATAATGGTGGTTGTAGGGAAGACAGAAAATCAACCTCAGGTACATGTCAGTTTTTAGGAAGCAAGCTGGTCTCTTGATTTTCAAAGAAACAGACATCTGTTGTCACATCTACTACTGAAGCAGAATACATGGCCCAAGGAACCTGTTGCTCTCAACTGCTCTGGCTTAGTCAGCAGCTGAGGGATTATGACATTATAGCTACGAACGTGCCAATATTTTGTGACAGTAATAATGCAATTGCTATCACTCAGATCATAGTTCTCCACACGAGATGCAAGCATGTGGACATCAGACATCACTTTATTAGAGATCATGCAGAAAAGAAAAACATCAGAATGGAAAAGATCCATACTGATAAGCAAAGAGCTGATATCTTAACCAAACCCCTAGCTGAAGTCAGATTCAGAGAGTCATGCAATGAGCTAGGACTACTGGACTTAGGAGAAGATGCACCAGATTTCTTTGGTGGTCTGATTTCCAAGACCAACTGGTTAAGAAACTGACTAGTAATGGTACATCAGTTGAGAAATGGGGTCTCAACTGATCAAAAAGGATCAGTAAGAAACTGATCAGAATAAGGATAACAGTTGAAGGGGGAAACGGAACTTCAACTAATAAGGAAAATATGTAAATGATCAAAAGAAAAGCATTGTTGGGAATTATGGTTAAGGGATAGGCAGAAATTAAGATCAACACAGAACAATCGTCAGAACTAACTCCGTGTGGTATTGACTGATTACGATCAGTCAATCAGATACGCATTTCTGACTCTTCTCTACTTATTCTATCGAGTTTACTTGATCTTATATGTTTTTCACTGTACTCAAGTACATATGACGCACGTCCTGCAAAACATTTAATGCGGACGTGGGGAACATATATTAAAATGCATTTATTATGCTTTTTTAAATCCAAAAGCTGCCGGATTAAAACCCTTGACCACACAATTTGATTTAAAATAAACCGCTTGATCTCAATCGTTCATTTCATTTAAACGATTGAAATCCTGTCACGTTTTTCCGAAATCTTTTTCCCTCCATCTCTATAAAAGGGAGAAATTTTATTTCATAAACCTTATTTGCCCTAAACATTTATCACGAACACATTACCACAAAAATTCACTGCATCCTTACGCAAACCTCTGAGGCTTACACACTTTGTTTGCAAACATATTCAATAGTTTCTGGTAATGTTCCTGAAGACTAATCAATTTGAACTTGCTACTAATTTTTGTTTGCATATGTGGGTTCTAGACTCATCTCTTTAATGTTTCTTAACCACGGACTTGATATGCAAAGTGTTTGTTTATATTCCTGTTTATCTATTTTACTCATGATATGTATATGTTACAGATGGCTAACACGGAATCGGGAAAATTATGTGCAACTATGCCACCCTTCTCAAACAAGTAGTTGAGGATAAATACGTAGTATTTGGGGTAACACAGGACCCTGAATCGATGGAGGTTGAGAAAATTCTATGAGACAACAACTTCGAACAATTTTGCTCCAAACACGTGAATCCCGTAATACATTATGAAGCTTTAGAGTTTCTTCGTAATCTGGAAGTCACTGAACCAGGGGATGAACTTAAATCGTCAGTGAATGGGGAAGATGTGTTTGTCTCAAACGCTGATTTGATCAGACTCTTTGCTCTGAAAAATATCACCTGCTCACTACCGAGAAGATGAGGATGAGCAGATTTGTGATGAATTATTCAGAGAAGCTGACAAAGGTCACACCTCAGGGTTTGTAAAACTAATGCTCAAGAGGAAGTACCGACTGCTGTTTGAAATCCTATCCAAGACCATACTGGGCATTTCTTTTAGCCATGATGGGCTAACATCTATGAAGCTGCACTGCTTTGCCGCTCTTGTGGATAGAGCCAAGAACATCAACTGGATTGGGTCTCTGAAAGCAATCCTAGTGCAAGAACATAAGAAATTTGGAGTGAATGAGAAAAGAGAAGTCTTTCTGAAGAAGAGGCTGAGTAATCTTGGGAAAGTGGCTGTTATTCTGCGAGACAAAATGCCTAACATGGAATGGGAGAAAAAAGGATTGAAGCCATACAAGGCCTTCCTTACAGATTCTTCTGCAATATTCGGTCCTTCTGATGAAAATGCAAAGAAGACTTATAGGAAGAAGAAGAAAAAGTCTCTGTAAGAACAGAGGATTCCGAGCCTCTTGCTACCCTTAAGAAAAAGTTGATGACTACTGGTCCTGGATAAAGAACGAAGAAATTGAGGCAAACCCCCATGACACTGTTCATGGATACTAGAGCAGATGAAGAAGATACTGATACTGAGTAGGAAACTGCTAAGAGTGGGATTGGGAGTAAGTCAGCTGGATCACGCCAGAAAGCCTCTGAACCATCCGGGAAAGAAAAGTCCCAAACTATCAGCTCACCGGAACAGCTAGCGGGAACCCAAGCTAAGGGTAGTGAACCGGCCCGTTCTCCCCCACCCCAATCTAGAGCTCATTCCCTTGCCAGATCTCAATCTCTCGGTCTGCAACAGATGATGTGCTCTCCTTCTCCGCAACCAAGTCCTGAAAAAGATAGAACTGCTCCTACTCAACCAGAAGATCAAAGAACGGAAGTGTCATCTCCGCCTGCTGTTTTAAAAATTCAACAAACTGAAGTTCAAGATCCTGTGCCTCCTGTTTCAATCACAGATCAGCCCGGCCCATCAACTTCGGAAGTCATTCCTGAATCGAGGGTCGCCAGGACCATATCCGGTCACATGATCAGACGATGGAGTGAGAGGGATATGGATGAACTGTTCCCTAAGTTGAATGATTCACCACTGATCAAAGATGAAGTTATAGAGATTCTTGCTTGGAGAGATCTTCGTTTGAAAAACTTCTCTGACTTCATCATAGTCATGGAACAGATGGGCTATTGGGGAATTATTTGCACGGATCTATTCGGGATGAATATTTAAATACAAATTTAATTCTAACAATTATTACTAGCATGAATTAATCCTATATTAATCCAAATAATAATTCAACAACAAATCATGCATATAAACAGTTCACATAAATCCTACGCATGCGGAATTGCTAAAAGTTTACGTGAACTAACCTCTTGGAGTGGCAATGGTCTCGTCGATAAAAACACACCAAAATGCCTTCTCAAGTATTCCCTAGTCCTTGCTCGTCAATTCGGTGGAAAGAAGCTCGCGAACAATTAACAAAAGGGAAAATAAAAATTTGTTGCACCACCTTTGTGGATTTACTAATTTTTCCAGCACATGGAATTGTACTTGGGAATGAAACACTCATCCCCTATTTATAGAGGTGTAGTGGCCGATTTTTTGCATATGGAATAGGGGGAAAAATCTTTTCTTGATCTCCAAGAAATCTTGAATATATCTCCTATATTCTTTTCTCCATAATTAAAATATTCCATAAAAATCCCACTCTCTCTTGTTATGGGAATTTTCGAAAAAGAGGATCAAGATTCCAAGATTTGGATCTTCTTGAATTTATGAGATATTCTTGTATTCCAAGAATACATATCTTCCATAATATTTTTTCAAGAAAATTAAGAAAATCTTTCTTTTCCTTCTTTTTCTTAAATTTCGAAATTCCTAATATAAATAAGCAAGTGGGAGATTTCTTGAATTTAATGAGATAATCTTGTATTCCAAGAATACATATCTTCATTCCATAACAAAATTCAAAGAAAATCTTTCTCCCCTTTTATTCATATTTTTTGAAAAATGAGGAAAAATAAGCAACAAAATTTATTTTATTTTTAAACACCTTTTTCAGTTATTGGACTTTATGTTGGGCTACTTGAGGGGCCTTTAGGAGAATTAAGATTGGACCTTCCAATGGATCTTGAATTATCAATATTGAGCCACAATATTATTCAAGCCCATAAATATTAATTAATCCCACTACATAATTAATATTGCACTATCCATCTTAACCCATATTATAGTCAATATGGCTCCCGGTTATTATTTCCCGTATTTAAGATTATCTAGCCCATTAATTAATTCAAGCCACTGAAATATCTTTCCATTAATTAATATCTTTTATCCTTGGTAAAGGAACGGTTCAACATTATTATCCATACCGGAAACTAGTTCCACTTGTAAGATTTGGTATGATAAAACTTATGAACCTCCCAAGGGGGCAAATCGAACAAGCGTACTTGCACACGATTCTCCGTATTAAATCTTAGCAATCGCATGTGACCAATAATATTGCCCAAGATATAAAGTATTGAATCTCCTTGATTCTCTACCTGTGATAAGTCAAAGCAATAGTTACTAACCACAAGTGATCCTATTTAAGGGATGAAGATTAAGAAATAACGAACCACTGAGGTCTAATTCTTCCTTGTTCAGTTCTGAAGAATTTGTCCTCCTGTAGGTCCTCTTCAGTGCATCAGTCATGCACTAGTGTAATCTCTTGGTCAAGACAAACCAATTTGAGCCTTACACTTCAACCTTTCACGATGGAATGTTCATTTCCATCTAGGTCGTGAATGTTGTACTTTTTTTTTAATTACAAGGGACCATTAATTTAATCTTCGTGATCCGCATCACTAAATTAACTACAATGTAACGCGTACTATTTATTGAACAGTTATGCAGTAAATATATGTAACATTCGATGATATTTAAAGCATCAGTGATAAACTATTTATTTCAGTAAATAAGTTCAAAATTCAGTTTGATTATACAAAGTAAAAGCATACTTTCCAGTATAATCCCAACAATCTCCCACTTATACTCAAAGTCTGCTTTTAAGTATACTACAACATGTCTCGTGTAGTTCCTAATACGTGACACTAATGTCACCTACACGAACCTAATAATGTCTCCCACTTATACTCAAAGCAGATTGGCAACGGTCTTGACACCCATTCCTTCCACATGTCTCTCGAATGTATTCTGAGGCAGACCCTTTGTGAATGGATCTGCTAGGTTGTCTTCTGACGCGATCTTTGCCACCTCTATATCTCATCTCTTAACGATTTCTCGTATAAGATGATATTTCCTTTCAATGTGTTTGCTGGCCTTGTGGGCTCTTGGTTCCCTTGAATTTGCAACTGCTCCGGCATTGTCACAATAAACAATGATTGTGCTGGGCAAATTCGGAACTACATCTAAGTCCACTAGGAAGTTCTTGATCCAAACCGCTTCTTTCGCTGCCTCGCAAGAAGCTACATATTCGGCTTCCATGGTAGAATCTACGATGCATTTCTGCTTAACGCTTCTCCATGTCATGGCTCCTCCCCCCATGCAAAACACACTACTGGAGGTAGATTTTTTGGAATCTAAGTCTGATTGGAAATCCGAGTCCGTGTAGCCAATGTGGATTAGACTATCTGACTGATAAACTAACATTCTATCTCGAGTTCTTTTTAGATACTTCAAAATGTTTTTAACTGCCGTCCAATGTTCTTTTCCTGGATTACTTTGATATCTTACCACCATGCCAACGACAAAGCAAATATCCGGTCTCGTGCACAACATTGCATACATAAGGCTTCCGACAGCCGAAGCATAAAGAATGTCTTTCATGTCATCTATCTCCTTTTGTGTCTTAGGGCACACTTCCTTGGATAGATGGATTCCATGTCTGAAAGGTAAGAAGCCTTTCTTGGAATCCTGCATGCTGAATCATTTCAAGACATATGTATGAAGCTTGCGATAAGCCTATCATCCTTTTCTTGCGATCTCGAGTGATCTTGATCCCAAGGATGTGCCCTACTTCCCCTAAGTCCTTCATATCAAACTGTTTTGAAAGCCATGCCTTTACGTCTGATAACACCTTTACATCGTTCCCGATGATCAGAATGTCATCTACGTATAGTACTAAAAATACCAATGCAGTTCCGACACGCTTTTTGTACACACAACTTTTGAAAAATCATTTTGATCAAACCCATAAGACTTTATAACATGATCAAAACATTAGTTCCAAGCTCTGGATGCTTGTTTGAGTCCGTAAATGGACTTCATGAGCTTACAAACTAGGTGTTCTTGGCCCTTTTCAATGAAGCCTTGGGGTTGTTGCATATAGATTTCTTCATCAAGACTTCCGTTAAGGAAAGTTGTCTTGACATCCATTTGCCAGATTTAAAAATCGAGATGGCCAGCAATCGACAAGAGAATCCGAATGGACTTGAGCATTGCTACAGGTGAAAAGGTTTCCTCATAGTCGATCCCTTCTTTCTGAGTATAACCTTTCGCCACAAGCCTTGCCTTGAAGGTTTCCACCTTCCCCGTCTGGTCCCCTTTTTCTCTTGTATACCCACTTGCAACCAATGGGTTTGACCCCATTAAGTCGTTCGACTAGCTCCCACACTCTGTTATGATCCATAGAACCCATTTCGGCTTTCATTGTTGTTTGCCAAGAAACTGCATCCTTGTCTTGGATTGCCTCGTCATATGTCCATGGGTCTGATTCGTCTTGTCCGGGAATCAAGTCCGAGGACTCTCCTATCCCCATGAATCTCTCGGACTGTTTCACAACCCTCCCACTACAACGAGATTCCGGTTGTGAAAGTGTGTCATTTGGTATGTCATCTTGTACAGTTAGCAATGAGGTTAGCCCCCTTAGCTCATTTAAGGTAATCTCACTTCTGGGTCTTCTTTTGTTCATATAGTCTTCTTCCAAAAATCTAAAGTGGGTGCTTATTACCACCTTTTGATCTTCGGGACCATAGAACATACACCCTTTTGTTCCCTCGGGGTATCCTACAAACAACCTTAATTCTGATCGAGGATCCAATTTTTTGGCTTCCTTGTCCAACACGTAGGCCGGACACCCCCAAATTTTCATGTGTCTCAAACTGGGCTTGCGCCCGGTCCACAATTCTTTGGGAGTTTTGGGAATCGATTTGGATGGCACCAAGTTCAGAATGTAAGCCGTTGTTTCCAAGGCATGACCCCAGAACGACTTGGGAAGATCCGCATAACTCATCATTGATCTAACCATTTCCAAAAGAGTTATGTTTCTTCGCTCTGCAACCCCGTTTTGTTGAGGGGTTCCAGGTGCAGTTAGCTGGGATGCAATCCCTTTATCAGACAAGTAGTTCAAAAAATAATCGCTGAGGTACTCGCCCCCACGATCGGATCATAGAGACTTGATACGTTTTTCCCTTTGATTCTCTGCTTGAGCCTTAAATTCATTGAATTTCTCAAAGGTCTCAGATTTATGCTTCATAAGGAAAATATAACCGTACCTTGAGTAGTCATCAATAAAAGTGACAAAATACTCATAACCTCCTCTTGCTTTGGTTGACATTGGACCACATACATCTGTGTGAACGATTTCTAACACTTCTTTGGCTCTATTCCCCTTGGCTCCGAATGCCCTCTTGGTCATTTTACCCTCCAAACATGATTCGCAGGTTGGAATTGGTTCAACTTGGAGAAACTCCAGTGAACCATCTTTCACCAACCTTTGGATCCTCTTTGGATTAATATATCCCAATCTTAGATGCCATAGAAGTGTCTCGTTCACGTCTGATGAACGTTTTCCTTTCTCGGAAACAGTTGATGTGTTATAGGATGCATTTCATGAGTGGTGTGCACAGTTAATTGTATAGAGATTATTCGACAACGTTCCATGACAAATAAATTTATCATAAAGAGAAATGGTAACAACTTTATTAAAAGTAACCGAATATCCATCAAGGTAAAGTTTAGAAACTGAAATTAAATTCTTTCTAAAATTCGGAACGTAAAGAACATCTCTTAAATTAAAACTCTGTCTTCAAAAGACAGGTGCACTTCTCCCACTGCTTCAGCTGCCACTCTCGTAGCATTGCCCAGTGTGATGAGGATCTCACTCCCACTAAGTTGTCGGGTCCGCTTGAACCCCTGTAAAGTGAAACAAACATGATCAGTGGATCCCGTATCCACCACCCATAAATAGGAGGCATACGCCGCTAAGCAAGTTTCAACAACTAGTGCGTGAGAATTACCTTTCTTTCCATTCCTTTTGGGTTTGGAACAGGCTGACCTCCAATGTCCTTTTTCACCGCAGTTGATGCACTTCCCCTTAGCTGGCTTGCTCACTCTTCCACCTCCCTTCACCTTTTCTTTCCCATTGGCAACACTTGAGTTCACTTGCTTGTGGCTCTTGTCCTTTTTCTTGTTCTTACCACCCCTTGGCCTAGAAGAAGAAGAAGGTCCATTTGCCACCAAGGCTTGGCTCTTTTGCCCCAATATCGCCTCTTCAGAGACCAAAGCTTGCAATAGATCAGGCATCGAGAACTTCTGATTATTCTTCTGGCAGTTCAGCCTGAACTGTTCAAAACTTTTCGGCAGAGAGTGGAGCACGAAATCGATTTGGGTCTCGATGTCGTATTTAGCGCCAAGTACCTCAAGTTTGTTAAGGTGAGCCATCATCTGGAGAACATGCTCCCTTACGGGCGTTCCCTCCACCATTTTCATAGAGAGCAAACCCCTCGTGGTGATCTGATGAGACACACGGTTCTGATGTTGAAACATCGCTTTAAGACTAGTCATGATGTCTGCAGCGGTCTCAAAGTTCTGGTGTTGGTGTTGCAACACATCTGACATAGAAGCCAAGATGGTACACTTTGCCATTTCGTTGGAACTTTCCCAGTCAGCATACTCTTTCTTAACCGTTTTAGTTGACTCATCTTTTGGCTTTTCTGGTTTAGGTGTAGTGAGAACCCAGTTATGGCTTTGTGCAGTGAGGACAATAGTAAGTTTACGACTCCAATCAACGAAGTTTTCACCAGTAAGCAAATTGTCTTTAAGTATATTGAACAGTGGATTAAAAGGTTGTGACATGATGAACTGAAATAAATAATAATATGCATAAGCACAAACATATCACAAAATTCGATCACATGTTTCATATTAAAATCTCAAAAAATATGAACATGCATCAGCCAACATCTCAAAACAGTTTAAATAAGCCACGTGGGGTGGGTAATTATTTAAACACATTCAAGCAGGTTACAAACCTTTAATAACTAGATTAATAGTTGGCTCCCACTTGACCAATATAAAATAGACAGGGACTTCGGGGAAGTATATGCATATCAATTTTATACCTAAGTAATAACCATGATTAAATACAGAATTATTATTTCATTTTGAACGAGCCTCGTGGGGAGGGCCATCGTCGCCACTAGTAATAATCCACAATCATCCATTTGGAATTTATTCATGTGAAAGCTATCTTTTTACCGTCCCGTGGGGGGAATTTCTCCAAAAGAATTCACAAATAAATAAATCATGGAGGTCAAAATTAATTCAATTTTATTATCCGGAATAAAATTGTCAACTAATTGTTTAAGCATACTTAGTAATTTTCGAAAGTGAGATTTTTCAAAACATTTTCCCATCCATCGCAAAATTAAACACAATTTAAATAAGTACCTGACCAACCCCCAGAGGCAAACGTGACTAGGGCAACTGTTGAACTTCCTCAAGGTCCAAGAGGTCAGGCCATTCTAAGCATTCCTGCAACTCACATCACTACTGATCAGTTAAAAGAGATCAGAACCTGTTTTAAGGAATTACTACACCAGGAAGTTGAAGCTGTGTTGGCGAACTCCATTAGCAATACTATAATAGAACATCGCCAGACATCAATTAATGTCATGACGAAGCAAAGACAGTACATGAAGTCTCAGATGACAAAACTGAAAGATCAGTTTACAAGAGATGTCAAGAAGGTGACGGAGGACTTCACGAAGACTGTTAATGATAATCTGGCAAAAATATCCAATCTTGAAGTCTCTCTGCTTGTAGCTACGGATAAGCTAAACTCCACTGAAGAGAATTTTGACAAGCTTATTCTCACCTTCTTGTCTGCCATTGAGACTGCCAAGCACGAACTGGTGAACAGGATTTGTGAGCAGACTGTCCAAGCTAAAGGTTTGACTGTGACAGAACTAAACCAGACCATTACAGTCAGTTTTGGCTCCCTGACTTCCCATATTAACTCTTTGTTTGATCAAACCAAAAAGGGGGAAGGACAAGTTGAGAAACCAATCGACCTGATCAGAACTACAGAAGATCTTATCCAAACTGTTGAAGCACATGGACAAAGACTTGCTAATTTGGATGAACTTGCTGTTGATGTCAGAGCAAGGCTAGAAAGATCTAAACAGACAGCCAAGAGAATTGTTCCCTCACCTTCTGCACCTCTTCCTGCACCTCCTTCTACTCAGAGAGTCACAAGGAGTGCTTCAGCTGCTCAGGTTGAAGCTGACAAGAATCTGGCAATCAAGTTGTCAAAAGAGCAGTTGGCTGAAGAAACTAGACTAAGTGAGGAAGAGAGAAGGAAGGAGAAGTTGGCTGATACTGAAAGCCTGAAGAAGAGGTATACCACAAGGCTGGGGAAGGGTCAAGTAGGAAATGATTATGTGGAACCTCTGATTCTAGGTTGTGCTGAAGATATCATTCGCAGAGACGCTAGGCGTGCAAAAATAATGGAGGAATGGCTAAAGATCAGAGCAGAATGGCTCTTGGATGCGTTTGTTGGACATTGTACCAGTTTAAGAATCTCCAGATGAGGAGTTCCTAAACTGGATGGAGAAAAAGCATCCAACCTTTCTGAAGGAATTGCAGAGAGATACCAGAGAAATCAATGCCAAAATTACACATCCTCCATATGATGTACTGGATTACAAGAAGAAAACTGATGGATATTTCTACAGATTGGCTTTCGAGCGATTCTACTATGATATACTGAAGAAGGCAGCCATATCTGATCCAGGGCAGATAAATGATGTAAAGTGGAAACTTTACCGGATCTTCAATGTTCCTCAAAATCTTCGGGAGATGCCTGAGGTTTGCAAACCCAAAGATTGATGATCAAAAGATGCAGAATTATGATCAGATCTTTTTGAAAATTCTCATGTACTCTGTAATGCCATATTTAAATGAAAAACAATATTTTCTGATCCTAAGACAATCTCTCACTGTCTTCTGATTATCTGCTTTATACTTATCAACTGTTTTTTGTTTCTCAAATGTTTTGGTTTCATCAAAAAGCGGGAAATTGTTGGGAAATTTATTAGTTTTGATGAAAGTTCCAAAACAGTTGTAATAGGACCAGTCAGAACTGTTAGCTGACTGATGATCTAGGTTTAGAACTAAGTTGACCAGTTGATATTTATTGTATAGAGCAACTGATGTAAAGATAGATAGATCACACATTGAGGGGGAACTCAATGTGAGTAGTCTTCAGTCTTGAAGATCAGAAGTGAAGACCAGAACACATCTGAAGTTATGAAGAAGAAGATAACGAGACAGAAGACCAGATCATACTGCATCAGAAGAAGTCAGTAAGTTGAGCTAAGACAACTTACATTTGGAGACTATACAAGGAAGGCAAATCAGTTTCAACTGATCTGATCAGTTCAAGTAAAGTTAATTCAGGAGAATCAACCTATGTCAAACAAATCGATCAGACATTAAGAATAAAGAACTGCCTAGTCCAGGAATCATGGTACTTGCTAGCCAATGAAGGATCAACACGTTTGTACGAAACTGATAGGATTCAGGGTGTGAATGGCTTAAAGCTCAAACGGCTAGAAAGAACAAATTGCACACTTTCGGCCATGCCAATTCTGAAGAACATCAAATCACCCCTGCAAACCTACCTAAAATAGACCTAGATTCAAATTTCTCTCCAACGACACTTTGATTTCAAGGCCTATATATATGGGATCAAACCTTCTTAGTAAGGTTACGGAAATTATACACAAGCTCAAGCTCAAGCAGATTTCTGCACGAAGAACACTCAAACGAAGATTAATTTTCTAAGTGTTCATCCCATAAGTTCTTAGCAGAATACTTATCCTTTAACTTTAGGCTACTTAAACACTAGGATAGTATTCCAGTTGGAACATACAAATCTTATACCCAAACCCCAAAAGTTAGGTTAAGTTTGTTTAGCAAGATCTCAAGCAAGGGTTTCTAGTCTTGATTTCTAGTATTATTGAGTGTGAACTCTATAAACATCTATTGTACTGTGTTGGACTAACACAATAAACTAAGTCCAAGTTGGTTAAGTTGGTGCCCCTGCTGATAGGGAAGAGTGGAAGTAGGACAGTTGTATGAACCACTATAAAATATGTGTGTTCTTTATCCGTTTCACATATTGCACACTACTGGTTTAAACACATGCATATTCTAAGTATGGATCAGATCTGCATCAAGCAGCTGATCTGATTAGACTGATCTTTTGTCATCTGATTTATTTAAAGAACTTAGAATTCTGATTTATTATAATTGGTTTTTCACACGGGTTAGAACTTAGCTTCCGCACATCAGTTAAACTGATAGACACCAAATTGATCTGCCCTCAGGCGTTCAATAAGTTGAATATCAGTCCAAACTGATCACTCACACTCTAATCAGGCTTATCTGTTTATCACACCTAATTCAAGCAAAACTTTTCGGAAGTCTATTCACCCCTCCACTCTAGACTTCTACCCTCACGAAAACCCATTCGGGACCTACAATATCTAAAAGGCATAATGAATAGAGGATTACGGTATCCAGCTGATGATAACCTTGAATTAACTGGTTACTCAGATGCTGACTATGGTGGTTGTAGAATTGACAGGAAGTCCACCTCAGGAACTTGTCAATTTCTTGGAAGTAAACTGATATCCTGGTTTTCTAAGAAACAGACCTCAGAAGCAACCAGTACTACTGAAGCTGTATACATGGCTGCAGGAAGTTGTTGTGCACATATTCTTTAGCTCAGACAACAATTAAGGGATTATAAGATAATAGCCAATGAAGTACCCATGTTTTATGATAATAATAGTGCAATTGCTATTTCACAAAATCTTGTACTGCACACCAGATGTAAGCATGTTGATATTAGGCATCACTTCATCAGAGACCATGTTGAGAAGAATGATATCAAAATGGATAAAATTCATACTGATAAACAGAGAGATGATATTCTGACTAAGCCTTTAGCTGAATCCAGATTTCAGGAACTATCAGTTGAATTAGGAATGTTGGATCCACGTGAGTGAGCTCACTGAAGGAAGAAGTCCTTCAGGTGCATGAAGTTATTCAGGATAAAATAACTCAGGACAAAATACTCAAGATGGAAACTGAGACTCAAGACATTTTGTCACGATTAGTATTCAGTAAGGGTAAATATTTAATTAACCTGAAATAATACTAACACATGCATTAAACTCACAAGTATTTATTTCACTCAGTAATCATTTGAAATAAATGATAAAACACCCGAGGAAATGAATGGGCGGGACTTTTGAAATTCCAGGGAAAGTCAAACAGTCTTTAGAAAAGGTGTTTTGGGCATTGTGCATAATCATCATTTTGGATAAAATTGCGGCTAATTCTCTATTTCAGTCCTTAAAACCAACCCTTTTTTAGCCAACTTATAATCTTGGTTGTATCCTAAACATTGATTAACTAGTATTGATCTTTGTCCATAAGATCAAATCTTCCCACATATAAATACCTCACTCTTTCGTTTAAAGAAGACATTACACTTCATTTCTACAAACCCTTGTCTTAAAAAATCCCCTATTTTCCAAAAACTCCAAAAATCTAACAAAAATGGCCGTCTCCATCTATGCCAAACTTGCTGAAACCAACAAGCCATACTATGAGCATGTCATTCCATTTGAAGGAACAACAAAAGCTGCTCACGAAGAAGAGGCTCTTCATATGCTTCGCCTGGCCAAACTAATCATGTTGTTAGGAAATCACCCAGAAGGAGAATACGCAAAAGAGGTAATTGAGTTTGTTGCTAATATGCATCTATATGATGATAACTGCATAGACTCTAAGATTATTGTGACTCATTTAACAAAAGGGCACAAATCTGTTGATTTTGTTCGAGAATTGTATATCATTCCGAACAATTTGAATGTCGTGTTTGAGTTGGATAATAAAGGGGAAGATCCTACTCTGTATATGGCGGGTAGAGAACAAGAGTATTTGGATGGGGTTGCCGAACATCCGATTAAGCACGAGGGTACTCTGAACAAGAAGCATTTAAAACCAAAATACCGAGTGCTTCTTGATATTGTTAGCAAATGTATGATGAGTGGATCGGGGAGTTTAGAGCAAGTAAGGAACCTAAATTGCGATTGATGGCTGAAATCGAAGATTCTCCTAACAAGGACTTCAACTGGCTGCACTATTTGATCAAAATTGTGAGTGATCAAGTCAAACATATCATGAGGGAAGACGAAGCCTTGGTAACGAAGATTGTGTTCATCCTAGAAATTTGCATTGAGAAGGAGGACTCATTTGCCAAGTCAAATGTGTTTCCAAGGTCCAGAGTTATGTTCAGACAACTATCTCAGAAAGCCTTAAGGAAAAGAAGAGAAAAAACCTCTGAGATTCAGGAGGAGACTGCTGAGGAAGATATTTCAGCACCTGAACCTATTCAGACCAAGAGAACAAGGCAAGAAACTCATAAGGGAATTGAGTCCAGTACAAAGGAAGAAAAGCAGGCTAGAGGGAAAACTCTAATGAAGTTGAAAAGAGAAACTGGAGAGAAATTGAGGAAGAAAACCTTGGCTCCACAACAGAAGAGGAGAAGGCTGAAAACAATTGTCGAGAAGGAAGCTAAAGAAACTGAGCAAGAGGAAACTCAGACTGATGCTCAGGTTGGTCTAAAGTCACCTCTGCAACTGTTAGCTCAGGTGGTGAAGAATATTGGAGAAAGGAGGCTGAAGAAGAAAATGTATTTTCTGAGGCGATAAAGACCTCAA